>CM073431.1:92632500-93110000 GCA_037114965.1 Monochamus alternatus | reverse complement strand
TGGATAAAATACGAACTGTATGAAGACATATACTGACCAACAATTTTCCATTTTTTTTTTAAGGTTAGGTTAGGTTAGGTTAAGAAACTTGTTGCCTAGTGATCTGTGTCTCCACATAGTTCGTATTTTATCCAAGCTAATGCCATTTAGCGATAATAGAATATTATTTCTGAAATATTCTATAGTGCACATGCTAGACGCCTTGGTCCTGTTCAAGACAGGTCCTGAGAGTACCCAAAGCTGCGTCGCAGATCGGCATTTGGTCTGTTCGAGAAAATACCGCGGCCAACAGTCGTCCGGGGATGAGACCGGTGCTAGGTCCGATCTTCGACTACACCGTACGCGCTTGCCGCGGACCGAACGCTAATTGATATAGCTACCCCGCGCCATCTGAACACCGTCGAGCGAGTCGGTCGGGATACCGCGGATTCGAGCGCGAACGTCCGAAGACGCACGCTGGGGCTCCACCGCGGACCTTAGACCGACGCCCAACGGATAGCGTCGTCTTACTAGGGGTAAAGTGCACGCGTTCGACGCCGAAACGTAAAACGAAAGGCGCTAAC
This sequence comes from Monochamus alternatus, assembly GCA_037114965.1. Lineage (NCBI taxonomy): Eukaryota > Metazoa > Arthropoda > Insecta > Coleoptera > Cerambycidae > Monochamus > Monochamus alternatus. The sequence goes on along the minus strand of CM073431.1, from coordinate 93,109,437 downwards.
GACGCGTCCGTCGTCCGTCGCTCTATCGCTCCACTCCAGCGGTCGAGACGTGAATCAATTTCCCCTTTCGACTTTTCGGAATTCTCAGGTAACACCGTCGAGCGAGTCGGTCGGGATACCGCGGATTCGAGCGCGAACGTCCGAAGACGCACGCCAGGGCTCCACCGCGGACCTTAGACCGACGCCCAACGGATCGCGACGTCTTACTAGGGGTAAAGTGCACGCGTTCGACGCCGAAACGTAAAACGAAAGGCGCTAACGACGCGTCCGTCGTCCGTCGCTCTATCGCTCCACTCCAGCGGTCGAGACGTGAATCAATTTCCCCTTTCGACTTTTCGGAATTCTCAGGTAACACCGTCGAGCGAGTCGGTCGGGATACCGCGGATTCGACCGCGAACGTCCGAAGACGCACGCCAGGGCTCCACCGCGGACCTTAGACCGACGCCCAACGGATCGCGACGTCTTACTAGGGGTAAAGTGCACGCGTTCGACGCCGAAACGTAAAACGAAAGGCGATAACGACGCGTCCGTCGTCTTTCGCTCCATCGTTCCACTCCGGCGGTCGAGACGCGAATCAATTTCCCCCTTCGACTTTTCGGGATTCTCAGGTAACACCGTCGAGCGAGTCGGTCGAGATACCGCGGATTCGGTCGCGAACGTCCGAAGACGCACGCCCGGGCTCCACCGCGGACCTTTGACCCACGCCCAGCGGATCGCGACGTCTTGCTGGGGGTAAAGTGCACGCGTTCGACGCCGAAACGTAAAACGAAAGGCGATAACGACGCGTCCGTCGTCTGTCGCTCCATCGTTCCACTCCGGCAGTCGAGACGCGAATCAATTTCCCCCTTCGACTTTTCGGGATTCTCAGGTAACACCGTCGAGCGAGTCGGTCGAGATACCGCGGATTCGGTCGCGAACGTCCGAAGACGGATGCCCGGGCCCCACCGCGGACCTTAGACCGACGCCCAACGAATCGCGACGTCTTACTAGGGATAAAGTGCACGCGTTCGATGCCGTAACGTAAAACGAAAGGCGCTAACGACGCGTCCGTCGTCCGTCGCTCCTTCGCTCCACTCCGGCGATCGAGACGCGAATCAATTTTCCCTTTCGACTTTTCGGGATTCTCAGGCAACATCGTCGAGCGAGCCGGTCGGGATACCGCGGATTCAGGCGCGAACGTCCGAAGCCGGACGCCCGGGCTCCACCGCGGTATGTAGACCTACGCTCCACGGATCGCGACGTCTTACTAGGGGTAAAGTGCACGCGTTCGACGCCGAAACGTAAAACGAAAGGCGCTAACGACGCGTCCGTCGTCCGTCGCTCCATCGCTCCACTCCGGCGGTCGAGACGCGAATCAATTTCCCCTTTCGACTTTTCGGGATTCTCAGGTAACACCGTCGAGCGAGTCGGCCTGGATACTGCGGATCCGAGCGTGCACGTCCGAAGATGCTCGCCCAGGCTCCACCGCGGACCTTTGACCCACGCCTAACGGATCGCGACGTCTTACTAAGGGTAAAGTGCACGCGTTCGACGCCGAAACGTAAAACGAAAGGCGCTAACGACGCGTCCGTCGTCCGTCGCTCCATCGCTCCACTCCGGCCGTCGAGACGTGAATCAATTTCCCCTTTCGACTTTTCGGGATTCTCAGGTAACACCGTCGAGCGAATCGGCCTGGATACCGCGGATCCGAGCGTGCACGTCCGAAGACGCACGCCCCGGCTCCACCGCGGTTTGTAGACCGACGCTCAACGAATCGCGCATGGATTAGCTCTACAATTACCACAATTATCCAAGTAAATGTGGATACGATCTAAAGAACCATAACTGATTTAATGAGCCTTTCGCGGTTTCACCTTAATTCGGCATGTACTAAAACAAGTATGGCTTAATCTTTGAGACAAGCATATGACTACTGGCAGGATCAACCGGGACTTCGGATGAGCCCTGTATCGTTATTATTTTTCGTCAATACCTCCCCGTGCCGGAAATGGGTAATTTGCGCGTCTGCTGCCTTCCTTGGATGTGTTAGCCGTTTCTCAGACTCCTTCTCCGGAATCGAACCCTGATTCCCCGTTACCCGTTACATTTAGAACAATGATAAGCGCAGAACCTACCATCGACAGTATATAAAACAAACATTTGAACCAAGTTGCACGATGACGGGCGAACCAGCCACCGATTGGTTTTCATCTAATAAAAGCGCTCCTTCCGTCTCCGGTCGGAGCTCTCTTGCATGGATTAGCTCTAGAATTACCATAATTATCCAAGTAAATGTGGATACGATCTAAAGAACCATAACTGATTTAATGAGCCTTTCGCGGTTTCACCTTAATTTGGCTTCTACTAAAACAAGTATGGCTTAATCTTTGAGACAAGCATTTGACTACTGGCAGGATCAACCGGGGCCTCGGATGAGTGCGGTATCTTTATTATTTTTCGTCACTACCGTCCCGTACCGGGAGTGGGTAATTTACGCTCCTGCTGCCTTCCTTGGATGTGGTAGCCGTTTCTCAGGCTCCTTTCCGGAATCGAACCCTGATTCCCCGTTACAACCATGGTAGTAGGCGCAGAACCTACCGTCGACGGTTGATATGGCAGACATCTGAAAGATGCGTCGCCGGTGCGAGACCGTGAGATCAGCTGTTTGCATGTATTAGCTCTAGAATTACCACAGTTATCCAAGTAAATGTGGGTACGATCTAAAGAACCATAACTGATTTAATGAGCCTTTCGCGGTTTCACGTAATTCGGCTTGTACTGAAACATGCATGGCTTAATCTTTGAGACAAACATATGACTACTTGCAGTATTAACCAGGGAGCTGTTTCTAGTAAATATATACGCGCGAGACGTATACATATATATATAACTAGAGATCACTCTCCTCCGATTTATATATGTGTAAATTTATATATATTGTACTACGGAGAGACAGACGCGTCTCTGTGGACCTCAGAGAGGTAGTTCGTATACGTCTATATGTGGCGATGCGTGGTCGACCGACGAAAATCTTTGACTATTCTCTCGACCCTTCGCTAGATTGAAAGCGACACGGTGTCTACGAAAGAATCGTTCCGAATCGTCGTGATATTCTCGCTCGGACAGAGGAGAGTCGTCGCTTATTTTTGTTGAACATAAAACGCGCGACACCTATCGCGGCGACACTAGGCGAATCGTAACGTGTGCGTCACATCGATTAGAATGTGGACGACGAAGACGTCGATCGCCCGGCGCCGCGGAGTCGGCGGTTTTACTGACTCCGACGATCGCTCGTGGACCTGCTAAGACGCTAAGCGCCTGCCGAATCCACGATCTCGCTGGGTAGAGCGTGCGTTCTCCTCGTATCGCTAAAACGCGATGTCGGTATAGTCGTGTCGTCGTCGTCGTGGATGTGTAATGGTAAAAGTTTCCTTTCACGCTTTACACCACGGCGAAGTGAAGGCTACGACGGCATCGGCGTTGTTAGCTACATAGCGAGGAGAGAGCGTGTCGCTATCTCGAAAGATAGTGCGTGGTGCCCGAAGTCTACGCGTGTGTTTCGGCCATAGGAAGTGTTCATCGTCTCCGCGACATCGGCGTTGTCACTTATTTAAATTCGAAAAAACGAATTAAATGAAAAGTGAACCGAATTGAAGAGACGGCGGCCGCGTCACACAACGACTAGGCTAATGAAACGGCGTTTGCCGCCGGCGCAAGCTGACTCCGTTACTGCGAGAGAAGACTGCTACTCTACAGTTAAAAAGAACATCCAAGTAAATGTGGGTACGATCTAAGGAACCGTGACTGATTTAATATGCCTTTCGCGGTTTCACTTTAATTCGTCTTGTACTGAGACATGTATGAATTAATCTTTGAGACAAGCATATGACTACTGGCAGGATCAACCAGGGCCTAGGATGAGACCCGTATCTTTATTTTTCGTCACTACCTCCCCGTGTCGGGAGTGGGTAATTTGAGCTCTTGCTGCCTTCCTTGGATGTGGTAGCCGTTTCTCAGGCCCCTTCTCCGGAATCGAACCCTGATTCCCCGTTACTGCGAGAGAAGGCTGCTACTCTACAGTTAAAAAGTACAGCGATAGCGCTGCTGCTGCTATACCGCCGTTTCTATTACCACGGGAGAGCGCCCGATGTCGGCTGTCTGCCGCACCGGTCGCTTCCTCAATGAAGCGCATTTGTCAGCGGGCCGTGGTCGAGCTCGTCGTTCGTACGGCTGCACGCGGCGCTTTCTTACTGTATCGCCTGGGATCCATAAGACAGGTGGTTAACCGACGATCGACGCGCATCGTCGACTGTTTGGTATATAAGGAGGGGAATTTAAAAAATTTTTAGTTCCTGGAATATTAGGGAATAAGGTTGTGCGAAGTGAAAGTCGGATGGCGCCGCGACGCCGGGCGTCGAAGTTGAGATTTAGTGTTTTTTGAACTCAGGAGGACCGGAAACGGATAAAACCGATGTTTTTGGAATTTCGACGTCGATGTCGCCGTCTGGACGCTGGGCGTCGGTTGGGAGTCTTATGCGGATTAGGGGTGTATACCCCCAGACAAATCTAGTGGTGGTGGTGGTTTGGTCGAGTGACCTTCGGTTCTCAAGTTATAGAGGATAATTTGGATATTAGTGGCTCGACTCGAGAACCGAAGGTCACTCGACCAAACCACCACCACCACTAGATTTGTCTGGGGTATTAACCCCTAATCTGCATAAAACGCCCAACCGACGCCCAGCGTCCAGACGGCGATGTCGACGTCGAAAATCCAAAAACATCGGTTTTATCCGTTTCCGGTCCTCCTGAGTTCAAAAAACACTAAATCTCAACTTCGACGCCCGGCGTCGCGGCGCCATCCCACTTTCACTTCGCACAACCTTATTCCCTAATATTCCAGGAACTAAAAATTTTTTAAATTCCCCTAATTATACACCAAACAGTCGACGATGCGCGTCGATCGTCGGTTAACCACCTATCTTATGGATGGATCCCAGGCGATACGGTAAGAAAGCGCCGCGTGCAGCCGTACGAACGACGAGCTCGACCACGGCCCGCTGACAAATGCGCTTTATTAAGGAGGCGACCGGTGCGGCAGACAGCCGACATCGGGCGCTCTCCCGTGGTAATAGAAACGGCGGTATAGCAGCAGCAGCGCTATCGCTGTACTTTTTAACTGTAGAGTAGCAGCCTTCTCTCGCAGTAACGGGGAATCAGGGTTCGATTCCGGAGAAGGGGCCTGAGAAACGGCTACCACATCCAAGGAAGGCAGCAAGAGCGCAAATTACCCACTCCCGACACGGGGAGGTAGTGACGAAAAATAAAGATACGGGTCTCATTCGAGGCCCTGGTTGATCCTGCCAGTAGTCATATGCTTGTCTCAAAGATTAAGTCGTACATGTCTCAGTACAAGACGAATTAAAGTGAAACCGCGATAGGCATATTAAATCAGTCACGGTTCCTTAGATCGTACCCACATTTACTTGGATGTACTTTTTAACTGTAGAGTAGCAGTCTTCTCTCGCAGTAACGGAGTCAGCTTGCGCCGGCGGCAAACGCCGTTCCATTAGCCTAGTCGTTGTGTGACGCGGCCGCCGTCTCTTCAATTCGGTTCACTTTTCATTTAATTCGTTCTTTCGAATTTAAATAAGTGACAACGCCGATGTCGCGGAGACGATGAACACTTTCTATGGCCGAAACACACGCGTAGACTTCGGGCACCACGCACTATCTTTCGAGATAGCGACACGCTCTCTCCTCGCTATGTAGCTAACAACGCCGATGCCGTCGTAGCCTTCGCTTCGTCGTGGTGTAAAGCGTGAAAGGAAACTTTTACCATTACACATACACGACGACGACGACACGACTATACCGACATCGTGTTTTAGCGATACGAGGAGAACGCACGCTCTACCCAGCGAGATCGCGGATTCGGCAGGCGCTTAGCGTCTTAGCAGGTCCACGAGCGATCGTCGGAGTCAGTAAAACCGCCGACTCCGCGGCGCCGGGCGATCGACGTCTTCGTCGTCCACATTCTAATCGATGTGACGCACACGTTACGATTCGCCTAGTGTCGCCGCGATAGGTGTCGCGTGTTTTATATTCGACGCCAAATAAGCGACGACTCTCCTCTATCCGAGCGAGAATATCACGACGATTCGGAACGATTCTCTCGTAGACACCGTGTCGCTTTCAATGTAGCGAAGGGTCGAGAGAATAGTCAAAGATTTTCGTCGGTCGACCACGTATCGCGTCGCGAAGTAGTAATATTTCGACGACGACGACGCGAGATGTCGTACCAGACCTCACGTCCGCGCGTCTCTTCTCGTAGAGAAGAAGCTGCCGCGACGTGGCGTATACACGTACATATAGACGTATACGAACTACCTCTCTGAGGTCCACAGAGACGCGTCTGTCTCTCCGTAGTACAATATATATAAATTTACATATATATAAATCGGAGGAGAGTGATTTCTAGTTATATATATGTATACGTCTCGCGCGTATATATTTACTAGAAACAGCTCCCTGGTTAATACTGCAAGTAGTCATATGGTTGTCTCAAAGATTAAGCCATGCATGTTTCAGTACAAGACGAATTACGTGAAACCGCGAAAGGCTCATTAAATCAGTTATGGTTCCTTAGATCGTACCCACATTTACTTGGATAACTGTGGTAATTCTAGAGCAAATACATGCAAACAGCTGATCGCACGGTCTCGCACCGGCGACGCATCATTCAGATGTCTGCCATATCAACCGTCGATGGTAGGTTCTGCGCCTACTACCATGGTGGTAACGGGGAATCAGGGTTCGATTCCGGAAAGGAGCCTGAGAAACGGCTACCACATCCAAGGAAGGCAGCAGGAGCGCAAATTACCTACTCCCGACACGAGGAGGTAGTGACAAAAGATAAAGATACGGGACTCATCCGAGGCCCTGGTTGATCCTGCCAGTAGTCATATGCTTGTCTCAAAGATTAAGTCATACATGTCTCAGTACAAGACGAATTAAAGTGAAACCGCGAAAGGTTTATTAAATCAGTCACGGTTCCTTATACTACCTTTACATGCAGCGACTGCCACTGCTACTCGCGCTGCCCACTGTCCTGCCTTTTTTAATTCCACGGCAACCTTTGAAGCAAGTGACTGTTTACATACAGTTACCGCGCCAACCACATTATTTTGCATTATTCTTCAGCATAAAATGGAGGCTACAGAAATTGGTGAGGCGACAGCGCTCTCTCTTTTGAGTTTGCAAAATTATATTAATGTTTTAAAAAGAAATGTGAAAAGAAAAATAAAAATCTCTCAGTTTCATATCACTCTAAAAACTTTAGCACTTGGTCATTGCTCCACTCTCATTCATGGTTAAAATGTATTTAACGCGAATAATTTAACAAACAACAAACAAATAAGTTACGTCTTACGTCTTACGTCTAACGTCTTACATCTAACGTCTTACGTCTTACGTCTTACGTTTAACGTCTAACGTCTTACGTTTAACCGTTGAGTGAATAAGTATACAAGAGCCGCAAGTCCAATGGCCCAAAACGAATTCATGCAGGTTCCCCACCACATTCTACCCCTGGTACCGCACCGTCCACAAATTATAGCGCTGATCTGAAGCGCCGCCTAGGCCGATCTATTTCATTTATTTGAACTAACTGGAATCTGTCCGGCTGCGGCATTGCGTGACTCACTCAACAGCTGCGGCTTGATTCGGAGCCGAATTCAATTTGTTTTCTTTCTTTTTAAGGTCAGGTAGAATTTGAATGAAGCAAATTTTACATGTGTATGCTTAATATACAGAGTGTCTCAGGTTTAAATAGCAGGACTTCAGGCATTTTTATAAGATCTCATTTTGAGACGAAAAGTTCTAATATATATATGGGTCCTAAAACGCTTCGTTTGTGAGAAACAGGATGCTCAATGTTATATTTGTTTTGTTTACTTATTTTTTAACTAAATAACCGCTAACAAAATAAATCGTCATGTTGCGGCAAAAGACCTATTGGAGAACAAATAATTTGACACCGAAAATCATCGCATATTGATTGCAGTGGTGGAGATAGAGATTAACATTTTTATATAAAAAAGTATAGCTGAATTGAAATTTTGCAAATGTTTTCGAAAAATATGAAAGAACATGCAATTTTACCCAGAAAAGTCCCTCTTGTCTGAAGTCAGTAGGACGTGAAGTTTTGAAGAAAAAACGAAAATGCAGTTTAGAAGTCAAATAATAATTTTTAACATTGTGTTACAACTAAATTAAATAGTTAAAAAATTAGGTTAAAATTGTTTTTAATTAATTAAATAGGAATAAATAAAAAAATAAATAACGAAAATCATATTAAATCAAAGTAAATATTCGAAATGTTTACTCATTCTAAAAGATACGAATTTTCAATTTTTGGGACTTTGAGGCTCTATACAGGGTGAATCTTAAATAAGTACAAATATTTTAACCAACAGTATAGTTTGGTGTGTAGAACACATAATTAATAGTTTTTTTACAAACAAATCAGTAATAAAAAAGTGAAATTTTAAATAAATTTCGTAATTTTTCAGTAGAAAACTTGTTGAGGACCGCTGGCTTAGCAGACCCTTTCATACTTTTATAAGTCATAGTGCTGCAGACTGAACGTGTGGTTCACAGTGTTGCCAGTGTTACACAAATGTCTTTGCTTCAAGGGAGTTTTAAAATCTTGTCCTTATGGACGCAAAATTTGCGAATATTCGCTCGAATTATTTGATGGTGGGAAAAAATCTCAACTTTTAGCGAATTTCGTCAACTGTAACATTTTATATTATTTTTATTATCAAACTGTCATTGACTGTCATGACAGATTATCGGAAGCCCAAGTCAACTTGCTAACCCCACATAATGCATGAAAATAGCAATAATAAAACTTGCTAAAAGTTGACACTTTTCCATTTTAAATAAAAAACACGTGCATTTTCGCGAATTTCGTGTTCATGAAGACAAGGCTTAACTAGAATTTTTAGACATGTCAAAGAATGACTGTTTATAAAAAATGTGTATGGCCACCTCCCCTCATTGCCATACCTATACCTCACCAATAAAGTACGTCTATGTACAAACATGAAACTGAAAACATAAAACAGATTCTCTACTCACAGATCCAGAATGTGATCTATAATAATTTTTTCTACACTCCAACTGATTTCTCACAAGACTAATATCATTATCACTGAACTCATCACTGCACTCCACTGTTACTGCACTCCACTGTCACTGCACTGCACTGTCACTGCACTCCACTGTCACTGCACTCCACTGTCACTACACTCCACTGTCACTACACTCCACTGTCACTATCACTGCACTTTACTAAGAATGCACATCACTGTCACTGCACTGTCAGTATCACATTTTCAATTTCCATATTGATTTTAGTGCCAAACATATGATCTACGATTTGATCATTGATTTGAGTGACGTTTCCAGATTTTTTGCATTTCTGTAACTAATACCAAGTATGTTCTAGGTTCTAACATTACGTAAAATATTAATGGTTGTACAAGTTTTAGTGTTAGTTGGTTAGTCACAAATGCTGCTATCCAGTTACTACAGGCATCAACTATAATTAGCATAAACTTACTATAAAATAGTCCAAGTTAATCGATATGTAAAGGTTCCCAAGCAATCTTAGGAAATTTTCATAGTATTAATTGAGCTTTTGGTGGGCTATTTTTGTGAGAAAGACAATCTTTACAAGTATTAACAATATTAGAAATTATTTTTGTACAAAACAAAGCTAAAAAAACTTTTTCGGCCATCCATCATTTACAAATTTCATTACTTGCCTTAATAAAACATCTATTTTTTTGTTAATTTTTAATTTGTTTTACATCAATATCTCATTAAAATAGTCTTTAATGGGTAATAAGTCACATATTTAATATCATCATTTTAATGGGTTAAAAATAGTCCTCAAAGGTTTATGATTCCAAAAATAATAGCTAAAGTATCTCCTATTTGTGAATATTGCTGTTGTGTTTTATTATATCTCCGAGACACATAGGCCTTTCTGAGTTATCCCTTAACATGTGAAATTACAGCCCCGAGGTAAATTAGGGTTATGATGTACTAATACTTGAAATGAACACAAAACAATATAAATGAAAGCTGTCTGATTTTTCTTACAAATTCCAATAAATATATTTTTTAACAAATTTTATAGGTTGCAAAATAATAAAACTATTTGGTATAAATTTATGATAATACCTCGGATAATACTTAACCAAAAGCTTTAAGTTGTGTTTGATTAATCGGTATTGGAGTATTACTAATCGCTAATCTAATCCAAATCTATTAAATTTATGATCTAAATAAACTACCAATTCTTTAAAAAATTCAGTTTTACTTAATAAAGTAGTTAATCAGACAATCTGCATACATTTTTTTCTACATTAAAACCATGTTCATCTCTACTGGTTTCCGTAATAAGTATATCTAAAAATACTAATACTCTTCTTAGACAAATTTAGAAAGAATACACGATAAACCATAAGAAAGTCTGGTGTACTTAAACAGACCTTTGTGTAACACACCTTGTAACTGACTAAATAGATCTTCTATTTTAGTTAGCAAATAAGAATCAATTTTTAATATAATATTTACTGTTACCTTACAGTCACCCCAAATTCTTATAGTTTCATCACATTTAATAATTGGTACTACAGACGTACTCCATTCGTTATAGTCTAGGATTTGAATAATATTAACTCCCTCTAATCTCTTTAATTCCATATCTGCTTGAACCTTAATTCCGTAAGGAAACGGCTATGCTTTAAAAAATTTGGGTACAATTGTATCCTTAGCTGCCAGATGTAAAGTATCTCTACAAAACACCTAATTTAGTCGAACATTCATTTTTATATTGGCTGACTACATTTTAAATAATACATCACTTTACTTAATCTTACCTCAGATTTTACCAACATCTGGTATATCGTCGTCAGTACTGTAACTGTGTTGAAGTGAATGAATACTTAAAACCATAATAAAAATTTCTTCCTAATAAGGGTAGTCCACCATCACTTTTCAGCACACAACATTGATCATCCTGGTAAGTCACTAGATTATTGGAATTTTAATGTATCCTAGTGGATAACTAGTTGAGCTAGTAAATCGAACGTCTTCTCAGTGCTCTGTAAAATATATTTATATAAACATCCAATATTCTTATATTTACATGTAGTGGAATTATGAAATTACTTACCATAAATATTAGATGTCTTTGCACTTGTGTTTCTTTTATCGGTATCAACATAACCTCATCGGCATCTCACTGACTGTCAATCCTAAGGCATAGTTTTGCTTGCTCGACGTTTCCGCCTACTGCCCGTGATACCTACCTGTCGTAGGCACATTACTGAAAACTTACCTTGATGGTTTTTCTGACCAGCTTTTTATGCGATATACACCTTTTTTAAACATCTTCATGAAACCTGTCTCGAGCTGCGCCTTTTGAAAAGCCCATAATAAATCGACCTCTTAATAATTCGTCCAGCATATTTCCCTTTCCCATTTGTACCGGCAACCCACAACACATTTCATTAGAAGAAAATATTTTACTTTGCTGGATCTGCCGTCTAAATGTATGCATTTTATACATTTTTTCTTGATACGCATACGTCAAGCTGCTTATTTTGTTATTTAATATTGTGATTGTGTGTACCTTTATTTTTAAAAATTTTTTCACTGATTAAAGTGCGAAGTCACTTATGGTTCTGTATTCGAAATAGTTGATATTGACTCATTTCGGGTTATGTAGCGAAAATTAAATTTAATGTGTGAAAATCATAGTTTTTCGTTATTCTTCATAAAATAACTTAAGGAAATTGTGTTTTGTGTCCCTTTCTAACAGTGTACAATGACATTTAACTTGTGAAATGTGGATTACTGATTAAATAGTTAATTTTTTAACAAACAGGTAAGCTTGTGTGCATGTTTATGTATAATTTTTGAACATTGGACATAGTAATATCACGTAATATCTTCCTAAATATTTTACGGTAGTATTGAACTTGCGGAAATTAATTTTTAATCGTTTTAAGTATTTTAAGGTTAGTTCAGATGTTAAAATTTATGTTAATATTGCTGCGTATCATACTACATACCCAATTTTATTGTACTTATGCTTAAAACAAGTATTTTTAAAATAGAACTATTACGTTAAAGGAAACGTAATATTTATATTGGAGGAGATATGGCAACCTCGCAACAAATCATATGTTTCATTAGGTTGTTGGATGATAAATCAGCCAGCGGTCCTCAAAATGTGGGTATTTTTTTAAAAAATTAATATATCCGTAAATATTAAAAATTTTTAAAAATGGCTTTCATTAGACTGATCTATATGACGAACTACACCAGCAGTTAAAATATTTGTACTTATTTAAGATTCACCCTGTATAAGAACATGCAACGACATAAATTAATGAAATTTTGGGTATTTGGGTATAAAAAATATCTCCTGAAATAGAGTAATTTTGGAAAAATATTCAGACACGTCGAGTTTTAAATTAAATTTGCCACTTTTTGAAATAATTAAAAATTGTGTACAGTGGCGTATCATTGAGCAGGAAAAAAATTGTGTTTTCTGGAATATAAAAAAGCTTTTTTTCTGAATATGGCGCCATAAAAATTTTGGTAAGTAACGTAAAAAATCGAGATAATTGGAGATTCACGATATCGTATCATAATTATTATTGTATGACAAATTATCAAATTTTGATACAGAAACTATTTTAATGCCTACTACTCGGCAATGAGGACTTTAAACTCAAAATGTAGCTATTAGCCTACAGAAAAATTATAGATAATAATTCAGTGTTTTGATATCTTGAAATTTTAATTGAATTTATCTCGAAATTTTTCTTAAATAGCATAATAAAAATTTTATGATACCATATTAAAAAAAAGCTCTTTCATATTCGAGGAAAAAAATTGGAGTTGCCATTAAAAAAAATCCTGCTCAATGATACCTAACTGTCCTTAATACTTCATCATTTCAACAAGTGGCAAATTTAATTAAAAAATCGACGTGAGCATTTTTCCAAAATTATATTATTTCAGGAGATATTTTATGTATTCCAAACTTTTTATCGACACTGTATATGTGAAAGAAAGTTAAAACTTGAAAACCACAGATTAATGAGACAAATTTCACCTTTTTCAATAAACTGTATGGGAATTGCATTTTTAGTTAACAATTTTCTCTTATTGTTTATTATAATATAGTTCTGAGAAAAATGCACCTCACAAATTAATTTATATTTTAATTCATTAACGTCCATTAGAGCAATACATAAATTACCGCAATTTTTTTGCCACTCCTGGGCACGTTTACCGTCAGTAACTGGAAATTTAAAAAAACTTATTCCTTTGTTTCGTCTTTTATTATTTAAACAGTTGTGATTAGCTGTTGTCATGATTGCAAAAAACACTACTACAGTAGAAACTAAAACTACAGATCACACAAAACTGTTTGCTAATAACAGACGAGCGGTCGATGTCACTCCCTCAACTGTTGGCAGCAGACTGAGAAATCTCGGGCCCAATTCTCCAGCAGCGCCATCCAAATCTCGAGCCCAGCATAGCAGTCGTTTATTTGTACAGGGATGCGCCTCTATATAAACTTATTCACTCAACGGTTTAACGCCTTACGTCTAACTTCTTACGTCTACGTCTAACGTCTAACGTCTTACGTATAACGTGTTACGTCATAAGTCTAACGTCTTACGTCTGACATCTTACGTCATACGTCTTACGTTTTACGTCTTACGTATTTTGTATTACGTCATACGTCTTACATGTTACGTATTACGTCTTACGACTAACATGTTACGTCCAACGTGTTTCGTCTAACGTGTTACGTCTTACGTCAAACGTATTACGTCTAACGTCTTACGTCTTACGTCTAACGTCTTACGTGTTATGTCTTACGTTATACGTCTAACGTCTAACGTCTTACGTCTAATGGCTTACGTCTAACGTCTAAAGTCTTACGTCTAACGTCTTACGTCTGACGTCTTACATTTAATGTCTTACGTCTAACGTCTAACGTCTTACGTCTTACGTCCAACGTCTTACGTCCAGCGTCTTCCGTCCAACGTCTAACGTCTTACGTCTCACATGTTACGTCCAACGTGCTTCGTCTAACGTCTTACGTCTAACGTCTTACATCTAACGTCTTACGTCTTACGTCTTACGTCTTACGTCTTACGTCTTACGTCTAACGTCTAACGTCTTACGTCTAACGTCTATCGTCTTACGTCTTACGTCTTACGTCTTACGTCTTACGTCTTACGTCTAACGTCTTACGTCTAACGTCTTACGTCTAACGTCTATCGTCTTACGTCTTACGTCTAACGTCTAACGTCTTACGTCTAACGTCTAACGTCTAACGTCTTACGTCTTACGTCTTACGTCTTACGTCTTACGTCTTACGTCTTACGTCTTACGTCTTACGTCTAACGCCTTACGTCTAACGTCTTACGTCTAACGTCTAACGTCTTACGTCAAACTTCTTACGTCTAACGTATTACGTCTATCGTCTTACGTGTTATGTCTTACGTTTTACGTCTTACGTCTAACGTCATACGTCTAACGTCATACGTCTAACGTCATACGTCTAACGTCATACGTCTAACGTCTTACGTCTAACGTCTTACGTCTTACGTCTAACGTCTTACGTCTAACGTCTTACGTCTAACGTCTAACGTCTTACGTCTAACGTCTTACGTCTAACGTCTTACGTCTTACGTCTAACGTCTAACGTCTAACGTCTTACGTCTAACGTCTTACGTCTAACGTCTTACGTCAAACTTCTTACGTCTAACGTATTACGTCTAACGTATTACGTCTAACGTCTTACGTGTTATGTCTTACGTTTTACGTCTTACGTCTAACATCTTACATCTTACGTCTAACGTCTTACGTCTAACGTCTAACGTCTAACGTCTAACGTCTTACGTCTAACGTCTTACGTCTTACGTCCAACGTCTTACGTCTAACGTCTAACGTCTGACGTCTAACGTCTTACGTCTAACGTCTTACGTCAAACGTCTTACGTATTTTGTATTACGTATTTCGCATTTCGTATTACGTCTTACATCTTACATGTTACGTATTACGTCCTACGTCTTACGTCTAACGTCTAAGAATTTGAACGCGAAGAGAAAAAGCGTGTTAGACGCTTCTGGGCTGAGAAACGAAAGTGTGTGGAAACGAGAGATAGACGTTATAAACAGAAATTCGGAAGTGAAGGAAAATAGGATGAGACATTATCGATTTGGTAATCGGAAGTGTAGAGAAAGGAGAAACGGTCGTTTTTAATAAGAATTCGATGGTGAGAAGAAAAAGCGTGATAGCCGTTATAAACAGGAATTCGGAAGTGAAAGGAAAAAGGTTGATAGACGTTAGTTTTAATAATCGAAAGTGTGGAGAAATAGTCATTTCCAAACAGGAGTTCGAAGGTGAGGAGTAAAAGCGTGATAGACGATACAAACAGGAATTCGAATGTGGAGGGAAACGAAGAATTTTAAGTGACTTTTTCGCTTGACTACTGAATATGGACCAGAAGTGAAACTGGGAAAAAAGACGTTGTAGGCGATAAGTGGCAGAGTGATTACGGAGAGGAGAAAGAAATGGATGCAGTAGCAAGCAAGATAGGTAGAAAATTCTGGGACGATATAGTAGAAGATGGAGAAAGTGTAAATGAAAATGAGAGCTGGAAGAAAAGGAGCAAATTGCAGAAATAATAGAATAGGAGAACGAAAAAAGTAAAAGGGTGAGAAGCAGGAGCGCAGTAAAGTCTACAAATAACAGATTTGAAGAAAAAAGAAGAAAAAGAATTGATTAAAGAAGAGATAAGAAGATGAAAGAACCGAAGAGGAAGGAATAGAGAAAAAAAAGAAAAAGAAAAAAGGGAAGAGGAAGAAAGAGGCAGCTAGATATTAGTAATGATGGCAACGACAAGAGTCATCAGGGAAAATAACATTTTCCAGGCCGTCAAGGTTGGCGATAAAGGGTGGATTTGATAAAATACGAAATATTTCAAATATAAAAAAACTGTTTCTTGACCGGACCATATTCATAGAGAATGTTAAAAATTAGCATATTAAGAGGTCCCATCCACCCCTTTCATTTTCCAGACCGTCAGGGTTGGGGATAAAGGGTGGATTTGATAAAATACGAAATATTTCAAATAAAAAAAACTATTTCTTGACCGGCCACCAAATTCATAGAGAATGTTAAAAATTAGCATATTAAGAGATCCCACCCACCCGTTTCATTTTCCAGACCGTCTGCGTCCAGGGGGGCACTAGCGAAGGAAACGCACCACGCCGGCGTGTTCGGCGCCCCCGAATGCGCACAGGGCTTCCCCCAAACACGTACACTGAAACTAACGATCCCTGGGTATACGCCAGACCGTCCTCGGACTTATTTTCGCTTAATTTCGAATGAAAATAAGCGAAAATTCACGTCCATTCGTCAATGTCAGTACCTTCAAATTTACTCTAGGCCGCGCCATCTATCGCGTCGAGCTGCTGTCAAGCATCCGTTCGGCATGTAGATAACTGTAAATAATACTATAGCGTATAAGTTATGAAATTCTGGATGATTATTAAGAGCGCCACTTCTAGCTGAGGAGAACTAGATGGCGCCACCACCAAATTATTTCAAAGATGATAATAAGTTAATTGGAATTAATTTTATTGTTAATGAAAAATTGTAAGGGTTTAGCATTTCTTAGAGCTCCTACTGATATAGTTTGATTTGGAATATATTCGGTAGTTTACGAGAAATAACATTTTCTATGTGAAACAGTTTATGCTCAAAAACTTTTTTTTTTAGACAAAAACAATTATTTAAAATATGTCAGGAGGAAATTTGAGGATTTTTTAAGATACCTTAATAAAATTGAAGTCTCGAAAGGGTTTAAAAATTTAAATGAATCATATTTGAAAATCTTAATATTTCGCCGACATGGAAAACGGAAAATAATTTGCACACCGGATTACAGTTTAGAATTAAAACAATTTTATAACTTTGGACACTCTGTAAGAGAGGGCGCTCGCCTCGCTTACCCAAAATTGTCATTTTCCCCACCCAGATTTAATTTTGAAGTGCATCGAATCATCGAGACATCGATTATCGAGTCTATTTTTATTATATCAAAAAGATAGGTTATGTGGTTATACGGCATACCTATTATTTCAATCGATATTTTGTAATTTTAGATTGTTTTAAACAAACTGAATTCTTTAATACATTTAAATTTACATAGTCTGTAGCTTTTTTTAATAAATAGGTACTTTGCTTTTTAGTTTAAAATGTATATAGAGTGTATATGACCACAATGACATTATTTGCTCATTTAAAATTATATCTGCTTATCGCCACTTTTTCTTCTATTTTATTATCTTCTTTATTATTTTAGCTAAGTAAGGACATTTCTAGTATAAGTAAGGACGGAAGCACACAGAGAATGAAGTAAGGACTGTCCTTCTGAAGTAAGGGCAGGTGACAGCCCTAGTAGTGATACTTACAAAATTAATCCTGGCTGTTTTGTTCAAATGATATGTTGTGTTAAAAATTATAACATTGCTATGTTTTTCTGGCATCTATTCATTTTATCAGATTCTGATTTTAGAAGAGGTGTTTGATGTAAAACAATTAATTTTAGCATCCCCTAAGAAGTTACAACCCTTTCAAAGTGCTAAAATCAAGTTTCCAAGTATCGAAACACCAGCTAAACTAATCATAAGAATGATAAAAAGCAATTAAATAAACTGGTAATAGCGGCTGAACTAAAATGACAGGAATCTACAACTGCAGAAAGTATCGTTTGGAGAATCAGTCGTAAGGTTAAGATGCTGGCTTTTATTTTTATTGTACGAAAACTAAAGATATTTCATAATTTGTATAAAAACAAAAAGATTTGTTTTGAATAGGGCTATTAAAAAATTTTAAGTATGAATAAGTTCTGATGATAAACATACAACTGCATCCATGTAAAAATTGAAGTGTTTAATTTGAGTAATAGCACATATGGAAACTAGATTCCAATACACACTTTTAAAGGACTGTAATTTTTTAGGGGATGCCAAAATTAATTTTTTTACATGAAATCCTCTCTCTTAAGTCGTCTCAGGAATCTACTGTTTCATTATCTTCAGCTATTTTTGAAACACTATTTACATATTGAATTTTTCAAAAGATAGTTTACACTTTTTAAACAATCAGTCGATGAATAAAAATATTAGAATTTTGTTTGTAATATATCTTTATTTGATCAAGTAGGTACCTATAAAAAACATTTTCATGTATCTGCTTTGGTTTACCTTGTAGAAAAGAAATCTAAATATTTGGCCGAATTCAACAACTTGTAGTGGTTGATATTGCCAGCATATAGATATTTATTTGTGAAGCGCTTTAGAAACAGAATAATATGATAGAGCGAGTAAAATACCCAAATATATTTCATTCTGGTAATTATTTACAACAGCGTGAAACTGCAATTTTAACAAAAAAATTCCTACCCCCCTCTTTTGAGGTTGCTGATCATGAATCTGAATTTCAGCGCTCGTTGTAGTTTTGGAAAAACTATGTATACACTACATTAGGTAGATATTGCAATATAACACCTCTGCATTCTTTATTTCATGACATCACATTGTTGTCAAAATATTATAGGGGTTATATTGAAACTTCAACCTAATGTATACAGAGATTACAATTTTGAAAAATTTTTTTCGTAAAGTCCATGCGAGCGTCGAAATTTGATTTCAGATTCGTGATCAGCACCCTCGAAAATAGGGGGAGTAGGAATTTTTTAGTTAAGATTGGAGAGTTTTACGCTATTGTAAATAATTACCTTAATTTTTTATATTACTACCTATAGAAGTTCTTATAGGTTTGTTCCAAGAGTCAGTTTGAGACTGTTTCAAACTATCACAGATATGCGACCAATTATGTTGCTACTATACTTTCACCGATTTCAAATCAAATTCGCCTGGTCAAACAATCTCTGACAGTTTGAAACCAATCGTTTGCGCTCTGGGAACAAAGCTTATATAATATTAGTAAAAAACAGATTACAACCGCATATCTTCCAAATAATATAACAGACTATAATACACAAAACACAAGTAAAATCAGAAATATCTATAAAAATTTCAGTATGAATTTTACTTGTGCTATGATCAGATAAGCCGGCCGGAGCTTAAAAAGTAAAGAGAAATAGGGGAACAGACTGAACAGAGGAATTCGTTTTTTGTTCAAGTTTTTATATTCAAGTAAATATAAATTCGTCATGTCAAAGTGAACTGCAACCCATATTACACATTTGTATTACGAGTTAACATAGAGTTATACGGTATATCTGTGACATCTTTTGTTGAAAAGTCATACTTACATTTTCCTTATATGTATATTACAACTGTACAGAAAGGTTATTATCTTAGCTATATATTGAAATTTAGGGATTTTATGTGATGCTAGCGCCTAAAATAAACCTGGTGGCGGAATTCGCCCCCTTAAAGCTTTCGCATGGATTTCCGTCTGCGGATTGTATCGCGATCGTATATAAGTCCCAAATGGGAATATACTGGAGAGAACTGCTGCTGAACTGATCGGTTCACCATTGTGAACGGAACAGAGCGCGAGTAACGTCACACTAAAAGTGGGGTTATGTGACCCGACTTGGCGTCCGTCACTAAAACATATTTTTAAATTTTAAATAAATAAAGGAAATAAGACGGTAAGCAGGCCAGCAAGCGTAAATAAGAATGTCCAATGAGCCGAACAGGAAATTGGTACGTGCAACTAACTTGTCTCGTTTCGTTTTAGGTGGTCAAGAAGTATCGCTACCTGCTGCCCAGGTTAATGGTTGGTGTGCGCTGTACCAGGTCCAACTACCGAATAAAACGAATAGTATATGATATGGGAAAAATGGTGTATGGGCCACAGGCAGACATGGCATTAGGAGGCCAGTGATATCTTATCGGTTTGCCGGTGCTGTGGGACGAGAGTCTACTGGAA
The DNA here is from genome assembly GCA_037114965.1 of Monochamus alternatus. Classification (NCBI taxonomy): domain Eukaryota; kingdom Metazoa; phylum Arthropoda; class Insecta; order Coleoptera; family Cerambycidae; genus Monochamus; species Monochamus alternatus. The sequence goes on along the minus strand of CM073431.1, from coordinate 93,089,379 downwards.
AGGAAATGGCTAATTAATAATAGCCTGAGCGGCAATCCGCATTAAACTTGGCGTTTGAAAGGCAGGTATGTACGTACTTAATAATAGTAATTGTTAGCGTAAGACAGTTGGGTAGAAGGTTGTTATTGTTGTTGTTCTTGTATGCTTCAGATTTAAATTATCGTTGGCGACTTAAAAACCATAGAAAATGGAGTACCTAGGCCACAATTTTGGATTACGTGGAAGGTAGGTCGATGGATATGCGACCAAAAGGTGGGAAATTTATAGTGAAAATCCTGTAGGGCTTGACTAAATCCAGGAAACTGGTAAAGAAACTGAATCTTTGTCGACACGACAGTCTCATAAATTATTGGAAAAAACGGAGAGGAGAAGAATGGACAGAGCGCAAAAATAGGCAGTCTAAAAGGTAAGAATTTATTAATTTTAATCGACGCGATGGATGAATGAAATTTAGTGTTCACTTTCAGATCTAACTAAAGAGGGATTGCGTAGCTAAAAGTACTTTCCTAAGATAGAACACGTAACCTTAAACGAGTGAGTCTGCGGCTACTTCACGCGACGACAAGAATGCAGAGTTCCAGTCGAATATCTACGAGATGTAGCGGCGTTAGAAGCCAGCCAGTCTACTGGAAAGGAAACGGCTAGTTCGGCTGGTCGAGCCATAGCCGGAGCGGCTAGACTGCTAGAGTGACCACCGAGGACCGAGGGTTCTGTAACCTAGGGGGTTTCGAGCGGCAAACCACATCAAACTTGGCGGTTGAAAGGCAGGTATGTACGTACTTAATAATAGTAATTGTTAGCGTAAGATAGTTGGGTAGAAGGTCGTTATTGTTGTTGTTCTTGTATGTTTCAGATTTAAATTATCGTTGGCGACCTCAAAACCATAGAAAATGGAGTACCTAGGTCACAATTTTGGATTATGTGGAAGGTAGGTCGAAGGATATGCGGCCAAAAGGCGGGAAATTTATAGTGAGAATCCTGTAGGGCTCGACTAAATCCAGTAAACCGGTAAAGAAACTGAATCTTTGTCGACACACGCGACAGTCTCATAAATTATGGAAAAAACGGAGAGGAGAAGAATGGACAGAGCGCAAAAATAGGCATTCTAAAAGGTAAGAATTTATTAATTTTAATCGACGCGATGGACGCGAAATTTAGTGTCCAATTTTCAGATCTAACTAAAGAGGGATTGCGTTGCTAAAAGTACTTGCTCCTAAGATAGAACACGTAACCTTAAACGAGTGAGTCTGCGGCTAGTTCACGCGACGACAAGAATGCAGAGTTCCAGTCGAATATCTACGAGATGTAGTGGCGTTAGAAGGTAGCCGAACTGAAGGAAGGAGGAAATGTTTGTTTTTACGGCCAACAGAGAGGGGTACTCGGATCGCCGGCACGTTCTGCTCTTACCGATACATAAAATAATAACATAAGTACGTATTTACTGTAAAATTTCAATAAAACAATAAAAATTGCGATCTTAACGACTAGGATTTATTTAAAGATTTGAAAAAGGAATTTATTTGTGAAAAAATTTTCGGGCAACTATAGGTGCCAGCAGGTAGGGATTGAATCCCCCTATACTTTCTTCCCGGTATATCCAAGAGGTACCCGGAGCCGTTTCGCTCTAAAACCAACGGTTTTCGAGATATTTGGTTTTTTTCAAAATTATAGCCTATCTTCGGGATGTCGTAACTTCCTTAATATGCGACGCGGGGGGACGCGGTTCGTCTCAGGTGAAAGGTCCCTCCGAACGCTAATTTGACCCGTCTTTTAGTTTTTCCGTATCTGCGACCGTTCCAGAGTTACGGTCGATCGAAGTTTTAGAATTTTCCCCCAGTCGTTTCAGCAGAGGGGCTCTGAACATTCCGAAATATTACCCCTAGACTATATCGCGCATGGCGAATCCAAAACTGAACTCCGTTCCTATTTAGTCCTCGCGGTTTCCGAGTTATAAATTTTTTCTCGGCAACGGGACCGCTCACAAAAAAAACCACCACGCCAGCGTGTTCGGCGCCTCCGAATACGTACAGAGCCGCCCTTAAATCGTAAATCTATTTTTTTCGAAAATTTCAGAGGCAGTCCATCGATTTTTTCGGAGGAAAAAGTCAAAGTGCTCGGAATATTCTGGAATAATTCACCTAGACCATACCGACGACGGCGAATCCAAAACCGAGTTCCGTTCCTCTGTGGCCCCCGCGGTTCTGCAGATATTAATATTTCTGCGTCCAACGGGGCACTAGCGAAGGAAACGCACCACGCCAGCGTGTTCGGCGCCCCCGAATGCGCACAGGGCTTCCCCCAAACACGTACACTGAAACTAACGATCCCTGGGTATACGCCAGACTGTCCTCGGACTTATTTTCGCTTAATTTCGAATGAAAATAAGCGAAAATTCACGTCCATTTTGTCAATGTCAGTACCTTCAAATTTACTGTAGGCCGCGCCATCTATCGCGTCGAGCTGCTGTCAAGCATCCGTTTGGCATGTAGATAACTGTAATTAATACTATAGCGTTTAAATTATGAAATTCTGGATGATTATTAGGGTTTTCGCATGGTAATCCATCCGTCTGCGGATTGTATCGCGATCGTATATAAGTCCCAAATGGGAATATCCTGTACTGGAGAGAATGTGCTGCTGAACTGATCGGTTCACCATAGTGAACGGATCAGAGCGCGAGTGACGTCACACTGAGAGTGCGGTTATGTGACCCGACTTGGCGTCACAAATATATTTTTAAATTTTAAATAAATAAAGGAAATAAGACGGTAAGCAGGCCGGCAAGCATAAATAAGAATGTCCAATGAGCCGAACAGGGAATTGGTACGTGCAACTAATTTGTCTCGTTTCGTTTTAGGTGGTCAAGAAGTCAAGAAGTATCGCTACCTGCTGCCCAGGTTAATGGTTGGTGTGCGCTGTACCAGGTTCAGCTATCGAATAAAACGAATAGTATATGATATGGGAAAAATGGTGTATGGGCCACAGGGAGACGGAGCATTAGGAGGCCAGCGATATCTTATCGGTTTGCTGGCGCTGTGGGACGAGAGTCTACTGGAAAGGAAACGGCTAATTAATAATAGCCAGAGCTAGAGGGTTTAGAGCGGCAATCCGCATCAAACTTGGCGTTTGAAAGGCAGGTATGTACGTACCTAATAATAGTTAGTAATTGTTAGCGTAAGATAGTTGGGTAGAAGGTAGAAGGTCGTTATTGTTGTTGTTCTTGTATGTTTCAGATTTAAATTATCGTTGGCGACCTCAAAACCATAGAAAATGGAGTACCTAGGTCACAATTTTGGATTACGTGGAAGGTAGGTCGATGGATATGCGGCCAAAAGGTGGGAAATTTATAGTGAAAATCCTGTAGGGTTTGACTAAATCCAGGAAACCGGTAAAGAAACTGAATCTTTGTCGACACGACAGTCTCATAAATTATGGAAAAAATGGAGAGGAGAAGAATGGACAGAGCGCAAAAATACGCAGTCTAAAAGGTAAGAATTTATTAATTTTAATCGACGCGATGGATGGGTGAAATTTAGTGTTTAATTTTCAGATCTAACTAAAGAGGGATTGCGTTGCTAAAAGTATTTGCTCCTAAGATAGAACACGTAACCTTAAACGAGTGAGTCTGCGGCCAGTTCACGCGACGAATGCAGAGAATGCAGAGTTCCAGTCGAATATCTACGAGATGTAGCGGCGTTAGAAGGTAGCCGAACTGAAGGAAGGAGGAAATGTTTATTTTTACGGCCAACATATACGTCTGGGAGATTCTAGCTAGCTAGTTCAGAAAGGGGTACTCGCCGATCGCCGGCACGTTCTGCTCTTACCGATACATAAAATAATAACATAAGTACGTATTTACTGTAAAATTTCAATAAAACAATAAAAATTGCGATCCTAACGACTAGGATTTATTTTAAGATTTGAAAATGGAATTTTTTTGTGAAAAATTTTTGAATGAATCCCCCTATACTTTTTTTTTCCGGTATTTCCAAGAGGTACCCGGAGCCGTTTCGCTCTAAAACCAACGGTTTTCTAGATATTTGGTTTTTTACAAAATTATAGCCTATCTTCGGGACGTCAAAACTTCCTTATTATGCGACGCAGGGGGATACGTTTCGTCTCAGGTGAAGGCTCCCTCCGAACGCTAATTTGAAGATAACTGTAAATAATACTATAGGTTATAAATTATGAAATTCTGGATGATTATTAGGGTTTTCGCATGGATTACCATCTGCGGATTGTATCGCGATCGTATATAAGTCCCAAATGGGAATATCTTGCAGAGAATCTGCTGCTGAACTGATCGGTTCACCATAGTGACCGGATCAGAGTCGAGCGACTGTTTCGTGTTTCGTCCGTGATTCGCGCGCGAATGACGTCACAGTGAAAATGGGGTTATGTCACACGGCTTGGCGTCACTTAATTATATTTTTAAATTTTAAATAAATAAAGGAAATAAGACGGTAAGCAGGCCAGCAAGCGTAAATAAGAATGTCCAATGAGCCTAACAGGGAATTGGTACGTGCAACTAACTTGTCTCGTTTCGTTTTAGGTGGTCAAGAAGTGGAGAAGTATCGCTACCTGCTGCCCAGGTTAAAGGTTGATGTGCGCTGTACCAGGTTCAACTATCGAATAAAACGAATAGTATATGATATGGGAAAAATGGTGTATGGGCCACAAGGAGACAGAGCATTAGGAGGCCAGAGATATCTTATCGGTCTGCTGGTGCTGTGAGACGAGAGTCTACTGGGAAGGAAACGGCTAATTAATAATAGCCAGAGCTAGAGGGTTTCGAGCGACAAGCCGCATCAAACTTGGCGGTTGAAAGGCAGGTATGTACGTACTTAATAATAATAATTGTTGAAGGTAGGTCGATGGATATGCGGCCAGAAGGTGAGAAATTTGTAGTGAAAATCCTGTAGAGCTGGATCCAGTAAACCAGTAAAGAAACTGAATCTTTGTCGACACGACAGTCTCATAAATTATGGAAAAAACGGAGAGGAGAAGAATGGACAGAGCGCAAAAATAGGCAGTCTAAAAGGTAAGAATTTATTAATTTTAATCGACGCGATGGATGAGTGAAATTTAGTGTTCACTTTCAGATCTAACTAAAGAGAGATTGCGTTGCTAAAAGTACTTTCCTAAGATAGAACACGTAACCTTAAACGAGTGAGTCTGCGGCCAGTTCACGCGACGACAAGAATGCAGAGTTTCAGTCGAATGTCTACGAGATGTAGCGGCGTTAGAAGGTAGCCGAACTGAAGGAAGGAGGAAATGTTTATTTTTACGGCCAACATATACATCTGGGAGATTCTAGCTAGATAGTTCAGAAAGGGGTACTCGGACCGATCGCCGGCATGTTCTGCTCTTACCGATACATAAAATAATAACATAAGTACGTATTTACTGTAAAATTTCAATAAAACATTAAAAATTGCGATCCTAACGACTAGGATTTTTTTTTAAGATTTGAAAAAGGAATTTTTGTGTGAAAAATTTTTCGGGCAACTATAGGTGCCGGCAGGTAGAGAATGAATAACGAGAGGCTAAATCGCCCACTCGATACCAACGTTGCCAAATGGTTGCAAAATGTTTTAGCGCCAAATTTCAATATAGAGGTTAGGTAGTATGATGTAGATGTAGTGAATATACTATTACTATACAGTATGCGCCAAAAGTATGGAATAAATTCAATAAAAACGAAACAATTATTTTTTGGAAAAAAACCTCGAACAAATCGAGTTTTAATTTAAAAAATACATATTTTAGCGTAAAATACGATTTTCAAATGTCATTTGTTTTCGAGTAATGACGTCATCGATTTTTTTTTAAATGGCAACACCATATTTTTTTCCTTTATTCTGAAAGATCGTTTAATTCTCTATCAGATAGTACTAAAATTTTGCCCTCTTACATAGGAAAGTTTTCGAGTAAATGACGATTGAATGTTAGAAAGCGTAAATCAGTTAAAATAAAGCAAAAACGTTATTAAGTTTAATTTTTCGAATTCCATAGTTCTTTTATGGATCACGTAGGTGAAAATCTTTGCAAGGTGTCATTGCCACACCGACTTTGTAATAAGTATTGTAAGCGACATAGAAATTATTATTCAATTTAAAGTATTATGGCACATTTAACTTGTGCAGGAACTCAATGAAGATGATCAAGATCCCCGCTTACACTTTTACGAAATTCTAATGGATTTATGTCAAGGAAATAGAAATTTACACCGGCAAATGCTTTTTTCAGATGAGGTCACATTTTGTCTGAATGGTACAGTAAACCGTCAAACGTCAAACTTGCAGATATTGGAGTCGGGAAAATCCTCATTGGATGGCAGAGGCACATACCCAACACCCTCAGAAATTAAATGTGTGGGCTGGAATAGTTGACGACAGAATAGTAGGGCCTTTCTTCTTTGAAGGAACCCTTACAGGACAAAGATATTTAGAGTTTCTAGAAAATGACCTTGTTCCAGCCCTTGTAGTAATTTTTCCTAACGATAATGACCCTGACATTCCTGACGATACCATATGGTTTCAGCAAGACGGTGCACCTCCGCACTATGCGCGCCCTGTACGAGATCTTACACCTCTTGACTATTTTTTATGGGGATACTTGAAGTCAAAAGTGTACATTAATAAACCACGTAATTTAGAAGAACATCACAAAATCGCATTCGGGACGAAATACGCAGAGTTACCCCAGAAATCTTTCATAATGTGCAAGAAGAATTTCTTCACAGACTTGCGCATTGTCAAGAGGTTGGTGGATGGCAATTCGAACATTTAATTTAAGTATAAAATTTAATCAATTGTATTTTATTTTACATACCTCAGAATTGTTACTTTTTTATGGATAAAATTTACGTTTTCTAATATTCAATCGTCATTTACTCGAAAACCTTCCTATGTAAGAGGGCAAAATTTTAGTATTGTCTGATAGAGAATTAAACGATCTTTCAGAATCAAGGAAAAAAATATGGTGTTGCCATTTAAAAAAATATCGATGACGTCTTTACTCGAAAACAAATGACATTTGAAAATCGCATTTTACGCTAAAATATGTATTTTTTACATTAAAAATCGACCTGTTCGAGGATTTTTCCCAAAAAATAATTGTTTCGTTTTTATTGAATTTATTCCATACTTTTGGCGCATACTGTATACTAGCGTTGAAGGTTGAATCTCGAAATTAATTATTAATTTTTTTCACTCAACGGTACTCTAGAGCCTTTGATAATAATCTGTAATATATACCACCACGATATATATGATATATATAAAATTTCAATAAAACAATAAAAATTGCGATCGTAACGACTAACTAGTGGGTGGGATCTCTTAATATGCTAACTTTTAACATTCTCTGTGAATATGGTGACCGGTCAAGAAATAGTTTTTTTTTATTTGAAATATTTCGCATTTTATCAAATCTACCCCTTGTCACTAACCCTGTCGACCTGGAAAATGAAACAGTTGGGTGGGATATCTTAATATGCTAATTTTTAACATTCTCTATGAATATGGTCCGGTCAAGAAACAGTTTTTTTTTATATTTGAAATACAATTTCGTATTTTATCAAATCCGCCCCTTATCACCAACCCTGACGGCCTGGAAAATGAAACGGGTGGGTGGGATCTCTTAATATGCTAATTTTTAACATTCTCTATGAATATGGTGGCCGGTCAAGAATTAGTTTATTTTTATTTGAAATATTTCGTACTTTATCAAATCCACCCCTTATCACCAACCCTGACGGCCTGGAAAATGAAACGGGTAAGTGGGATCTCTGAATATGCTAATTTTTAACATTCTCTGTGAATATGGTGTCCGGTCAAGAAATAGTTTTTTTTATTTGAAATATTTCGTATTTTATCAAATCCGCTCCTTATCACCAATCCTGACGGCCTGGTAAATGAAACAGGTAGGTGGGATCTCTTAATATGCTAATTTTTAACATTCTCTGTGAATATGGTGTCCGGTCAAGAAATAGTTTTTTTTATTTGGAATATTTCCAAATAAAAATGTTATCAAATCTACTACCCCTTTCACCAACCGTAGCGGCCTGGAAAATGAAACGGGTGGATGAGATCTCTTAATATGTTTTCTGTGACTATGGTGAGCGACCAAGTTATATTTTTATTTATTTGAATATTTTCTGTTTTAATAATTGCAGCCCCTTTGCACAACCCTGACTGCCTGAGAAACAGGAAGGGTGGGTGGATTTTTTTAATTTTCAGGTTTTTAATATTCTGTGATGAGCCCCATATGAATTATTTAAAAAACTTGTGTAAAATTCGACTTCATTTTCTGACCACGACTTTATCGATTATAGTCCTACCTAAATCTGTGGCTGTGGATGATTTCACACCGGTAAGTTTTTTAAATAATTTATATGGGGCTGATCACAGAATATTAAAAACCTGAAAAATAAAAAAAATCCACCTACCCTTCCTATTTCTCAGGCAGTCAGGGTTGTGCAAAGGGGCTGCAATTATTAAAACAGAAAATATTCAAATAAATAAAAATATAACTTGGTCGCTCACCATAGTCACAGAAAACATAAAAAAATAAACATATTAAAAAATTTCACCCACGCGTATATTTTTCCAGGCCGCTACGGTTGGTGAAAGGGGTAGATTTGATAACATTTTTATTTGGAAATATTCCAAATAAAAAAAACTATTTCTTGACCGGACACCATATTCACAGAGAATGTTAAAAATTAGCATATTAAGAGATCCCACCTACCCGTTTCATTTTCCAGATCGTCAGGGTTGGTGATAAGGGGTGGATTTGATAAAATACGAAATATTCCAAATAAAAACAACTATTTCTTGACCGGACACCATATTCATAGAGAATGTTAAAAACTAAGCATATTAAGAAATCCCACCCACCCGTTTCATTTTCCAGGCCGTCAGGGTTGGCGATAAGAGGCGGATTTGATAAAATAAGAAATATTTCAAATAAAAAAAACTATTTCTTGACCGGCCACCAAATTCATTGAGAATGCTAAAAATTAGCATATTAAGAGGCTCCATCCACCGGTTTCATTTTCCAGACCGTCAGGGTTGGCGATAAGGGGTTGATTTGATAAAATTTACGAAATATTTCAAACAAAAAAAACTATTTCTTGACCGGCCACCAAATTCATAGAGAATGTTAAAAATTTGCATATTAAGAGGTCCCACCCACCCGTTTTATTTTCCAAACCGTCAGGGTTGGCGATAAGGGGTGGATTTGATAAAATACGAAATATTTCAAATAAAAAAAAACTATTTCTTGACCGGCCACCAAATTCATAGAGAATGTTAAAAATTTGCATATTAAGAGGTCCCACCCACCCGTTTTATTTTCCAAACCGTCAGGGTTGGCGATAAGGGGTGGATTTGATAAAATACGAAATATTTCAAATAAAAAAAACTATTTCTTGACCGTCCACCAAATTCATTGAGAATGTTAAAAATTAGCATATTAAGAGGCTCCATCCACCCGTTTCATTTTCCAGACCGTCAGGGTTGGCGATAAGGGGTTGATTTGATAAAATATACGAAATATTTCAAACAAAAAAAAACTATTTCTTGACCGGCCACCAAATTCATAGAGAATGTTAAAAATTTCCAGGCCGTCAGGGTTGGCGATAAGGGGTGGATTTGATAAAATACGAAATATTTCAAATAAAAAAAAACCTGTTTCTTGACCGGCCACCAAATTCATAGAGAATGTTAAAAATAAGCATATTAAGAGATCCCACCCACCCGTTTCATTTTCCAGGCCGTCAGGGTTGGTGATAAGGGGTGGATTTGATAAAATACGAAATATTTCAAATAAAAAAAACTATATCTTGACCGGCCTCCAAATTCATAGAGAATGTTAAAAATAAGCATATTAAGAGATCCCACCCACCCGTTTCATTTTCCAGGCCGTCGGGGTTGGTGATAAGGGGTGGATTTGATAAAATACGAAATATTTCAAATAAATAAAACTATTTCTTGACCGGCCACCATTTGAATGTTAAAAATAAGCATATTAAGATATCCCACCCACCCGTTTCATTTTCCAGACCGTCAGGGTTGGTGATAAGGGATGGATTTGATAAAATACGAAATATTTCAAATAAAAAAAAACTAATTCTTGACCGGCCACCATATTCATAGAGATTGTTAAAAATTACCATATTAAGAGATCCCATCGACCCGTTTCATTTTCCAGGCCGTCAGGGTTGGCGATAAGGGGTGGATTTGATAAAATACGAAATATTTCAAATAAAAAAAAAACTGTTTCTTGACCGGCCACCAAATTCATAGAGAATGTTAAAAATAAGCATATTAAGAGATCCCACCCACCCGTTTCATTTTCCAGGCCGTCAGGGTTGGTGATAAGGGGTGGATTTGATAAAATACGAAATATTTCAAATAAAAAAAACTATATCTTGACCGGCCTCCAAATTCATAGAGAATGTTAAAAATAAGCATATTAAGAGATCCCACCCACCCGTTTCATTTTCCAGGCCGTCGGGGTTGGTGATAAGGGGTGGATTTGATAAAATACGAAATATTTCAAATAAATAAAACTATTTCTTGACCGGCCACCATTTGAAATATTTCGTACTTTATCAAATCCACCCCTTATCACCAACCCTGACGGCCTGGAAAATGAAACGGGTAGGTGGGATCTCTGAATATGCTATTTTTTAACATTCTCCGTGAATATGGTGTCCGGTTAAGAAATAGTTTTTTTTATTTGAAATATTTCGTATTTTATCAAATCCGCCCCTTATCACCAACCCTGACGGCCTGGAAAATGAAACGGGTAGGTGGGATCTCTTAATATGCTAATTTTTAACATTCTCTGTGAATATGGTGTCCGGTCAAGAAATAGTTTTTTTTATTTGGAATATTTCAAAATAAAAATGTTTTCAAATCTACCCCTTTCACCAACCGTAGCGGCATGGAAAATGAAACGGGTGGATGAGATCTCTTAATATGTTTATTTTTTATGTTTTCTGTGACTATGGTGAGCGGCCAAGTTATATTTTTATTTATTTGAATATTTTCTGTTTTAATAATTGCAGCCCCTTTGCACAACCCTTACTGCCTGAGAAATAGGAAGGGTGGGTGATTTTTTTTTATTTTTCAGGTTTTTAATATTCTATGATCAGCCCCATATGAATTATTTAAAAAACTTGTGTAAAATTCGACGGAAAATTTCGTTTTATAATAAATATTTGTTACCTATTGTATAAATAAAACAGTTTATTCCCTTTCTCATTTAACTAAATATCATTAACATAAATTTACAATTAATAAAATATTTACAATCTTTAATAGAACAATTCTTTAATGCGCATGGCGTACAAATTCAATAGTCCACACAATAACCGTTTTTAGTTCTACGTTCAAATCCTCCTTGATCGGTTATTTTCGAACGCTACGAATCGCACTCGGCGTACAGCAAATGGCCCGAATCACCTTTCCAATCTTAGTATGTACTTTAAATGACCCATTTCTCATTTTCATTTTTAAAATTAACCCTCTACACTCGTTTTTTTTTTTATTTCATCGATAATTTACAGTAGATGTAACAATATATTAAGAAAATACAATCAACTCACCTATATCATTCTCATCAACTCCTTAGGTTCAGTTCTAGCAAAAGCAAAAACCGATTTCCATCACCTATCACATTACGCGAGACGAACAACACACATACACACACACAAAACACATATTTTAAACAGTAGCTTACGTTTCAATTGTTTCAAAATTAAAACTTTATTTAATTAACACGAAAATTGCATGTAATCAATACCAAAACTGCGAAAAACTAAAGCAACTGCAAAGAAATTCGAAGAAACACCGATTGAATGACAAAAAACAATCGCAAAACCTACTAGATAAGAACTCATTCTCACACACGTAAACGATACGGTGTGGATTTGATAAAATACGAAATATTTCAAATAAAAAGAACTAATCTTGACCGGCCACCAAATTCATAGATAATGTTAAAAATAAGCATATTATGAGATCCCAACCACCCGTTACATTTTCCAGGCCGTCAGGGTTGGCGAAAAGGGGTGGATTTGATAAAATAAGAAATATTTCAAATAAAAAAAACTATTTCTTGACCGGCCACCAAATTCATTGAGAATGCTAAAAATTAGCATATTAAGAGGCTCCATCCACCGGTTTCATTTTCCAGACCGTCAGGGTTGGCGATAAGGGGTTGATTTGATAAAATTTACGAAATATTTCAAACAAAAAAAACTATTTCTTGACCGGCCACCAAATTCATAGAGAATGTTAAAAATTTGCATATTAAGAGGTCCCACCCACCCGTTTTATTTTCCAAACCGTCAGGGTTGGCGATAAGGGGTGGATTTGATAAAATACGAAATATTTCAAATAAAAAAAAACTATTTCTTGACCGGCCACCAAATTCATAGAGAATGTTAAAAATTTGCATATTAAGAGGTCCCACCCACCCGTTTTATTTTCCAAACCGTCAGGGTTGGCGATAAGGGGTGGATTTGATAAAATACGAAATATTTCAAATAAAAAAAACTATTTCTTGACCGTCCACCAAATTCATTGAGAATGTTAAAAATTAGCATATTAAGAGGCTCCATCCACCCGTTTCATTTTCCAGACCGTCAGGGTTGGCGATAAGGGGTTGATTTGATAAAATATACGAAATATTTCAAACAAAAAAAAACTATTTCTTGACCGGCCACCAAATTCATAGAGAATGTTAAAAATTTGCATATTAAGAGGTCCCACCCACCCGTTTTATTTTCCAAACCGTCAGGGTTGGCGATAACGGGTGGATTTAATAAAATACGAAATATTTCAAATAAAAAAAAAACTATTTCTTGACCGGCCACCAAATTCATATAGAATGTTAATAATTATAGTATATTAAGAGGTCCCACCCACCCGTTTTATTTTCCAAACCGTCAGGGTTGGCGATAACGGGTGGATTTGATAAAATACGAAATATTTCAAATAAAAAAAAATTATATCTTGACCGGCCACCAAATTTATAGAAAATGTTAAAAATTTGCATATTAAGAGATCCCACCCACCCGTTTCATTTTCCAGACCATATATGACTAAATAAATAAGACGATTTTAAAGAATAGGTTGACAAACTTCGCTAGTATGAGCGTCATCTGACGGTCATTTGGAAAAACACTACTACTTGAGAAAAATTAGTATATAGAAAACTGTGTCACAATTTAAAAAGAAAAGCAAAGTTGGCAGTATAACTGGTAGAGTTCGCTGTAACGAAAAGAAAGTAAAGAACCTAATAAATAATTAAAAATCTGAGGTTAAAAAACCTGTAACTTGATTTTCTGTGAATATGAAACATGCACAAAACATGGATGCAATGGATGGTTAAAAATTAATATATTTTTGCAACGTGATGAAGGTAAGTTATCGCTCTAGTGCATTCTGATAAATGTTTTCTGTTTGACTAAAATTTAATATAACGCAAACAGTTAATTATAGTTAGTGAAATGATTATCTAAATTGCCTTGCCTGCTTTTGTTTGTTTTATTTTTTAATATAAAATACTGTTTAATATACTGCTGTGTACCAAACTGCAAAAACATATATTATTCCTATGGTATCACAGATACTTCTTACAGAGCTTTTTCAGAGTTACTGCAGACAGGGAAATTCGCAAATTATGTAAACCAGATTTTAATCTCACAAACAAAAATTGTTACTTTGAATTAAATGTTTTAAAAATATTGAGAAGAATAACTTCACCTTATTTTGGTATTTATTTATTTAAGGTTGATTCGTTTCTTTAGTGAATATAAAAGTAATGATAAATACATATACAGGGTGAATCTTAAATAAGTACAAATATTTTAACTGCTGGCGTAGTTCATCATTTAAATCAGTCTAGTGAAAGCCATTTTTAAAAATTTCTAATATTTACGGAGATATTAATTTTTTTTAAAATTACCCACATTTTGAGGACCGCTGGCTGATTTTTCATCCAACAACGTAATGAAACATATGATTTGTTGCGAGGTTGCCATATCTCCTCCAATATAAATATTACGTTTCCTTTAACGTAATAGTTCTATTTTAAAAATACTTGTTTTAAGCATAAGTACAGTAAAATTGGGTATGTAGTATGATACGCAGCAATATTAACATAAATTTTAACATCTGAACTAACCTTACTGTACTTCAACGATTAAAAATGAATTTCCGCAAGTTCAATACTACCGTAAAATATTTAGGAAGATATTACGTGATATTACTATGTCCAATGTTCAAAAATTATACATAAACGTGCACACAAGCTTACTTGTTTGTTAAAAAATTAACTATTTAATCAGTAATCCACATTTCACAAGTTAAATGTCATTGTACACTGTTAGAAAGGGACACAAAACACAATTTCCTTAAGTTATTTTATGAAGAATAACGAAAAACTATGCACGCGTTTTTTATTTAAAATGGAAAAAATGTCAACTTTTAGCAAATTTTATTGCTATTTTCATGCATTATGTGGGGTTAACAAGTTTGACTTGGGCTTCCGATAATCTGTCATGACAGTCAATGACAGTTTGATAATAAAAAATAATATAAAATGTTACACTTGACAAAATTCGCTAAAAGTTGAGATTTTTTCTTCCTTGAAGCAAAGACATTTGTGTAATACTGGCAACACTGTGAACCACACGTTCAGTCTGCAGCACTATGACTCATAAAAGTATGAAGGGTCGGTCTAGGCCAGCGGTCCTCAACAAGTTTTCTACTGAAAAATTACGAAATTTATTTAAAATTTCACTTTTTTATTTCTGATTTTTTTGTAAAAAAACTATTAATTATGTGTTCTACACACAAAACTATACTGCTGGTTAAAATATTTGTACTTATTTAAGATTCACCCTGTATTTACGAGTCTACTGATTTTATTTTGCTAATACTGAGTATATTTAAATTTTAACACAAAAAAATTATCAGTAGTACATGGTACTGATGAGACCCATTGTAGTTCGGAACAAATATATTTAACAATAATATTTAGCATAAAGTATCTATTTTTTATCATGTTAATCGCTATTAATTACTAGTCATGTAATCAACTTCTTTTCCTATTTATAATAGAATAAAGCATTAAAAAAACAATTCTCTTTTTATTATTAAACCAATCATACCTTCTTTTTTAATAGATATATTATAGAATTCATTGTTTTATTATACTGTTATATAGTGTGTAACATACATGAAATAAAATTCATAAATCATTGACTACATAATTTTGTAAAAAATCTGTTCAACTTTTATATTTGAACTTTTAATTTTTTACGAAATTTTGTTATCGAGAATTATGAATTTTATTTCATATGTACGTTGCACTTTATATATTAAAGTAAATTCAAATTTACCGCCAATTGCTGCGTAATGAAGCTTATTACACAGCGACATCTATTTTATAGATTTTGAGAGTTATTGTTTTCTCAAAACAGAAAACGTAGTATAGTGCAAATGCTATTTTTTCTCCAAATGAACGTAAGATGTCGCTAGGTATGTCTGGAGCAAGTCGTGCTTCCCATGAAAGACAGAGAAAAGCGGCCTCTTATTTAGTTACTCATATGTTCCAGACCGTCTGCGTCCAGGGGGGCGTGTTCGGCGCCTCCGAATGCGCACAGGGCTTCCCCTAAACACGTACACTGAAACTAACGATCCCTGGGTATACGTCAGACCGTCCTCGGACTTATTTTCGCTTAATTTCGAATGAAAATAAGCGAAAATTCACGTCCATTTTGTCAATGTCAGTACCTTCAAATTTACTATAGGCCGCGCCATCTATCGCGTCGAGCTGCTGTCAAGCATCCGTTTGGCATGTAGATAACTGTAAATAATACTGTAGCGTATAAATTATGAAATTCTGGATGATTATTAGGGCTTTCGTATGGATTACCGTCTGCGGATTGTATCGCGATCGTATATAAGTCCCAAATGGGAATATACTGGAGAGAATCTGCTGCTGAACTGATCGGTTCACCATAGTGAACGGATCAGAGCGCGAGTGACGTCACACTGAAAGTGGGGTTATGTGACCCGACTTGGCGTCACTTAAATATATTCTTAAATTTTAAATAAATAAAGGAAATAAGACGGTAAGCAGGCCAGCAAGCGTAAATAAGAATGTCCAATGAGCCGAACAGGGAATTGGTACGTGCAACTAACTTGTCTCGTTTCGTTTTAGGTGGTCAAGAAGTGGAGAAGTATCGCTACCTGCTGCCCAGGTTAATCGTTGGTGTGCGCTGTACCAGGTTCAACTACCGAATAAAACGAATAGTATATGATATGGGAAAAATGGTGTATGGGCCACAGGGAGACAGAGCATTAGGAAGCCAGCGATATCTTATCGGTTTGCGGGCGCTGTGGGACGAGAGTCTACTGGAAAGGAAACGGCTAATTAATAATAGCCAGAGCTAGAGGGTTTAGAGCGGCAATCCGCATCAAACTTGGCGTTTGAAAGGCAGGTATGTACGTACTTAATAATAGTAATTGTTAGCGTAAGATAGTTGGGTAGAAGGTCGTTATTGTTGTTGTTCTTGTATGTTTCAGATTTAAATTATCGTTGGCGACCTCAAAACCATAGAAAATGGAGTACCTAGGTCACAATTTTGGATTACGTGGAAGGTAGGTCAATGGATATGCGGTCAGAAGGTGGGAAATTTGTAGTGAAAATCCTGTAGGGCTTGACTAAATCCAGTAAACCAGTAAAGAAACTGAATCTTTGCCGACACACACGACACACGTCTCATAAATTATAGAAAAAATGGAGAGGAGAAGAATGGACAGAGCGCAAAAATAGTCAGTCTAAAAGGTAAGAATTTATTAATTTTAATCGACGCGCTGGATTAGTGAAATTTAGTGTTCACTTTCAGATCTAACTAAAGAGGGATTGCGTTGCTAAAAGTACTTGCTCCTAAGATAGAACACGTAACCTTAAACGAGTGAGTCTGCGGCCAGTTCACGCGACGACAAGAATGCAGAGTTCCAGTCGAATATCTACGAGATGTAGCGGCGTTAGAAGGTAGCCGAACTGAAGGAAGGAGGAAATGTTTGTTTTTACGGCCAACAGAGAGGGGTACTCGGACCGATCGCCGGCACGTTCTGCCTTTACCGATACATAACATAATAACATAAGTACGTATTTACTGTAAAATTTCAATAAAACAATAAAAATTGCGATCGTAACGACTAGGATTTATTTTAAGATTTGAAAATGGAATTTTTTTGTGAAAAATTTTTCGGGCAACTATAGGTGCTAGCAGGTAGGGAATGAATCCCCCTATACTTTCTTCCCGGTATTTCCGAGAGGTACCCGGAGCCGTTTCGCTCTAAAACCAACGGTTTTCTAGATATTTGGTTTTTTACAAAATTATAGCCTATCTTCGGGATGTCAAAACTTCCTTATTATGCGACGCAGGGGGATGCGTTTCGTCTCAGGTGAAAGCTCCCTCCGAATGCTAATTTGAAGATAACTGTAAATAATACTATAGGGTATAAATTATGAAATTCTGGATGATTATTAGGGTTTTCGCATGGATTACCGTCTGCGGATTGTATCGCGATCGTATATAAGTTCCAAATGGGAATATCCTGGAGAGAATCTGCTGCTGAACTGATCGGTTCACCATAGTGACCGGATCAGAGTCGGGCGACTGTTTCGTGTTTCGTCCGTGATTCGCGCGCGAATGACGTCACAGTGAAAATGGTGTTATGTGACTCGACTTGGCGCCACTTACATATATTTTTGAATTTTAAATAAATAAAGGAAATAAGACGGTAAGCAGGCCAGCAAGCGTAAATGAGAATGTCCAATTAGCCGAACAGGGAACCGGTACGTGCAACTAACTTGTCTCGTTACGTTTTAGGTGGTCAAGAAGTCAAGAAGTATCGCTACCTGCTGCCCAGGTTAATGGTTGGTGTGCGCTGTACCAGGTTCAACTACCGAATAAAACGAATAGTATATGATATGGAAAAATTGGTGTATAGGCCACAGGGAGACAGAGCATTAGGAGGCCAGCGATATCTTATCGGTTTGCCGGTGCTGTGGGACGAGAGTCTACTGGAAAGGAAACGGCTAATTAATAATAGCCAGAGCTGCGGGTTTCGAGCGGCAATCCGCATCAAATTTGGCGTTTGAAAGGCAGGTATGTACGTACTTAATAATAGTAATTGTTAGCGTAAGACAGTTGGGTAGAAGGTCGTTATTGTTGTTCTTGTATGTTTCAGATTTAAATTATCGTTGGCGACCTCAAAACCATAGAAAACGGAGTACCTAGGTCACAATTTTGGATTACGTGGAAGGTAGGTCGATGGATAAGCGGCCAAAAGGTGGGAAATTTATAGTGAAAATCCTGTAGGGCTTGACTAAATCCAGTAAACCGGTAAAGAAACTGAATCTTTGTCGACACGGCAGTCCCATAAATTATGGAAAAAACGGATAGGAGAAGAATAGACAGAGCGCAAAAATAGGCAGTCTAAAAGGTAAGAATTTATTAATTTTAATCGACGCGATGGATGAGTGAAATTTAGTGTTCAATTTTCAGATCTAACTAAAGAGGGATTGCGTTGCTAAAAGTACTTGCTCCTAAGATAGAACACGTAACCTTAAACGAGTGAGTCTGCGGCCAGTTCACGCGACGAATGCAGAGTTCCAGTCGAATATCTACGTGATGTAGTGGCGTTAGAAGCCAGCCAGTCTACTGGATAGGAAACGGCTAGTTCGGCTGGTCGAGCCATAGCCCGAGTAGCTAGACTGCTAGAGGGACCACCGAGGACCGAGGGTACTGTGACGTAGAGGGTTTCGAGCGGCAAACCGCATCAAACTTGGCGGTTGAAAGGCAGGTACGTACGTACATAATAATAGTAATTGTTAGCGTAAGATAAGTTTGGTAGAAGGTAGAAGGTCGTTATTGTTGTTGTTCTTGTATGTTTCAGATTTATATTATCGTTGGCGACCTCAAAACCATTGAAAATGGAGTACCTAGGTCACAATTTTGGATTACGTGGAAGGTAGGTCGATGGATATGCGGCCAGAAGGTGGGAAATTTGTAGTGAAAATCCTGTAGGGCTGGACTAAATCCAGTAAACCAGTAAAGCAACTGAAAATAGGCAGTCTAAAAGGTAAGAATTTATTAATTTTAATCGACGCGATGGATGAGTGAAATTTAGTGTTCAATTTTCAGATCTAACTAAAGAGGGATTGCGTTGCTAAAAGTACTCGCTCCTAAGATAGAACACGTAACCTTAAACGAGTGAGTCTGCGGCCAGTTCACGCGACGAATGCAGAGTTCCAGTCGAATTTCTACGAGATGTAGCGGCGTTAGAAGGTAGCCGAACTGAAGGAAGGAGGAAATGTTTATTTTTACGGCCAACAGAAAGGGGTACTCGGACCGATCGCCGGCACGTTCTGCTCTTACCGATACATAAAATAATAACATAAGCACGTATTTACTGTAAAATTTTAATAAAACAATAAAAATTGCGATCGAAACGACTAGGATTTATTTTACGAACGAATCCCTCTATACTTTCTTCCCGGTATTTCTAAGAGGTACCTGGAGCCGTTTCGCTCTAAAACCAACGGTTTTCGAGATATTTGGGTTTTTTCAAAATTATAGCCTATCTTCGGGACGTCATAACTTCCTTATTATGCGACGCAGGGGGACGCGGTTCGTCTCAGGTGAAAGCTCCCTCCGAACGCTAATTTGACCCGTCTTTTAGTTTTTCCGTATCTGCGACCGTTCCAGAGTTACGGTCGATCGAAGTTTTAGAATTTTCCCCCGGTCGTTTCAGCAGAGGGGCCCTGAACATTCCGAAATATTACCCCTAGACTATATCGCGCATGGCGAATCCAAAACTGAACTCCGTTCCTATCTAGCCCTCGCGGTTTCCGAGTTATAAATTTTTTCTGGGCAACGGGGCCGCTCACAAAAAAAACCACCACGCCAGCGTGTTCGGCGCCCCCGAATGCGTACAGAGCCGCCCTTAAATCGTAAATCTATTTTTTTCGAAAATTTCAAAGGCTATAGTCCATCGATATTTTCGGAGGAAAAAGTCAAAGTGCTCGGAAAATTCTGAAATAATTCACCCAGACTATACCGACGACGGCGAATCCAAAACTGAGCTCCGCTCCTCTGTGGTCCCCGCGGTTCTGGAGATATTAAAATTTCTGCGTCCAAGGGGGCACTAGCGAAGGAAACGCACCACGCCGGCGTGTTCGGCACCCCCGAATGCGCACAGGGCTTCCCCCCAAACACGTACACTGAAACTAACGATCCCTGGGTATACGCCAGACCGTCCTCGGACTTATTTTCCCTTAATTTCGAATGAAAATAAGCGAAAATTCACGTCCATTTTGTCAATGTCAGTACCTTCAAATTTACCCAAGGCCGCGCCATCTATCGCGTCGAGTTGCTGTCAGGCATCCGTTTGGCATGTAGATAACTGTAAATAATACTATAGCGTATAAATTATGAAATTCTGGATGATTATTAGGGCCTTCGCATGGATTACCGTCTGCGGATTGTATCGCGATCGTATATAAGTCCCAAATGGGAATATACTATACTGGAGAGAATCTGCTGCTGAACTGATCGGTTCACCATAGTGAACGGATCAGAGTCGGGCGACTGTTTCGTGTTTCGTCACACTGAAAGTGGGGTTATGTGACCCGACTTGGCGTCCGTCACTTAAATATATTTTTAAATTTTAAATAAATAAAGGAAATAAGACGGTAAGCAGGCCAGCTAGCGTAAATAAGAATGTCCAATGAGCCGAACAGGGAATCGGTACGTGCAACTAACTTGTCTCGTTTCGTTTTAGGTGGTCAAGAGGTCAAGAAGTATCGCTACCTGCTGCCCAGGTTAACGGTTGGTGTGCGCTGTACCAGGTTCAACTACCGAATAAAACGAATAGTATATGATATGGAAAAATTGGTGTATGGGCCACAGGGAGACAGAGCATTAGGAGGCCAGCGATATCTTATCGGTTTGCCGGTGCTGTGGGACGAGAGTCTACTGGAAAGGAACCGGCTAATTAATAATAACGAGAGCTAGAGGGATTCGAGCGGCAAACCGCATCAAACATGGCGGTTGAAAGGCAGGTACGTACGTACTTAATAATAGTAATTGTTAGCGTAAGACAGTTGGGTAGAAGGTCGTTATTGTTGTTGTTCTTGTATGTTTCAGATTTAAATTATCGTTGGCGACCTCAAAACCATAGAAAACGGAGTACCTAGGTCACAATTTTGGATTACGTGGAAGGTAGGTCGATGGATAAGCGGCCAAAAGGTGGGAAATTTATAGTGAAAATCCTGTAGGGCTTGACTAAGTCCAGTAAACCGGTAAAGAAACTGAATCTTTGTCGACACGGCAGTCTCATAAATTATGGAAAAAATGGAGAGGAGAAGAATAGACAGAGCGCAAAAATAGGCAGTCTAAAAGGTAAGAATTTATTAATTTTAATCGACGCGATGGATGTGTGAAATTTAGTGTTTAATTTTCAGATCTAACAAAAGAGGGATTGCGTTGCTAAAAGTACTCGCTCCTAAGATAGAACAGAACACGTAACCTTAAACGAGTGAGTCTGCGGCCAGTTCACGCGACGAATGCAGAGTTCCAGTCGAATATCTACGAGATGTAGCGGCGTTAGAAGCCAGCCAGTCTACTGGATAGGAAACGGCTAGTTCGGCAGGTCGAGCCATAGCCAGAGCGGCTAGACTACTAGAGGGACCACCGTGGACCGAGGGTACTGTAACGTAGAGGGTTTCGAGCGGCAAACCGCATCAAACTTGGCGGTTGAAAGGCAGGTACGTACGTACTTAATAATAGTAATTGTTAGCGTAAGATAGTTGGGTAGAAGGTCGTTATTGTTGTTGATCTTGTATGTTTCAGATTTAAATTATCGTTGGCGACCTCAAAACCATAGAAAATGGAGTACCTAGGTCACAATTTTGGATTACGTGGAAGGTAGGTCGATGGATATGCGGCCAGAAGGTGGGAAATTTATAGTGAAAATCCTGTAGGGCTTGACTAAATCCAGTTAACCAGTAAAGAAACTGAATCTTTGTCGACACACACGACACACGTCTCATAAATTATGGAAAAAATGGAGAGGAGAAGAATGGACAGAGCGCAAAAATAGGCAGTCCAAAAGGTAAGAATTTATTAATTTTAATCGACGCGATGGATGAGTGAAATTAGTGTTCACTTTCAGATGTAACTAAAGAGGGATTGCGTTGCTAAAAGTACTTTCCTAAGATAGAACACGTAACCTTAAACGAGTGAGTCTGCGGCCAGTTCACGCGACGGATGCAGAGAATGCAGAGTTCCAGTCGAATATCTACGAGATGTAGCGGCGTTAGAAGGTAGCCGAACTGAAGGAAGGAGGAATTGTTTATTTTTACGGCCAACATATACGTCTGGGAGATTCTAGCTAGCTAGTTCAGAAAGGGGTACTCGGACCGATCGCTGGCACATTCTACTCTTACCGATACATAAAATAATAACATAAGTACGTATTTACTGTAAAATTTCAATAAAACAATAAAAATTGCGATCGTAACGACTAGGATTTATTTTAAGATTTGAAACAGGATTTGTTTTGTGAAAAATTTTTCAGGCAACTATAGGTGCCAGCAGGTAGGGAATGAATCCCCCTATACTTTCTTCCTGGTATATCCAAGAGGTACCCGAAGCCGTTTCGCTCTAAAACCAACGGTTTTTCGAGATATTTGGGTTTTTTCAAAATTATAGCCTATCTTCGGGACGTCATAACTTCCTTATTATGCGACGCAGGGGGACGCGGTTCGTCTCAGGTGAAAGCTCGCTAGAGCCGCCCTTAAATCGTAAATCTATTATTGTCAACCCTGACGGCCTGGAAAATGAAACGAGTGGGTGGGATCTCTTAATATGCTAATTTTTAACATTCTCTGTGAATATGGTGACCGGTCAAGAAATATATTTTTTTTATTTGAAATATTTCGCATTTTATCAAATCTACCCCTTATTCCCAACCCTGACGGCCTGGAAAATGAAACGGGTGGGTGGGATCTCTTAATATGCTAATTTTTAACATTCTCTATGAATTTGGTGGCTGGTCAAGAAATAGTTTTCTTTATTTGAAATATTTCGTATTTTATCAAATCCACCCCTTATCGCTAACCCTGACGGCCTGGAAAATGAAACGGGTGGGTGGGATCTCTTAATATGCAAATTTTTAACATTCTCTGTGAATATGGTGTCCGGTCAAGAAATAGTTTTTTTTATTTGGAATATTTCCAAATAAAAATGTTATCAAATCTACCCCTTTCACCAACCGTAGCGGCCTGGAAAAAGAAACGGGTGAGTGAAATCTCTTAATATGTTTATTTTTTATGTTTTCTGTGACTACGGTGAGCAACCAAGTTATATTTTTATTTATTTGAATATTTTCTATTTTAATAATTGCAGCCCCTTTGCACAACCCTGACTGCCTGAGAAATAGGAAGGGTGGGTGGATTTTTTTAATTTTCAGGTTTTTAATATTCTGTGATGAGCCCCATATGAATTATTTAAAAAACTTGTGTAAAATTCGACTTCATTTTCTGACCACGACTTTATCGATTATAGTCCTACCTAAATCTGTGGCTGTGGATGATTTCACATCGGTGGTTAAAAATAATGATTTAAATTTTTTGTATTTCCCAAAAGTAAACACCAAATAGCACAGAACTAATTTTAAATTCCCTTACAACACCCTAAAATAGGGTAATAAAAATTAAGTATTTAATTAAAACTAAATAATTTTACGCTATAGTAAATAACCAAATAACAAAACTGAATGTGTAGCAAAATATATTGTTAGAAATTTAAAAAAATACCCTTTTGGAAAATTTTGTTTTATAATAAATATTTGTTACCCATTGTATAAATAAAACAGTTTATTCCCTTTCTCATTTAACTAAATATCATTAACATAAATTTACAATTAATAAAATATTTACAATCTTTAACAGAACAATTCTTTAATGCGCATGGCGTACAAATTCAATAGTGCACACAATAACCGTTTTTAGTTCTATGTTCAAACAGTGTTTATAAAAGTATACACTGTTCAAATCCTCCTTGATCGGTTACTTTCGAACGCTACGAATCGCACTCGGTCTACAGCGAATGGCCCAAATCACCTTTCCAATCTTAGTATGTACTTTAAATGACCCATTTTTCATTTTTAAAATTAACCCTCTACACTCGTTTTTTTTGTTTCATCGATAATTTACAGTAGATGTAACAATATATTAAGAAAATACGATCAACTCACCTATATCATTCTCATCAACTCCTTAGGTTCAGTTCTAGCAAAAGCAAAAACCGATTTCCATCACCCATCACATTATGCGAGACGAACAACACACGCAAACACATATTTTAAACAGTAGCTTACGTTTCAATTGTTTCAAAATTAAAACTTTATCTAATTAACACTAAAATTGCATGTAATCAATACCGAAACTGCGAGAAACTAAAGCAACTGCAAAGAAATTCGAAGAGACGCCGATTGAATGACAAAAAACAATCGCAAAACCTAATAGTAAGAACGCATTCTCACACACGTAAACGATACGTTTTAATGCAAAAAACTCTTAATTTAATTGAAATATTTAAATTCATAATCAACTGTAGATTTTAGTACAGAAATTTAAATTTTCAATTTCAAAAACACCCAATAATATTTTAGTATACTTTAAGCAGATATATTTCATTCTCATAACTATTTAATATGTTCCACAAAATTTTTCATTAACGCTACAATTTTTGTACTTATATAAATTATTAATACAGCGTGTTCCAATAAAATCGACGTGGCCACATGAATAGAGATGAGTGGCAACTTGATGATGAAAATACTTATGTTGATTCAAATGATGTTTATCATGAAGGATCTAACTTGGAAGAAAAACGTAAAGGAGAAGAGAAAAGAACCACATTATGTAATTTAATAAATAGTAAATAAAATTATAGTTTTGAAGTACCTATTTTGTTTTATTAGAGTTTTACAAACTATATATATATATATATATATATAAACTCATCAACTTAACAACAGATATTTTATAATACAAAATATTTTACCTATTATTTAACACTTAGGTACATCAGTCGGTTTTTGCTTTTTTTATTTGATTTATAAATTCTTTTAATAAATCCATTTTCTCTTGGTGCCTCTTTTCTTTCTGGAGTTCCTTTTCTTTATGTAATTTTTCTATTAAAACTTGCCTCTCTTCGTGTATTTCTTTTAAGATATTTTGAATATTTGATTTCTTCTCTTTTTCTATGTTTGGTTTCTTATTGTATATAGTATTCTCTCGACTTTAAAATTTCAGGCTCCAAGCTATCATCAATGGCAGCAATCTTTTTCAGTTCGTCTTCATATTCAATGGTATGTCTTACTTCTCCATAGAAAATATAGTACTGACATATTTTCTATGTACTTCTCCACTCCGACTATTATGTTGCTCCCATAAATGCTTTTTTAACCTGAATCTTTTCATTGGCCCTACATTTGGCATGTATTCTTCATACTTGTCTAGTAAAAGTTTAGACATGTTACTTGACCATTGGCTATCATTTTCATTGCTTTCGTTTTCTTCAGTTGTTTCCGTATTTAACTGAAGAATTCCACTATTTGTCAGTTCATTCTTGTTCAAGTACATATTAGTCCGCTCTCCTAAATCTCTCGCTCGGGATACATGTCAGGACCGGATTAAAAATAGTTGTCCCAATTTAGAAAGTGTTTTAACTGCAATTTTTCTAACATACGAAATATAAATTTGTTTTACTTGAAATTGTTTAAAAATAAAATAACATAACAGTAAAAAAATACAAGAAAATCAACAAATCACAAAATACAGCACTCGTGCGCCAATAACGCAGTCGTCGAATAAGGGCATAATTTGCAACCACACGTCCCTGCAGTGTTGTATCCCCAAATGGCGGCATGCGCGAGACGTTCCCGCTCATACGAGTCTGTGAGCTGATTGTTATTTAAGCTGTGGTAAAACTCGGAATCGGAAAGATCGAATCGTGCCAGTGCAGTCACGTGATTGTGGCCATGCACTCGAAGCTAGAACCATAGATTACTTTACTAGAACTAACTTCGCTCGGAACAAGTGCGAATTCCATACGAGCTGACACGGAGAAGTGCGTCTTACCCGAATACGCTATAAGACAAGTTGAATGCTGTTGCTCTGTTGCCGCATGTTAAAAAGGTACATCTGACGTCACATGTATATTAATTTGCCAATAAATTTTTTAAATTAAATTTAATTTAAAAAACAACAAATATGGTCTTTATATATTTCCAAAGCAATGTAATTTACTGAGTTTCCAAAAACTTTTCGAACATAGTGGCATTCCCCATTGTAAAGTAAATAAACCAAAAATTTGAACCGCCACGATTTGGGTGCTTCTAAAATTGACAGACCGAATTGCTGCCTTAACGTCATGAGCTTCCAATAGATGAATAGAATCACTGAAATGTAATTTTATATTATCGTACATTTCAGTGAATAGAATACGGTTGGTATCATTTTGGTTGATCTTCAAGTAAACCGATGCTGAATAAAATTCGCCAATTGTGGGGTGGGGGGTGGTGGTGGTATGTCAGATGTCATTCGTTTTCATTTTTAGATGGCATTGTCTAAAGATCACAAAATAAATAAAATACATTAGAATGAATCATAATGGCAGAGGTAATGCAGAGACTCAAATGCAAGGTATTAATTTAAATCAGTCATAACAGACTTGTATAAAATTTATTATTTTTAGTGGCCGTGGGTATGCTTCTTAGGGCGGTCGCTGATTCTGGTTCCTCTGTATCGGAAACAGCGGTTGGTTCTATTAGAAAATTATCAGAAAAGCATCCCAACCAGGTTCTAAGTTCATGTTGTCAATTCTGTATAAAAAATCCCAAACCGAGTATAGAGCATATAGCTTCTATATTAAGAATAATGGAGTCTGTATGTACTGATCACATCATACAAATTGATGGTGATACTATTATAAGCACAGTAGATTTCAGTCTTCAAATGATGGTGGAAAATATTGGTCACGAGCCACTAATTCAAATGCCAGCATCAGGTATATTAGTTGCTTTAGGAAGAAAACATTATATTCAGGTAATTTTACAATTACATATACGAGTGTTTATTTTATATTATGTTAAATCATCGTCTGCTAAATCGCAGAAGTCATGCTGTATTACAAATGAAAGTGAAGTTAATTTTTCATTCAACAGGTAATTGATGCCCTGTTGAAAAAACTTGAAGTTGGGGTAATCCCTCATTATATGGTACCACACACTCTTGGTTCCTTAGCTGCAGCAAATGCGTATGGGGTGGTACCGTATTTGAAAAATATATTAAACATTATATTACCCCTGTTAGGTGGACTAAAGACAGATATACTAAGACAGTCGTTTTCATATGGTAATATGCGTGTCTGTGATCAGACGATACAAATTGTTTTATACTGTCTCATTTTCCTCTTACAGCCTTGGGTAGTTTTTGTGATGCTTTATCGGAGTATACACTCAACATTGATCAGGTTCCAGATAACACCATTACATTAGAAAACTTCACAGTCGAAATTGGCAAGGCTTACGATGTGTTGTTCACATCATGGCTGCACTCCAGAGAACCTAAAGTTACCCAAAGCGTTCTGGATGCGTTGTCGGCCATATTTACCATTTTAAATGTCGACAAAGTAACCCAACAAACCCCCAGAGCTATACAAGTGCTCTTGAATCTTTACAAGCGGAATATTGATGCCTATAACATTACTAAGTGTTTAGGAGCAGTAATACAAAAAGCTGCAACAGTTAACGGTACTTTGTTAGAACCGTTATTACCCAGCATGCTAAACATTTTAGCTGATTTGGTCTGTGTTTCCCCTGATTATGCTCAGCCTGATTTATTAAGAAGTCATTCAGAAGTGTTAAGATGTTACGAGTGCTTTGCCTTACATTTTACAGATAACACGATCGATCACCTAATAATGCAGATGAAAAATAACAATGACAAGGAAAGAATCAAAGCTCTATTGGTTATAACGCATCTTATCTCGTACTCTGGGGAACAAGCCATAAAAAGACGATGCAAGGATATTGTAAGACATCTAAATGATATGTTGAACGATCACAACATTAGGGTGAAGAAGGCTTTACTTAAAATCATAGTGGCATTTTCTTGCAGGAAGATTTTGTTGGATAAAGGTAGAATAAAATATTGCCTTAGCAACAGTTTCGAGCTGTTTTGGTGCCGTTACAAATATTTGCCTGGTGAAATCACCAACTGGTCAGATATTTTTGATGGTTGCTGATATGTTTGTAACTGCTGCTAAAACGAATAACATTATAATTTAATTTTTTAGATTTAAATCCTGATGGGCCAGAGAAATATATCGAATTTATACTAAAAATGTGCTGCAGGCAAGTGGTGCCTAAAAATTGTGATGTGGACGCACAAGAATTGCAAGACATCCAGAGGTCTGCCGACAATACATTGTACATGTTGAGTACGTCAGTATCAGAATTGGAAAATGTATTGTGGTGCCTTTTTATCCAGTCCTTCCTAAGTTCTGCATTTGATGAGGCACTTGTAATACTTCTGAGGTGTTTGACTCACCTAGCTTCAAAGAAACCAACCAAAAGCAGCGAAGCTGCATTTGTGAGATGTTTGGCTCTGTTAGCAAATCCTTTGCCCGGTTTCAGAGGCACCTACATACTTAATTTTTTAAAAAATATCAGACCTTGTGACATAGACACTTACAAGACGGTTTGGGACTGCAAAATACCTCAGTTACTGAAATATTTAGAACAGAATTATGACAACTTTAACCCATTGGAATGGCAGGACTTGATGTTTGATTTTATTATTATTCTGCTGGAAAACATTGGGAATGAGTCTTTCAATGAGATATTAGTTTTCACGACAAGGACACAGCTGGAAATGTATAGCGACAACAGGTAGGCAGGCAAAATAAAACATCCTTTTCCTAATATATCAGCCCTCTCATATCAATAAAAAAACAGCCATCTGAGAGATTTAAGCTTGGTAATTGCGAACTTTGGATTTAAAATACTGCAAAAGTTGCCATTTCGTGAATACCATGTCGTTGTCAAAATGTTGTTTCCTTATTTATGTTCAAACAACAAACAGCATAATTACAGGTGTGCTTTTGTAATGTTATGTTGGAATGGAAAAATGGACCATTTATGCAAGCATTACAGTAAATATATATATTTATTGGTGAAATTTTGTTTTAGGCATGTAGTTAATGGGAACAACGATTTAGCTATGAAACAAACGGAGAAACAGTTTCTATTAAAATATCTAGCAATAACGTTGTGTTACATTAAAGACAAAGACACCGTGTTGCAAACCCTTGACAATATCTTGGCTAGTGTTAAATTGACCGACTATACAGAATTGCACACCTGCGCCGAAGCCGTTGGAATATGCTCACGTGCTCACCTTCAGTTAGTTTTGGATAAATTATTCTCTATTAGGAGAGACGTACTTACGAGGAAAACCCCTAAATTCCTACATTTTTCCTTCATAAAAGATCAGAAACATGACTTGGATGTAGAGAGGTTACGTTATGCGGTAATACGCAGTTACGGGGAGATATGCAATGAAGCGCCTTCAGATAAACTTTTAAGACTTGTCGAATCGGAGATAATGAATTTTGTAGTAAGCGAATTGACGGGTGCTAAAGATTTTGCTATCCGAAGAGTATGTTTAAAAGCTATACAGAGCGTTGCAGATGCGATGCACCCAAATAGGAACCTGTTACATATCAGACTAAATGGAAGGGACAAAGTAATCGAAACAGTCTCGGCAGAAATGCTTCTGCACAGTGGGCCCGAGTATATCGAACTATTTCCTTTGATCGTAGCTGCTGTTACTGCTCTGATACGTTTACCAGCTCAGATTGAATCTGGGGAAAGGATAACTCTCTTCAAATTAATTTTTGATAACGTCTACAATGCTTCTGCTATTTACTGTAAAATCAATCCCGAAAATACTGACAATTACTATGGGGAATTGAAGCTGGTTCCGTTTGTGGTCAAAAGCTTTTCTGAACTCAACCAATTTGTCCAAGAATTATTGCTGCAAAGTCTCTCGCCGGCTACGCTAGATGAAATCGTTACCCTTCTCGAGCCGTTTTTAGGCAGAAAGAAAGCGGAACAGAGGTTACCAGCTGCGGAAACTTTAAGACTAGCTTTGCAAACGTACTTAGATAACATGAAATTTGCTTACGATACTCCTAGTAGTTTCGGTCAAACTGGATTTTTATTATCGAAAATTGTCCCAAGATGCACAGATCCCAACAAAAATATAAGGAAGGTAAGTTGTGGGAACGTAACCAATGTAGTAAGTGAATCAAGAATAAAACAAGACTTTATTAGTGAATATATAAAATATTTTCATGTTTCTTTAAGCCCTTGTATCTTTCGGTAATGAACTCTCGGTACGAGCTCGTACTCTTTTTTTTTATGAAAGAAACACGGCCTGTAAGCGTGTCTGTTAATCTGGAAACGGCGGCATGACTGTACTTTTATTGTAGGTAGCAGTGGAATGTCTGTGTTTGGTTCTCTGCATAGCGGCACGTTATGAAGGCCACATGCGCGACCACGACAAAATTCTCGGTAACTCCATACAACACGTCCAGCAGCAGATAGATTCCGATGAACCCAAGCTTCTCTATAATCTCACTTCTGATTTGGCACATATAATATGCCTCAACATGCCTTCCTTCCAACTGATCCACTTTGTAGAGGGTCTGTTAGATGCCCTGGTCGACTGCGAATCGTCCAGTTCGAGTGGTAGTAGTGTGATTTTAAATATGACTTTGAAAAATAAAGGAGGGGAACTGCAAAGTCATGTTACGCATATTTTAGGGAAGTTATTGAAGCAGTTGGACGTAATAAAGTGCCCCAGAACAAAGTCCTATGCTTTAAGGGCAGTTCTCAATTTGGCTACGCACCACTCGAAAATTGTGTGTGGAATATTGTTGGCCCAGTCTCTACCTTTCGATAGGTAAGGATTAAACGACTCACAATTCATCTATAAATTATAAAAAATTGAATGACCTCTGAATGTTACAAATTAATCTTTAGGCAAAAGCATGTGTGATATTTTAATTACTTATCTAATTTGGGTTGCAAAAATGTACATATTTTTCATCTACTATTTTAAAATATGTGACACAGATATCATTCCTATACTTCACAAATATTTTTCATAAAAATGGGTATATACGTATTGATAATGTAAAATTTTTTAATAGCTAAAATATATGCATTATTTTATTATATACTGTTCAGTAAAACCACAAAACCAAACATGAAACTTTTATTTTGTATTATTGCATTACGTAAACACGAAATAAAGGATAAAATTAACATATTTCTAAATCACTGAGAACTAGATGTGATAACTCTGCTTAGGGCCATACTAGGTCATTCAACTTTTTATAATTTTTAGATGGACTATACCTATAACAAAAAAAAACCGTTTGGCATTGTAATATTCTTACAGCACACGGTGCGAATGTTGGGCGATACTATCGACAGATCTGACGCTTGCTGTTGACCTACTGGATCAGTTGAAGAAAATGTTAAAGTCGACTCCTCTCTACGAAGACCAAGGAAATAACATAAAAGTTGCCAATCTACTTCCACTTCAAGCAGTATGTGCTCTGCACGAGATCTTGAAAAACACGCAACTAAAAGAAATCTGCCTTCAGCAATTTCCCGAAATGTTTTCCATCTTACTGATATGCGTCGCATGCTATATAGGAACGTCGGCTTCTGCGTTGTACAGTAGCAGTGAGAAAAAGGAGAAATATAATTTTATTATCAATCGCGATGCGTACAAATTAAACCCTGCCAAATTAGCGCTCGAAACTTTCAGATTATTCTTGGTTTCGTGCGAATTCAACAAAATGGCCAACTGCTTGCTATTTTACAGTCACATAGACACCTGTGAAGACTTAACCGTGTACTTAGAAATCGTCCAGGCCCTCGTAGAAAACATTTCCATAGAATATCCACAGTCACTGTCCTGGCTCGTAGGATGCCTTGGACCGTATGTAAGAGCAGACCTCGAGCCGCAAAGAGTAGCTGTTGTAGCATTTTTCACTTACCTTCTCAGAGAAGGTGCCAAGGAGCAGGGAGTTCTTATCGAGAATTTGTTAGAGATGATTCTGGACGTGCAGACAGACCAGAGCTGCTTGGTTAGGAAGCTGGCGCTTCAGGGCTTGGGTTTTGCCGCAGAAAATTTAAATTTGGAACTCGTAACAAGGCATTGTAACCCTATTTTGAGCGTGCTTATGAATAGTCTGGATTATAATAATATAGGGTAGGTAACTATAAGACGGTTTTCGTTTTGATTTTCAGATACACAAAATCTGTTAGATTAACCCTACATACGTAATATGTACAACGTATTTTAAAGTGTAGTTGTTTATTTTTTGTAGAAACGAAAGTGCTGTGATATTGGAGGGAATGCAAAGCTTTTCAAAGTTGCTTATAACTTTGGCAGGGTATAAATTCAGCTCGTTCCAAGTGACGGCAGCTGTTCGCATAAAACCGTTATTAGGCCAAGAGGATCTTAACCTGCGACGAGCCTCATTTACCCTCTTAGGGGATTTGACAAATTCTCTCAATTCTGAAGCAAATTTAGAAGCATTTAAAGAACAAATTCAGGGGAACCTTGTAACTTTAATGTTGCACCTTTGCGACCCAGACATGTACGTCGTAAAGGTAAGTAAAACTTTTTCAACGGGT
The DNA here is from genome assembly GCA_037114965.1 of Monochamus alternatus. Classification (NCBI taxonomy): domain Eukaryota; kingdom Metazoa; phylum Arthropoda; class Insecta; order Coleoptera; family Cerambycidae; genus Monochamus; species Monochamus alternatus. Next base: position 93,056,485 of record CM073431.1, on the reverse strand, counting down.
TATGTTGAATACTCCATACAAGATGTCTGTTCTAGGCTTGTAAATATACTTTACGGAAAATTGGTCCTTATTTAGAAAGTCCTAAAGTAAATTTGATGATTCAGGAACATCTAATCGATGAAGCCAATTTGCATTTTTCGGACTTTATTAGAGATCTGATAAAGGTGATGGTGAGTGTAAATATATTATTATTTTTTATTTGGAAATCTTAACGTCGGCTTCTAGGCTGTGGAAATTCAAAATTTGTTTCCTTTACTCATAATGACGAGTCTGTCTTATTTCAAAAGCCAGTGGGTGGAAATACGAAGTAACGCAGCTTTAATAGCCGGCCAGTTGTATTCCCAGTTAACGTCTGAAAATAAGCATCAGGTTTCTCTAGATACTGTATGCGACAGGCTGATGAGACTATTCCAAGACGAACATGAAGAGGTCCGCATGATGGCTGCCCAGGCTATAGTTTATTTATTTCTTAACTAAATTAATGATCTAATGCAGGATTTTCATTTTAACGATGAATTAAATTAATTTGGCCATTAAACTTATACCTGTCCGATTAAAAATGCATACATTAGTAAGAGACTGGCATAAATTTAATTGAAAAATAGTTTTATATAGCAGCTGGAAAAAGGGAACTTGATATTTTCCAGAATATATCTAGATGGAATGGAATTTCTTAAGATTTGTTTTTATATTGTCAAATATGGATAATCTAATAAAAAAAGAAAAGACTTGAGAATGGGTGCAACCCCATTAAATGGTTGCTAAGACTTTTCTAGTAGAAGCGTTAGAATGTATGTTATATTTAGGTTTATAACATTCCAAATATGTGATATTGCTTTAATTATGTAAACATATATTGTGTTTTTTTTTGTCAAATCTAATAAATAAAACCTATTAGTACACTCAAAATTTTTATTCATTTCTTTAAGTCTTCCGCATAGCGGGCAGTTATGGCCTGAGAAGTGGAAAGGAAGGGATGAATCGTTGGCAAGTGAACCTTGGACAGGGGCACACCCTTGGCTAATCTCATTCTGTACCCTGCGTAACTAGGAGGTGGGTAGTCGTGTGCTAAACGTAGCTTGTCATCGTTAATTAATACAGATATCGTTTTCTTGGTTTCATTTGAGACGGCATCTTTAAAGGGATCCACGCATGCACCACACCTGTACGTAAATCGGAAATGGTTCTCTTAATGATATTTTCACTTATATGCTCTAATTAACTACACGACACATCAACCGCTAATTTAAACTTACTGAACTGGAGGGTCCTTGTGAATCCAAAATTCCCTAGTTGAATCTGTAAAACTCCTCAGTTGAAGATTATCCCATTGTTTCCCTTTGCGTTGAAAACTTTCTTCTACAGGTTTGTATAGGTCAACTTGTAGTTTCACCTGACATTGATGACGGTAGTTAGGTTTTAATTTGAAAATACAGTTTAAGCGAGAAATGCGAATACCTATTTTAACTGTACTATAAAAGTGTTTAAGCTAATACATTCACTGGCAAAAAAACCGGCCACTAAATACTAGCCCCAATTTTAAAGTTGGCGTCCTCACGGGAAAAAAACTTTGACTTTTTGTTGCGCCCCTTATATGCTCACATTAAATTCTCAAAAAAATTTCCGACATAGCATCCGTTCCTGAGAAATCAATGTACAATTTAAAAAAAACATCATCAAAATCAAATGAGCAGTTCGCGAGGAAGCCAACTTTAAAATTGGAGCTAGTTTTTAGTGGGCGTTTTTTTTCCCAGTGAGTGTCAATTTTCCTACAAGTCCTATTAATGAAGTCACATGTATGTTCTTTGATACCAAATATATTAGTATGCTAAAGAACAATTCCATAGAGCTTTAGTCCGCAGAGTAATTAGTGTCACACATTTTTAATACTTAATAAAAAAAAGCCTAAACAAGCGAATACAATATTGCAAGAAAACCATAGATCCTTTCATTTACTTACGGGATCGGTGGTAGCGATATTTCTGCCATCAGACAGTATTCTTGTTTTTGTCTTGTCACAATTTGCTGTGGCCTCTTTTTCTGCATTTCTCCATTCAGTAGTATACATATAATTACAGAGTAATGCTCTCATTTTTGAATCTGCGATGTCGTCCATACTACATGCTGGAGTCATATAAACTCGTGGTCTTGTTTTAATGGACTCCTCTTTCTGAAGATTCTCGATCGGTGCCTACCAACATCAAATTAAATAGGAAAAGTCTTCTGAATAAGAATATAGCAAATATATAATAATAATGCGACCAAGACATACAATTTGATAAATAAGTAAATTGTCAGCGTTCACTTACTAACTTTTGAAACGGTCTGTGCGGATCAGTGCCTACAATTGGCTTTGGTTGCAAAAGTAAATCGAAAGGTATGTGAATACCATCTCTCCATCTAGCAAAGCTTTCATGATCATCGATTGGGGGTGCAGGATTCACACTTTTTAACGTTTCGCTCCTTTCACTACTCTGCTTGTATACTTCCCTTGCGTAACCGCAATATGGTTTGTAGTCACATTGATAAGTTGTAGGATACTTAAAAATATCAAGCTTGACAGTATCATCGTAACAGTCCATTAATTTCAAAATTATATTAAAATTTCATACAGAACCGTCAAATTCCAATTGACGCTGTCTGATATACTCCAAAACCAAAGATATCATGATTTGTACATTCATGCTTATATAGGGAAAATAAATATACTCTATAAAATTTTGTACCGAACACCCTAGTCTTCAAAATATTTTTTCCGGGATCTTCTATGCAGCGTTAAAATTTTTTAATTGATAGTTCGTGACATCCGCCTCTATAGATATTCGATACATATTAGTATGTTTCTAAAAGTCCAACAATCACTCTGAATACATTTAAACTACACAATAATTTACTAGAATTATACTGTTAACCTGGCAAACCTGCTAGTGTCCACAAAATAATTATTCAACTTGTGTTGTGCAACTCATATATTTGTGTCTGACCATAATAAATATGTTCACAGTCAACTAACCTTTATTAATGATTTTACTATAAAAGAATACAGAAACTAAAACTAATGGATTTATATAGCTAGGGCATCATTTTGTAACTCGTGACTTAGTTGAGTCTGTAAGTTGGACAGTTTCTCTTTCAGCATAGCAACACCCATTATCACAATATTTTCTGGTTTCAATAAACCAGCAGATTCCACATTATAGAAAAATTTATTTGGTTTCAATTCCCAGTTGAATGGTGCTTCATCTAAAAACATAATATTTACTTTATATACAACGCTCAATGTGAGGAATCACAATTTGGACTGACAGTTTTTCAGATACTTTGGATCAAATTGAAAAAAAAAAAAAGAGAATGACTGTAACTGTCAATCTTAGTGCCATCGAGGTTTACTTAGATTAAACTTAACTCCTAACACAGTCATTTGGCAGTTTGGCATAATGTAAAATGAATTTAAGAACTTACACTGGTCATCGTCCAATTCACTGTATTCACTTTTTGGCCATTCATCAGGCTTTGGAAACAGAGTATGTCTCATTGCATTATCAGGGTCGTATTCAAAGGCTACTCCACAAGTAGGGTTCCACTTTGCATGTTCCTTACCAAAACCTTTCTTTGCATATGCTCTCACTTTAAGCTCTTGACCTTTCCGTAGCTTAATTATAAGAATTTCATCTGTCTCTCCATATTCTGAAGATTCATCATCACGATGTTTTGATGTGGCAGGAATGACTCTAGGATCACTGGACTTTAAGTCTGCTGTAGTAACGTGTCTAGTTTGGTCGTCAGTACATTTAACGTCCAAAGTGAACTCTACACTACATTCTTGACAGAAATCAGTACAAATGCAGTCCTACAAGTATAGTACAGTTAAAAAAAATACTTAACATACTTATATTTACTACCCTTGGGTATTGCAAGCGTTGTACCACTTCATCAGATACTAACGGTATCAAACCTATCCTGTGAGCCAAGAATTCATCACTCAGAACTGTTGAATTAGCTTCTAATTTAACCCAGTCTATAGCTAAAGTTGGAGTTTCTGCAATAAGGACGCGGCGAATGCTATTCGCAACACTAAAATATGTATTTATTTTACATAGGTAGTAGAAATTAAAGTAGCTATATACCTCAAATCAGTGTCTTCAATGAAGAATTTGCAATTATCGTCTGTTAAATCGGTAATATGGACCGATGGTTGATTTGCATATGGCATTTTTTAGTGTAATGCTAGCTCTTAGGTACATACACAGTACATATATTACAGGAAGAATAGTTAGCTAAGGAACCTTCTAATCTGTGACACTACACTACCACAGCTTATCTACATCACACTCATCCATCACAGATAATACAGCGACAATACTAATTTAAGGTCTATATGGTCACTACACAACATCCACAACACAGATTAAAGAGATTAAATAGGTCTGTTCCAACAGCCATCTAGAACTGGTTCAGAACTGCCAAAAATGTTTGACCAACTCCGTTTTACGTCGTATTCGCCGAAAGTACATTAACAACTGAAATGACTGAATAGTTTTGGACGATTCGAAATCGATTCTTGCTGCTGTTGGAACAAGCCCAATATATTCACAAATGCATATGAGTAATTTAGTCATATGCACAAATGCTCAACCATAGACAATTGTCTCTGTGACTCTGTACTCTGTGCTCAACTAGATTTTTTGTCTATGACTAGGATCATATTGGTTTGTGACTCTGTGACTAGGATCAGATCATGATCTGATCTGAGAGAACACTAGACCACAGATCAACAATATAAATAGACGGGACATGACCATCGTGACCACGATCTGGGCCATCAGCAGGTAGACAATGAAAACTGAGGACTTTTTTGACGTATGACACAGTCCATCTTAGCCCACGGTCTATTAACTATACAGTCGGAGCTATCGGTGGCAAGTGACGTCACATAATTACCGTTAATAAAGAAAAAAATAGTCTTCTCGAAAGATTGACTGAGATAGATGATAATCATATATCACAAGAGACCTCAATTTTCATTGGTTACCGCTGATAGTTCTGATCGTGTAGTTAATAGACCGTGATCTCAGCCCATCTTTCGCGAGAAAGACTATCTTTTGTTTTTATTTGCGGGAGAAAACCATATATGTATTACGTATATGGAGAAAACGATGACCATAGAAAACATATACTTACGAGATATGATAAAACCAATCCAATTCGTGTATAAAGATCGTTGGTAGATAGCACTACATAAACAATGTCGTAATCATTGGTCTGTTTAGGGATCATGGTCATTGGTAGTGTCGCGAGTGTTGTTAATGGTTAGAGATCTGTGTTATTATCTATGGTTAGAGGTTTATATGTTTTGTGGTTAAAGGCTTACTAGGTGTTCTGTGGTTAGAGGTTAGAAGTTTATTTTGATTACGGTGCCTGTGGATATAATATGTGTAATTTTTTTTATCTATGACTATGTGGATTTAATAGTCAGTGTCAATACACTACTTAAATAATTTGTGCACAAAATATATAACTATTTTGTGCAAATATAATTAGGAGATATTAATATATTCGAATTAGAAGGATCATTCATTAGAATTTGACGGATCTGACGCTATAATCTTTAAATATCCTAAACCTATGTCCTAACTTGTTTACGTTTTACTGTTTGCGTGACCCCACAAACCTGTTTCACATTGTCTATAATTTTGAGTAAATTAAAGACGGACACATCAAGACTAAACGGTTAGAAATTTAGAAACCACAACCATACGGATGGATATTGAAATTTTCAAATTAATTCTATATTTGGATATGTAGACACAAACATTTACATTGAAATTGGGATTTTTATTATAATTTTTAATTGAATATAAAGTGCAATTTGAACAATAATGTCGGAAAATTCAACAGTTCCGTATGTATTGCGGCTAAAAGACGTAAGGAAGCTTGAAAATTGATCATTACTTAATATTGCTGTATTAATGAATTTTTAATTTTAGGCAGTAAATGCAATTCGTTTATCAGAAAATGATATAAATAATATTGCACTGTCAATTTCACAACCAAGGAATATTACGATTCTTCCAAGTTGCAGTCAGAAATTAGACCAAGTGTGCATTCAGCAAGGCTCAAAGATGTCGCCAATAGGAGACGTTGTTGATGTGGGTGCAGAAATTGAGTCTCAGAATCGTAACGAGCAAGTTAATTTTGTGTATGAAATTGTATATCCAGAGCAATTTAACTTAAAAGTAAGTTATTTTATAATGTTCTTAGTTGATAAAAAAGATGTACTTAGATTTGAACGACATTTATTTTTAGCCAACTTATAACTTGAAACGTGGTAGACCAAAGAAAAAAAAGGCCGAGGAGTTACCTGTGGAAATTTCTAAAAATGTAAAACCAGCACCTAGAACTAGGTCTGGACGTGTCATAAAATTTCCAAAATATATTGAAAAGGTATATATGTACATAATAATTCTTCATCTCTATTGGAGCAGTGGTGATTGATTTACAATTTTTAGGATTTTAAAAAGATGGAGACAGAAGATGGTTCTTTATGCTCTGAAGAACAAGAGGTAAAAACAACAGAATTTGAACGGTTTGAAGGAACTAATCAGGATGTTAAGAAGACAAGTGATGTCCAGTTAGAATTTCATCAGCGTAAAAGAAAAATATCTGCACAGTACCGGTGCCCGAAGTGCAAAAAAGCTTATTTAGGTAAAAGTAAAATGATACAACATATAAAAAAGTATCCAGATCATGGCCCACTGCCCCACAACGAGTTAAATTTTGACGTTTGGAATTATTTGGTAGATATAACCCAAAAATGTCCCCCGGCTCAACGAGGCATAAAATTTTGCGAAGAGTTGACAAATCTTCTGCATAATGTATTATTATTAACTAGCGCTTTATTTAAAAAAGTGGAAGAGAACAAGAATCACGTGGACGTTGATAAAGTTTTAGGTAATGCCATTGGTTTACCACCTGGACCTTATAAGTTTAATGAAAGTGAATTATATAAAGACGTGACGGTATTGAAACTGATTACCAACAGTGATTTTTTCAAACCCGTAAATACAAATGAAGGGACTGAAACTAGTACAAATTTGAAGGTAGTTAATGAATCCACGAAATGTGAAGAGGTTGAAGCGAGAAGTATAGAATCAAACAAAGTTTTAAAAGGATGTGAAAAAGTTGTTAGTGATGGTACAAACGAGGACAGAGGAAATGCAGATTTGTATTTCGGTACCCACAGGGATAATTTTTCCATAGCAAAACCAAGTATAGCTAATAATTTTGAAAAAGATAATGTAGAAACGTCTGCCACCTGTAATTTCATGAAGAAAACACAACCTGATAATCGAGTACCTGTTAACTCAGATTTGCTTTCCGATAATTCACTTTTGAACTTACCTAATTTGCGTAACCCGGAGGACGAATTGATTTTGTCTGGAGTTGATACCAGCGGTAACTTATTAGATAATTCGACCAGTTCCGATGACATGATGAATGTCGATCAGTTTGTTAATGAGAGGTTTAAAAAAATTACTGAACCGGAAATAGAAGTGAATGAAACAGGCCTTAATCTAGATCTTCCTAATCTCGATTTATTCCAGTTTCATGGTAGTTAAGATTTCTTTAATGCCTACCCAGGAGTTTTAATTATTGAGATACATGGTGTTATAAAAATGCATGTGTCTGTATAAAGAACTATTTTAACTAATTTTTGATAAGTTGGTTATAAGTCAGCCTGCAATTTTTATTTGTGTGCATTCATATATAAAGCGCAGTAACCGTCAAATATTTTTTATTTTTTTGACCATACAACTGATACGCTGATTGAACAGCATGTCAGACCGTTAGCATCAACTCCAGTTAATCTGAGGCAAATGTAACAAATCTAATGAAAAACCCACCGAGTTAGAAGCTTTACGTAAAAATTTAGGCACCTGTTAGATATCTTTATCTATAAAAAGTAGCATTTACTTTTTTCACTTATTGATTAACAAAAACAATATTATACAAATTATGGTTATATAAATAATTGCTACAGATTCATTGTGATTTTCTGCTATAGCAGAGACTTTTAAGGATTAAGTAAGTATATATTGGAGCAAGTGCATAAGAATAAATAAAACAATAATTATACCTTTTAAATAGAGAGCAGTGGCGGCTGGTGAGATTTCAGGTATGCCATATCTCAATAGCCGGACATGGGACCCACACCAAATTTTAGGGTATATGTACTGTGGCCATATAGAGAACTTTGGTAGAAGAAGGACGATTTTACAGTTTGCGAAAAAAAAAAAACATGGGCCTTACCTCAAATTTTCAAAATGGCTTCTTTAAATTTCGAGAAACATTTTTTTTTTCATAAACTAGATGTAATTTTACGGATAGGTTTCAAGTTTTATTAAAAAATAACTATATTTGTAGAATTTATAGCATTTTGAAATTTTTATGTAATATGTATCACAAATACAATATTAATTTTCAAACTGCTGTAACTTTATCAAAAATTAAATTTTTTTAATAAAATCCGAAACTTATCAGTAGAATTATGTCTAGTTTATGAAAAAAAAGTTTCTCGAAATTTAAGCAAGCCAATTTGGAAATCTTAGGTGAGGCTCACGTTTTTTTTTTACTTTTTTTCGCAAACTGCAAAATCGTTCTCCTTCTATTGAAGTTCTCTATATAGCCACAGTACATGTATAATACTAAAGTTTGGTTTGGGTCCCATGTCTGGTTATTAAGGTATGACATACCAGAAATTTCACCAGCCGCCACTGGTTTAGAGTAACATAAATGGTGTATCCAATCTATATATATTGTTACACCAAGGGTGATACATTTCTGTTAGATATGACCTTTAATTACACATTTCCAGTACACAATAGATTTGTAGATATGTTAGATAGGGTTGTATAAATATTCGGTTATTCTTTACCACAGCGCAAAACTCTCCAATCTTTACTAAAAAAAAATCCTACCCCCGTATTTTCGAGCACGAGGGTACTGATCACAAATCTGAAGTTAGAATCAAAATTTTAACCTAACGCTTATTTATTTTGACAACAGTGTGACGTCTTGAATAATGAATACATAGAGGTTACAATTTTGAACATCGAAAACGATGTAACCGCTAAAACTGACTTCAGATTTGAGATCAACACCCTCGAAAATAGGGGGGTAGGAATTTTTTAGTTAAGATTGGAGAGTTTACGCTGTAGTAAATGATTGCCAAATATTCAAATTATTTCCATGTATCTAACAAAATAAATGATTGTTAAAATATCATGATTTTATTTAATACGTCGTAAAAATGAAACATCTATAATTGTAGGATGTACGCCACTGTGCTAGTAGTTTATAGTTGTTTAAGTGTGTGGTTAAATATTAAATTTTATCTGTTATACTACATTTAAATATTTGAAATAAAACTGTACACATGTATCATCAAATTAAAAAAATTATATCTGTTCCGGTTAAAGTCCGATTTTTGGGAACGAATCGGTATTTTAATAATACATATATAGACATAAAAGATGAGGTTAGCTTTGGTTTGAAAACCGGAAAACCGATTGTTGCTTTGGAATCTACAATAACAACGCACGGTATACCCTATCCGGAGAACATCGAATGTGCCTTTGATGTAGAGCATATAGTAAGAAGCCAGGTAAGTGCAGAAATCTACAACACAATTACATGCGAATACATTTAAATATAATTATATGTTGGTATGTGTAGTGTGATGTGTAATAAATGCTAGAAGCTTTGTTCGTAAACTATGCACTGCTGCACTAGTGTAAAATACGTTGTTCGTTGATTGCAGTGTAGCCTAGTGTAAGTATCATCCAGGCGTTCAAAAATTTCAGTGTAGTGCAGACACTTCTACACTGGCTAGCAAGGTGGTGTAAAAGTGTAGTGTGGTGTGGCGCGAAAATGAAACTTTTACCACAAAACTCACTTTTTGGTAGACATTTTTAAACATCATAAGCTCAAAAGTACTCAATGGCTTTCTGTTTTGTCACAGAAATGGTTAATTCCGAAATATGCAAAGAGACATATTTACAGTACAATAACGGACAACCTTGCCTGGAATTGCAGGGACACAAATTTGTTTTTGGTGGTAATTATCGATGATACCTACGTTAATTTAACTTTAAGATATGTACAAATATATGTTATTATGTAGATATTGCTTTATTCGGTATAGCGTGCCCCAGTCAGAAATTTACACTTTATTAAGAACAACAAAACAGGATGGGACATTAGGTTATGTAAGTTTAATTAACTAACGAATTTATGAACAGCCAAATTTATTCTCTGAGGTGTAAAATTATTATTTGAGTGCAACGCTGAATTCCACTATATAACACGCTGTGTAGGGTTTCCGAACAAAGCTCCTTTTTACTCTTGTACCATAGCATACGATAGATGAAAGTCTTCTACTACCATTACACAAACCTAGAAAAAATATAGACTGCGTTGCTTAGGGTCTTACGGTCCAGAAAATGGATATTTTATTTGCTTTATGTTGGCGGTTGTGCAAATATGAAATTAACTAACTTGCTGTCATTTTAAATGTCATTAAAGAATGTGACCAATCACAGTAAACAAATGGGCTTCACGCTACAATACAACCAACGTAAATCGGCGTAAAAAGCAAGTTTTAGTGATTCTGGACCTTCTAAGGCAGCCATGAATTAGCGGTCGCCGTCAATATGACACTGGCACAGTCTATATTTTTTCTAGGTTTGTGTACCATTACCATACCACAGAATACCACTGAAATGTAATTTTATATTATGATGACTGGAATGCGCTAAACGCTGCGCGAATGGATTATTCATGATCAGCGCCATATTTTGTTTTGTGCGTCTAGCAATGGCGGAGCAGTAGGGGCTTAGCTGATTGTGAATTGAAATGAAATTGAATTCTGGATATGGAGAATTATTTCGTGCTATATGCTGGTTAATTTTACAGTCCCTTATAAAACATGACATGTTCCAACAATAACACCCACAAAATTACACAGAGAATAACACTAACAAGATACAAGATAAAAGAAGAAACCACACTGTACGCCAATGACGTGTTTACAAACAAAATAATGGGAAATTAAGAACACAATTCATATCGTACGTGCAGATGGTTGTCTCTCTCGCACCCACATACATAACCAATGAAGTATGTCTTTGATGAGTTTCATGTGCCTCCTTTTGTCTACTCCACAGTATACTAAGCAATCAGTAGGGAAACTCAGCTTTCCCGCGTCTTCCAAAAATCCGCCATCTTGTTGGCGACTGACAGTTATTACTATAATTTCTGTGTGTCAGTTACGTTTTTGAATTTTTGGCATTATTACATGGTTATCCACTCGTTATCGTTATTGTACTTATATTCCTGCTTTGTATGTCGTGTTGAGTGTTTAGTTATTTGTGTTTTTATATTAGTCATTATTTATTAGTGGAACTACACCCAGTAAATAATAAATAAACTATGGGAGGAAATAAATGTGTTGTAAAAAACTAACGCATAACGCAGCTCTGGGCGTAAAAGGCCTGTAAACAGTTTTATATATGGGAGACCAAGTTAGACGTGATAGCTTAATTGAGAAAATCCTAAAGAAGAATTAAAACATGAAAGGGGCAAAGGATTTAACTCTAAATAGGAAAGAGATTGATTTCATACATGAATGAAAGAAACCACTCCATACACCTAATAGAGCAGGGGGTTTTTGATTATGTAACCTATATATATATTTTGTAAACCTCAAAATAAATTGTACCTAATATTCACGTTTTAATTTCATTTCGTACTTTCCTAAAAAAAAAATGAGTAAAAATATAAAAATTAGACTGGCCCTAAATTTGATAATCTGCTAACAAAATAAGGCAAAAGTACTACAAAATATAAAATAAAACTACACTACTAGTTCACCTAGTTTCTATGTTTTCGTAAATTTTTTAAATAAATTTAAATTCATACTGGTTTTATAATCAAATTCAAATTATATCTGCTAGAAACCTTAATTAAGACACAATGTGACCAAAACCTCAATTTACATGAAACTACACTGGATTACAACAGTTAATTAAGAATTAATGCGAAAGTATTAAAACTACGAACAACTTTGGTTATATTTACGTCAAATTATTAGCTATTTTTTCGTATGTTCTCTGGGATCCGCCATATTCTTGGCGACTTTTTCTAGAGTGGGGGTATTTAAAAACTGCCAGACGTATTTCATTCATAAATTGTCTAAGATTCCTTACTGATTGCTTAGTATACTGTGGTCTGCTCCTAGGTTTGGTATCTTTATTTGGATGCGCAATGGACTTTACGCATTCCATATCGTACATTTCAGTGGATACAACCATATACAACAAATGAATTGTATATACAGTGTTGCCAGACTCCAGAACCTAAAGAAAGTCCTATTTTGAAGAAAAATAACTCCTTTAAAAAAAAAGGAAAATCAATGTAAACTATTGCATATTATTCTAATTATATTACTGTTATAATTTCCTATTGCAGAAAAAAATAACTAACGTAACCTAAAGAAAGTCCTATTTTGAAGAAAAATAACTCCTTCGTCGGGTACAAATGGTGTTCAATGGGCATTTAGCCAGAACCTCTGGAACCTTCACTCGTCGAACTGTATAAACTGTGCTCAAAACTAACTGGTCACAACACAAACCTAGACAAAATATTTTTTCTAGGTTTATTGTGGGTCACAACCACGATATCGTCTGCTAAATCGCTTCGTCTTTGTAATATTTGTATGTCTATGTCGAAACACCCTGCGGAAACACCTAAATTTCAATCTAGAATTTTGTAATGTGCTGTATAGTGTGGCGACTCCAATGTTAGTATTTGGGAACATACACATCAGGCCATAAATGTCACAATTTGACATTTGATATTGACATTGTAATAACTATCTTTAAATATAACTTATACATATTTAATTTGGTTTGTACAAAGTATTTTTTATCAACTATTTTCAAATATGCGGCACTGATACCATTTCAATACTTCACACAAACCTTTTGTATCTAAATATTTTACATTTTTTACAAAACTGGGTACATACGTGTTAAACCATTAACCATATTAATCATTAGACGAATTTTATTCAGCATCGGTTTAATTCAAGGTCAATCAAACTGATACCAACCACATTCTGTTGGAAGTTCATGATGTCAAGGCAACAATTCGGTTTGTCAATTTTAGAACCACCCAAATCGTGGCGGTTCAAATTTTTAGTTTATTTACTTTACAATTAACAAATATTTTTAAACGTGTATGAAGCACAACCTCACAGAACCAGTGCATTTATTTGGCAATAATGATGACGTCATGAATTTAGAACCAAAGTAAAACCACTGTCAAAAAATCTGTCAATTTTATATCAACCGAAACCAGAACCGGAGCTGAAAAAGATCGCCTATTGACTCCACCGATACAGAATAATAATTTATAATAATTACAATTTCCGTTCGTATAATAAATATCTTAAATATGATTTTTTCTATATTTAATAATTCAAAAGCGGTTAAAGATAGGATCAGATGTGGTATTTTTGAAATCGGAAAAAAATTATTAAAAAATTCAATAATATACACAGGGTTTTACATTAAAAAATACACATTATTGCTTCTTGTACCCCTCAACTTATACACACCATTGTGCTTCCATTAATTTATTAATGGGTTCAGTTACAACCCTACAATTGCTTTTATTTGAAACTTGTATCTCTAATAATAACTATAATAGATGATCTAAATATTATGAATAATCCTGTACTTTGTGAATCTGCATTTCTATTGGAAAAACTTTTAACATTATAAAACTACAAAGGTACTTAACTTTTTAATCTTGTCTGTAATTATTGACATTTTTATTTATTTTTTTATTTAATTAATTGATATTTCTGTCAAAAAATGAAATTTATATAAATAAAATTATTATTAAAATTTTTAAACAAAGAATTATCCTACTATCTCAATAGGTTTTTATTTAATTAACATTGACCAATATTTTGTAATTAATAATGTTACTAAATTTGTTTTATCAAAAAGTAGTTTTTGTAATTGATTTTAGGGTGCTATCCCAGCTACTGTGGCTATCATAAATGGTAGGATTAAAGTAGGTCTCTCAAAGGAAGAACTCACATTTTTAGGTGAAACAAAAATAAGTAATCCAATTAAAGCATCACGAAGAGATATTTGTTACCTGATTAGTAAAAAACTGAATGGAGGTACAACGGTTTGTGGTACCTTGGTTGTTGCTAATAAAGTGGCTATACCAGTTTTTGCTACTGGAGGTAAGAAATAATAATATAATTAGCCTAGAAGACTTAGAACTAGTAAATTATAGAATATTATAAACTCATATACTCTTTAACCTAATAATAAATTATTCAAATATTTCCACCTACCTTTATAGTATATAGTATCAGTTATCTAAGTACTATAAAAAAGTTTTTAAGGTATTGGTGGTGTTCATAGAGGTGGCCATAAAACTTTTGATATATCAGCAGATCTCATCGAGTTGGGAAGATCTGGAATTGCCGTGGTCTCTAGTGGAGTGAAATCCATTTTAGACATTCCAAAAACGTTAGAGTATCTGGTGAGTGCAGTACCAGCTTTCTGATCCATGTAGATAGAAATCTTTATTAAAGCCCTCATCTAAATATTTTATAATGCATCTAGTATTTATATTTGAATTTAATTCGATTTTATAGGAAACCCAAGGAGTATTTGTGGCAACTTTCGGAAGTAATAAACAGTTTCCGGCATTCTATTCAAGACAAAGTGGAAGTAAGGCACCTTATAATGTGCAAAATGCACTCGAAGCAGCTGCCATAATCAAGTGCAACAGGGATTTGGATATGCGTTCAGGTGCGTAGATGAGAATACCTACGGATTATTATATACCTGCCTGCCTATTAAAAATAATTAAATAATGTTGAATTCACCATCAGTTAGTTGACACATATTTTAAATTTGCTACCTTTTCGCATGGATTATAAAACGTGAGTGTTCACGTTGCCGTTAAATATTTTATCTATTAAAATATTGCCCATCAGACATATCCACGTTTTACATATTGGCTCCCACTAAGAAATTTTTCTGTGGTCGTCCGAATGTTTTTTTTATTTCCCTAAGAGATGCAAAAATATAATTTTTATAGGTATGTTATTTGCCGTTCCTGTTCCTGAAGAATATGCTCTTGACCCCGACATTATTGATAATGTCATTGGGGAAGTTTTAAATGCAAAGGAGGAGCATGCAGAACTTCTAGGAAAGGACATAACTCCGTATCTGCTGTCGCAAGTGGCAAAAGTATCTGGTGGAATATCATTGAAGACCAGTATCCTTAGATAGAACTAGTCGAATAGATGCATGTATAATTATTGAGAAGAACGATTAATTGTTTATGCACTGCTCCATCTGCTATGTTAAAACTAAAAACTGTTTTACATGACAGCAGCAAACCCCTAATTCAAACAAAAAACTTATATGTAATTGTCTTGGTATTCGGTGTCAACGTAAGTTTTTCACGAACTGTAATTGATACT
Organism: Monochamus alternatus; assembly: GCA_037114965.1. Taxonomy (NCBI): domain Eukaryota; kingdom Metazoa; phylum Arthropoda; class Insecta; order Coleoptera; family Cerambycidae; genus Monochamus; species Monochamus alternatus. The sequence goes on along the minus strand of CM073431.1, from coordinate 93,040,908 downwards.
TGACTGCTTCTTACTGTAAATACACATTGCACTAAATCTGTAAACCGAGTTCAAAATTTAGTCAAAATAGTATATGCTTTATTAACCATTAGGTGTGTTATTAGGCCTTAACGTTATTTAGATATTGCTTTAATTAAAAACAATGCTAATGTTGCTGCTCAAATTGCTGTTGAATTAGCGAAATTGGAAGCGAAAGATCAAAGTAAAGGCACAGAAGCACTGAAGGGGAGACCTGTGAGTACAACAATATTGGTTTGACAATGTTACTTACGAAAATAATTTCTCAAAACATTTATGTTTTTTTCATTCTATAATATTCGTATTAATTCCTAGAATAGTATTTTAATTGAAATATTTTTCTAAATTCTTTAATATTGGTATTTAAGGAAACATGTAATTACTGTTGCCTTTTTTAATTCTACATAATTTATTTGTAGATCATAATCGGGGGCTCTAACTTGGATTGCAGTGTAAATCTTACGTCTTCAGACATACAGGTAGACACAAATAAACTCTTTACTAACAATACACTTTATTAAATAATTATATATACATCTGTTACATGTTGTAACAACATGAATAGCTTTTATTAACAATAGTACATAAACTCTAAGTCGCACTATAAGTTCATGAAATGAAAATCGGGAAGCCTAGAATAATTCGACATTTTGGTCTGGGGCTGTTAAGTGCAATGGAGTGTATTGATATTGATATTCATGTATTGTGTCAGTTCTCATCTATACATGATATACTAAACGATCCGTTCGAACGCGCCTTTAAGGACAGATCTGGACACATCTTTTAGGTACTAATATTAATCTACAGCAACTTTTACTGGAATCAAATTAATTAACGTTATATGTATATAACAATAAAATGTGGTGTTCTTTCGCTTTAGTAATAGTACAAATATAAATATAAATAATCTACGAGCAAGTATATACACGTATTTATAGAATTGTTATTTGAAATTCACGAGGGTTTATAATTAATACATTTGAATCTAGTCAATGTCTAAGTTGTAAATTTATTTTATTTTATTATTATTTTTTAATAATAATCTCTTATTTATATATTTCTAATTTCTTATGTTTATATTATCTATAATCTACTAGACTCATCCCTAAACCTACGTACATTTATCATATAAAAGTTGTTGTTTGTACTCACATTTTTTTGCATTAATTTAAATATGAATTTGTTATTTGATGGGGTGGATAATAAATGTTATTTCTTATTGATCACACTTTATCTACGGGAAGTATTTTAAGTATCAATTTCTCGAGACTATTGAACTCAAATGTAAATCAAATTTGATACTAAATAATAAAAGTTCTTGTAGAAGATTACGTGGTTCATAAAGTTCAGATTTAATATAAATTGTATTAAAAAAATGTAGTACTAAATGGCTGAAGACTTAAACCATGTCGTTTTATTTTCATGTAGTTTTTTAATTTTTGCAATAGAACAGATCGTTTAGTAGTCAGACAGTATAAGTAAGGTACCTAACGGGTAAATTAATCACAAATTGTATTCATTTGTATGTGTCATTTACGTATGCAAGTATTTACTATTTTTGATATTAAAGAATCCATGACGGATCGGAGGCACGAAAAGTTTATTTATTGAGACGGTCAGTAGTTTATATTTTGTTCCAAAGTGTGAAAATAAGTAGGCAATGCTGGATGAATCTAAAAACAAATTATAGAGTTAAAACAGAAGTTTGTAAATATGTATTTATTACCTTTGGACCTCTAGTTTATCTCAATGATTCATGTCTTCATGCTTGAAGGATTTTCAAACATAGGTACCTACCTACTGAAAAATGTATCAGTATATTAGTTTCTTAAAAAAGACATAGGTATTCCTGTTCATTAAAATTAGACTGGAATTTTCATTTGTATTTTTAGTTTCATCCAAAATAAGATAGTACTGTGAATTCTACAAGAATTATCTACATAAAATAAATATAATTTTGGAAGTGTACTTAATTTTCGACCAAATGCACTTGAATTGAGGCGAGGCACTGTTTACAATAAATATATAAGCTCATATAAACACACTTAACTTTCTAAGCGTCCCTTGATTTTTGTTTTTTTTTACGATACGAGTCCTTTTTTAACCTGGCAGTCTTCGACATTCACAGGTTTCGTGAGATGCAAATGTACAGCAGCGAGTCCTAATGCGCGTCTGCTCTAAGGATAATTCTAGATGCGTCAAAGACAATAATTTTATATTGTCTGCAGTCGGGGTTGGATGGCTACCTATCAGTAGTATCAGTCCAGTCAGGCTGAGTTCAACTTAAAACCTGGCCCTTAACGAAATGAAGTCTTGTACCTAAGTATAAGTCTCATGCTCAGTTAACATTTATATTTGATAGTCAGAATAACAACTTTTCCAAAGGCTGGAGAGAGAATAGGTATTTTATAAAATTCCAAAACGAAATCTTGGTTAGACTGCGTAGATTTATTTGAATATCGTTGGTTTTCTGAAGTTTTATGATTTGATGAAATACAAACACCATAACAAAATAAATTTTTTATATATTTCCCTATTAATTAAAATCGATAACTGAACATGAGTGAAAAAATAGTATTAGTGGTGGTTGGAATGACTTGGTTTATACCATTTCACAGTAGGTTAGGGACTTAAGAAACGATAATAGATAAGGAATTATATTCCCAAATTTACAATAATGTACATTTTTGTTCCAAATATATTATAATGTAACAAGTCTATACGGTCCTAAGGCATTGCTACTGTTTAAAAAAATATATCATCCTCAATAATACGAATATTCTAAGGGTTCACTAACTAATACTAATACACTAGAATCGCTACTATATCAGACCAACGCAGCATAGAATTTACTATCTATATAAATTTCAGTAGTCCAGGATTCTATTATCGTAGTGATGTAGCGAACCGATGATGAGATGAGATTTATATGTAAGTAAATATTAAAGTCTCGAGATTAATCTAGAGACGGGTTTTCTTTTAATAACTGAAAACATATTTTATATAAAAGTCTTTTCGATAAAGTTCATAGCAACATGATTAGGTGTATACAATCTAATTTCTAGGTTTGTAAAAATAAATACAGAAAATAATTTTTCGAAATTTGTGAATAGTGCTTACCTAATGAAAGTCCGAAGAAAATAAAAAGTTAGGAAAAACGTCTTTTTGTCACTTTTAATTGTAAAAATTTCCTTTTAAGCAAGTTGGCACCGCTGCGTCTTGGGACGGACCTGGTACTAGTTGCTCGTCCTATTTATTTCATACTGTTCAATAATAATAATAATAATAATTATTATTATTATTACTATAATAATAATAATAATAATAATTATTATTATTATTACTATTATAATTATTATTATTATTATTATTATTATTATTATTATTATTAATCCATTTAGACATATGCATGTATAGGAATATTATTTTTTTTAACATGCATTTACTACGAGATAATAAAACTGGACTACCCGAAGCGAAGCAAACAACCAGTTTAATTTTTTACCGTGTGTATCTAGTATTTTGCGTTGCTTTGCAGTTAAGATGGAGTGACACAAAAACAAAATACGTTTAGAATATTTTTTGTATGTTTTTTTTTTAAATCTCCTACTGCAATGTTTAATATAGTTTTAATGTATCTCAGTTGTATCTAAACTTGCTTTGGAATGTACATTTTAAGAAATCATTCGAAAAAAATCGTTCCACTAATATGATTTACAAATAGTTCCTATACAGAAAAGTAAGTACTTTAACACTTAGTCTAATCGTAAAGATATTGTTTGACTGGACTCCATCATCACGTCACATTTACGATTTTTGCCTGGTTAATTACATAGGTACGCTATACATTATTAAATATAGCTACATATACATATCTATCACATTTTTAGTTGTAAATCGAAATAATTATGGCAATATTTACACTGTACAAAATTTCCTTGTTTACATCACTGGGCAAAATTCGTAGATGCGATTTGATGACTGGCTACACTTGTTTGCATTTCGATATGGTTGCGTGCTACAAGCCTAACAAATAGAAAAGTTTGCGTAACTGTTGGGCGATCTATAGTAGTAGATGGTCGTCTGCGTCAACGTCATCGTCATCGTCAGCGAACACCGCGCTATGCGCTACACCATCGTCACTGACAAACGCCGGCCGTCCGGTTCTCAGCACGGATCGTCCCTCACCCTGGCTCGCGGCTTGCGCTTGAAAATATCCTCCAGTGGCGTGGCCAGAGGACCCTTCTTCACGCGGCCCCATCGACCGCGATTGAACAGACCCTCTAGGCGATACTTTAGTCATATGTTGTCGTGGCTGCGGTACTCGCGCATCTCGTAATTGTTGTTGCCGTTGGGGTTCTTGGTCTGCGTGGGCGGCGACGACAGCAACGCCGCGCTCTCCGGACGCACCAGCAGCGACTCCCTCTCGCTCTCGGCGCTCTCAGCGCGAAGAGCACCTGGAACGGCGCCGTTGGCGTTCGGCAGCTCCAGTTCCGTTCTCAGGATCCGGATTTTCTGTATCATCTCGCGGATCTCGTATCGTAGGATGCCCAGGAAGCACATTTTGAGGAAGGCCAGGACGCAGTAGCCCAGGATGGCCAAAAGCGAAGCCGTGGAGCGCAGGTAGGCCAGCAATCGCTCGTCGCAGCCCGTCGAGTGGTGTTGGTGTTCTCCCTCGCAGGTGCCGTTCATCGACGGGGGCGGCTTTAGGCAGCAGCTGACCGGAATTTGTATTTGAACGGTGCTGCTGTTGAAGTCCTCGGGACCCGTAACTCCGCAGCAGGAGTTCTCGGCCTGCAGCCTGTTCCACATCTCGGTGAGCTCGTTGTTGGAGCCGTACTCTTGATAGAAGCGTACTCGTAGGGCGGGTTTCAGTTCCTGGCAGATGCGCTCGAATCGGAAGGCCCAAAATGCCCCTAGCACTACGTCGCCGAATAACAATACCAGCAGCAGTAGCCAGTAAGCGTTCAGCAGCTTCTCGGAGAGTTTGAGAGCGGCCACGCAGCCGAGCAGCTGGAGGGCGCCCCCCTGAGTAGCTAGGGCTAAGTAAGCGTAGAGAAACGACGGTTGGTAGAGGGTGAGCGAAGGGATGAGCGACCTCCGGAAATCAAAGAGGACCGTGCGTGCGGCGGCACCGCTGAACGCTAGCGCTCCTGCTAGCAGGGCCGTGTTGCAAGTATAAATCCATAGGCGGTAGTATCGCATGGCCCTGCCACCTATCCCTGAGGCTCCTGCAGCCACACCACCTCCTGCTCGTCTTAGCGGCATTCGCCTCCGCAGCCCCCCCTCAGTCGTGCCAGCTCCCATCGCCCCCCATGCACCTGCAACCAAGATTGTATTTTAGCAAACGAATCTTTAAATTCTATATAAAGATATAATCAATTTCATATAGGTGTAGGTATGTCTTGCGTGACATAAAAAAATCCTTCTTAAATGATAAACAATTTCTTTAATTTTAATGTGGCGCGGCGTATTCTTTTGCGCGAGATAGTTGAATCAATTTGTAAGTACCTATATAGTCCTAATTTTAAAAATTTCCCATTCTCAACTGTTATCTCCGTTATTAATAAAAGGTGAACGGTATGTTTCTGAATCTAGCAAGAAAATATGCTGCAGTATAAAACGGTTATTTCAGCGATTTCTATAATTATTTTACAGCATGCGAACTTTTAGCTCCACTCTTTAGCGCCTCGTTGCGTGACCAATGATAATTTCCTATACTGTGCGTTTTATGACTTCCATCGCTGCACGAGACCGGATAAATCAGCGATACGAAAATTTCAAGCAAAACAACCACTTGATATAATATTTAAAAAGACATCTTTAACTGAATACTTGACGTTATAGTTGACCAGCTGGAATATAATTATTGTCGTTAATTGCATATGTACAGGATGAGTCAGGCATCTCTCGAATGTTTGGAGAGATGAAATTTTGATCAAAAATTTACGCAATTATTGGCAAATATATGAATATGTCAACTAGTGGTGAAGATACAGGAAGCAGTGCCATCCTAGACTTTTATTTCTACTGAGTTTTTTTAATATTCGGTAAGGGCATTTATTTTATGACAATATGCCTGAAGGAGATATCTTCCACTTTATTCTAAAATGGGTTTATAATGCAATTAATTAAATAAAGTAAAACTCATATGCTCTTTACTCTTTCTAAGGTACTTAAATATTTTTACCGCAATGCTTTTTTGGGGTCGCCTTATGGAAAATTAGATTCCGATTCAAATTAATAGTTTTAAAGATAAAAGCTATTTTTACTTGGTATGTTTTAAGCCATAATATTTCTAAAACATATGTAATGTAATTTGTACAATGTGTTTTATTAAAAAAATGGCGAAGGTGCCAGTTAAAACACAACAGAAAATTTAGGTATTACCATAGACTAAATGTATAGACTGTTTGTTCCATCTTATGCTTACTTTTATTAACAACCTAAAACCCAGTCAAACTCGGTGAAACATTAGTATATACCAGTTAAAATGAGGTGGCGCTCTAGTAGTAAATCTTCGAAGCCTCCGACGTTGTCACGTTGCGCTGAACATTTCAGCTCGTTTGTAGCATAATAGACCGTGTCTGCTTTTTAATGCATTTAAATAAAAATGTCTCGCTATTGCGAATACATGAATTGCCGAAGATTATCGAAAAATAATTCTAATTTAAAACTATTTTCCTACCATCTATTAAGAGACCAAATGTTTCAAAACAATGAATAGTGGATATAGGTAGACAATTACAAAATTATAAAATCTATATCTTTAGGTACATTTTTCTCCAATAAAATTTAAGAAACGTTTACTATAGCCAGTGGTTGCCGAAGTTTAAACTAATGTATTAATAAATCCTAACTAATTAAAACAGCAATTGGTGGAATATAAAAAAATCGATAAACTGGTTTCAATTTGTGTTGCACAAAATGTAAGGTCGCCGTATTTCTCGCTGAAAAATTATCAAATTTGTGGGGCATTTAGATTTAGAAATTTCAAAATATTTAACACGTAGACCAAAAGTAATATCAAAAATAAAATTCTGGATCTTTTATTTAACCACTTTTATTATTTAAATTCTCTTCAAACAAAATAACTTTTAAAAAGCGTTTGTAAGACACATATTATTTTGCAATTTTGACCCTATATTTTTACAATTATTCTCACATACTTATAGACAAAACTGAACGATCTTATATGCAGAACTATGTAAGTTTATGTTCTAACAATATTTACGTCTACAGTTAAATTAAAATAAAAACGTAAATATTTTGAAAAATTTATGTATGTACCTAAATATTTGTGATATATTCGTTTTACTTCGGTACCTTTGAATATTCGCAGGTGGCAACATTCCTGTTATTTGCAAAACTCTATATTTTTCATTCCTAAAATTATTTATATTAATTTGTAGAAAACACTATATTTCAAAATTTAAAACATAGAGCGTGCTGTCGCGTGCTTTCGCATTCGGTCTTCGGTAATCGGCATCGGCTCATACAGAAACAGCGCTCTATCATAAATCATAACAAAAAACCAATCCCAATTCCGATGCTTTTTTGTTGATTTCCATTCTCGCGTTACATTTACCATTGATTCTTAGTTAAGCGCATAGCATATTATTTTATAGATTTTTAAATATGATATGTTTATAAAAAAATATTTTTTAAGAGCCAATTTATACTTTACTTAATAATTATGCTATGCATACATTATATAGATAAATATATAGGCAATCATGTTAAAACTTTATTTATACTTTATTTGAACCATCAAATAATTTCAATGATGCAATGGCAGTTTTATTTTCAGTTCTTAAAATTGCTGTTTTGACTAATTTCTCACAGTTTTTGAAATTTCTTACTGTCCGAACTTATGTAGTTTACAATAAAAAAAAAAGATTTACGTCTAATATTACGAGAACGACCGTATCAAACAAGTGTCGACTTCCGTCTACTGCGAAGAAGTTTATACTCAATTTAAAAAAGTCGAATACGGTATAGCCGTGATCGTTACACACTCATTCTTTCACCGCAAAGGCTCCACACGTGCAAATTGACAATTTTTTATATACAATCGACTAACGCATTTAATAATCGAACAATATACAGGGCCGGTAAAATATGTAGATATCTACTAGATGTGTAAATACTACTTGAAGAATTTGTACCTATATTTACTGCAATAAAAAATAATAACTAAAAGAAGCAAAGTTACATGTTTCGTAAATTATTTGGTTTACAGTGTGTAACATTTAATTCTCATGTATCTAGGATTTAAGCACAACTTAACTTTTGTAGCTACTCACTATATGGGATTTCAAGATTTTTATTTTTTCCATAAACGTTAAATATAGTTGTGTTATTTTCTCCTATATTTCCAATATCTTTTTCATGTCTTGGCGAACCCGTACAGTGATCACGATATAACGATAATTTTGGACCTGTAAATACTAATATGAATATAGTCTGTCCAACGATTCATTAATTTGACTTGGCGAAAAAATCATATATTACTACAAAGTTAGATTTCAATATATAGGATGTTAAAAAAATACCTTTATATTCATAGACAGTTTTAAATAATAAGTATTCGAAATAAAAGTAAGTTAAGTATTATCCAAACTAATTGACATTTGGAAATGTATAGTCCAATCATGGCTTTAAATTATCTGCAGTAATTTTGTACCTCATTCAATGAAATACATTTTTTAACATTGCCTCTAATTTTGTTTTTTGATATTTTCCCAAATCATAATTTTTATTTAAATACTCCCATAAATAAAAATTCATAATGGCAAAATAAGATAAAATCTTTTACCTATTTTATATAGAAATTCATTTTCAACATGTTCTCTCAAACAAAATTTGAGACACCATATATTGGCTATAAATAGATCCCTGTGAACTGTTATTCAAAATACTTCTTATTATAAATGAAATCATTCACCACTAATTAAAAAAATATATATTATGTACATAACAGTATGAATGTCTCTCAGAACGGTACTTTTAATGCATACACAGTAGTTTTACTGATTATTCCTCTCATATATTTGCCAATTAATGTTATGGTGAAAATATTACTTTAACATATATATTTCAGGTAACCCTACATTACTCTACGTAGAGGAAGATATACTAAAAAATCGATATATATTCGAAATGCATCTTTCATAAATAAAGAAACAAAGCATATTCGTATTGTTAAAAACAAAGGCAGCTTATTCTTGAATGATTTTAATTTTTGCTGATTTTCTGATCACCCTATACATGTTAGATGAAAGTCTTCCATGCCAACTGAATTTTTAAAATAAGCAAAATTTTTAATCAAGAATCAATTTTCTCGTAAAATAAAAAATAAAAATATTTTTCCTCTATTCCACTCTAACCTTGGACATACTGTATATATAGTTAAAGACTATACACACTGAAATAAAATTAGTGATTTGTTTTTTATGGATAGTTAAACAAATGCTTGAATAGGCGGTTTAAAATTTTTAAGAATATTTATATTGTCATGTGCAGTGTACCAATTTCCTAAACAGGACATTCTATATATTTTTAAATGTTTGATCAGTCTTTTGAACGGAAATTTCAAAAAATTATATATGTCAAATGTTGGCTTTTTCTTCCACTGACATCGAAATTTGGTAAATATATTGTCAAACAAGCAAAAGTTTGTTTTTGTAACATAGTAGGCTAAAAAATTATTAATTTTTTATCTCTACTATCTACTCCTCAGTAGGTTTCATATTGTACGGAAATTGCTCCAAAATTATATGAGAATAAAAACAGTTTTTTTTAACATTTGAAATGTGAAAGATTTTTATGTCAAATAGACAGAATGTAACAGAAAATTTGCGACACTTCGTATACTACAACACAAATTTTGTTTTAAAATAATTTATTTCATTTTATTGGCAAGTGTCAGAAATCAAATAAAAATATCTTATGATATCGCTGTAGAGAATTTTGTAAATCCATGCATTTGTGAAAATGTTTATAAAATGTCGAAAATATCTCCGGTTGAATTCAAATATAGATATGCTACATATATTATTTGTAGACTGATAGGTATCTTACAAATAATTTCAAAAGATGTATGAGCGCGCACCTGGTATTAATTTAATTTGAATAAGCACATATAATCTCCAAGATCCACAAATGAAAGCATGACAGGATAAATGCTAAACAAAAATCGATAAAATGTCATGCCTGTGTTTAAAATATTTATATATAAATATATAATTTTTCTGTCATCGTTTTAAAATTGGAATACTTAATATATTATTCGAATTTGCGGTCACCTAATATCCCTTGTTCAAATCCGATGCGTGGCAACAGAGCTAAAATTCTCCGACGATACGTTAAAACGATTTAACTCTGTGTGCCGGGTCTGAGTAAAAACTGAATTCTATTGACATCTGGCGGCATTTAATCCAACTGAAATTGTATTAATATTCTGGGCTATTTGAAAAAGCAGTCTATACATTTTAGTCTATGGTATTACATAGACATAATATTTATTAAAATAAAGTTGTATTAATTATCACATATAACGTTGCTATTATAAAATGTTGACGGGACAGTCGCCTACTAGATAAATTACAGTTCGAATAAATTCCTACCCTATGCCAGTCATGCCATATGTAATAATTGACTACATTTTTTTTTGCTCAGAAATGAATCAGGCCATCTGATGTCACTTTTAAATGGCAAAGTAGTAAAAAGAAAAAGTTACGTATGGAACAAATACCTTAGGAGAAAGTCAACAAATTATCTACTGCGCGCCTTCTCCGTAGCAGAAAATGTCTAATTTAATTTCTTAACTTTTTTTGGTATTTCAGAAAAAAATAAAAACTTCTTCTTTGACACCCTCTCTCTCTAAAGGGCTATATCTTCACTATAGGAGATATTCCAAACGGAATCAGCCCCTGCATTTTTTCGAACTTATTTATTTACACCCTGTATAGTTCACGTTGCACTTGTAACCGATTGCAGTCGACCTTGCTTCTGATGTTATACAAAAGGAAATAGTTTGATATGTACCTACATTTCGCAATTTTTGCAGGAAACCGATACAGAGGTGTGGAGAACTTGTTTTTCATTTTTGTTGTTGCTGGACACATTCATTGTACTATTAAAATAAAAATGCATTAAGGTCTACAGCTTTTGTGATAACTGATTATTTACAGATATTTTATTTTTCTTAGGAAGGAGCAAATTCATAATAGTTGGCTTTATGGTCGACGTAGGCCGTAGGTATTTCTCGTCTCTTTCCGTTGTTTTTGGTTACCGAAATCCCGAAAAGTAGAACTTGTAGGTAGTGTAGAACTAAAGTAAGCACATGAATAAAATGCTTGTTATTTTCTGTATTCATTGTTACTGCATAGGTATTTACATTTTTTTCAAATAAAGTATTTTTAAAAGTGTTTGTAAGACACATTTTTCTTATTCTCTACAGCATTTTAACATAGGTACCTATAAATAAATGTAAACAATTTTAAATCTAGTATTATAAGTTTGTTAGGTATACTTATAAGAATATTTACATCCAGTAAAATGTATAGAAAAGTTTGAATTTTCACAGGCTTCGGACCTATCATTTTATCAGTTGATTTTGTTTATTCAATGTAATAGTTTATCTATAAATATAAAGAGTATAGAAACGTAACTAACTTATATGTTAGAAATATTTGTTTAATGGTTACTTTATTTACTGAAGAAAATTGAAAATAACCATTTATTACTATGTATACGTAATACCTTTTGTAAATCGTTTATCACGCTGCATGTTCTTATGCAATATATAGTTTAATGTTGCACATTCATAATAAGCCTGCTCTGCATCAGAAACGTTTGGTTCATTATCATATTATGCAGATAATGCTACTGAATTGTTTGCAGCTGTCCTCTGAGCAGGAATTAGCTCATAAATTTATGTAATGTATACCTATTTTTAGTAGAAACAAAGAAACTAAAGGAAACTTTTTTCTTAATGTGGAAGACAGTTTTTTTCAATATACCTTACCTTAGTTAATATTCATACAAAAATTTAAAAGCTTATTATCATATCTGTACGTAGGTATACTTGTCATAATTATCCATAATCAGCCACATACTCTGTTATCTAATGAAAAAAGACGATTAAATGTATCGATTAGATAATAATAAGGACACTATTTCAGTCTTTGGAACCTTAAAGTATTTCAAAATGTTAACGATTATGGTCTAGTAAGAAATTATTTGTGTTTTCTTGACAATTTTAATGAAACAGGTTTTAAAAGTATGTGTTATTCTTTTTAACGGAAATTTATTTAACTATATATAGGATAGTTCTCGCCTGCGATCCAAATGTCGCCCCTATTCTCAAATCTCAAGCAACATCATCTTATTATAAAAATAATTATTAAACATAATATAAACAATGTAAACATAATACATAAACATAAAAATTACAGAAAAGGCTCTGAATAAAACATAAATATATAAAAATAATAGATTTATTTTACATTACAATAGGTACTCATAACAGAGCCACTCTTCCTGCTTTCACAGAAGAAAAATTGTTAATAATATTTAACATGTTTCCTCTTCTGATTCGTTGTAGATTTTTTTTTAATCTTGAATTTTGAGAAAGATTTCCGATTCTTCAAATTTTATAACAAATTGACTTCAGTGCAACAAAAATATCTATTTTAATTTTCATACTGTAAATAATTTGTTTGATGCTGTAGCAGGTGTGTTGGTATATTTTTTTAGAATTTGACAAATGTTCAACAGTATCTACACATATAAAAATAACTTTGTGTAAACTAAAACTCATTTATGAGTTAAATTCTTTTGGTGTTGAATTTTGAGTAATTAAACATTTTTACAAAGAAATGAACTTATCAACACATTTTTTGGCCAGAGAAATGGTTTGTGAAAAAAACAAGAAATATATTGGTAATATAACTCATTTTTGTATTTGTAGTAACACAGTTCATAACTCATAAGTTATTCAATGATATAGCTATAAAAGCTTTATTTAGCTAATAAATAACTGAGGGACACTATACTCAACGAATTGCGTTATAATTTTAACACAATCGGATATGGACTCGTTTTAACAACCAATTGTGTTGGTTTTGAGTGAAATTTTACTAAAAATTTTTTACGGTGTGGGTATCCAATTTTGTAATTATTATTTCCAATGTATTAATGATTAGTATTTATTATATTTTGTGCTATATTTCAGCTCAAACTAATGAACACACTAATTTATTACATACGCAATACGCGAAACACTTTGTTCATCCACTCCACAAACCCAAAAGTGAATCTGTCATATTTAAAATATTATTAATGTTTATGTATGGTTACTGTAGCCTACAGAAAAGGTAAACCCTTGCATATTGTCAATTTTTTTTTTAAAACATCATATACTTCAAAACCGACTGGATTAAGGAATGTTACTGATTTTCAGTTTGAAATTTAAAAAAAGTAGCCTACTCGTTAGCTACGCCCATGCTTGTATGTACTAATTTGTTAACTACTTGTAACAATTGTATTTCTTGCCGCAAAATGATAAAATTTTTGATACCTTTAGATACAGAAATCTCGAAAAATAAAACCTCTAGAACAATAATAATAATAATAATAATAATGATGATGATGATGATGATGATGATGATGATGATGATGATGATGATGATGATGATAATAATAATAATAATAATAATAATAATAATAATAATAATAATAATAATAATAATAATAATAATAATAATAATAATATCTCTACGCCTCATTCTAATCACAGGGATTAGCCCAGAAGTCGGAGACTTGTGCGGGAGAGGGGCCGGCATATTATTATTAAACAGGCCGCATTTGCGCCCAGGAACGACTTACGTTGGTAGGTCCTAACCACTATTCAGTGCAGGAATGAGGGAAACCTGGAAAACCTCATTAATTAGGGGGGTAGTCAAATATCAACCGGTATCAATCTCTCACATTGACCCAAGCCAACATTCTTCCACCCTACCATACCCGCAGAGAGGTCGCCAAACCTCTCCACGAATATAGCTTATATACGGTCTACCGGCAGCTGGGCTCGAACCAACACCGATCTAGTCACCTCGATTCAAGTACTGACGCCTTAAACGGCGCGACCACTGACCGACCAATGTCTACAATAATAAAATAAATTCTTAATGTCCTGTTTATTTATTGTTACTATTTATATTTTTAAAAAGCGTTTGTATGACATACACTTGTTACTACTGTAAACCTACATTTTAATAGTTATTTATGCAACAAGTACAAAAAGTAAGTGTTTATTGCACGAGACGTGAAATTGTCAACAGTAGGACAATACGTAGAGTGGAATAAACACTTTTTGTACGAGTTGTATACAATATTTTTTCTACGTTCATGCAAAAACCAAAAAATGTTTTGTTTAGATGACAAAGTCTAGGAAAATATGACGTCGATTTGAACGTTTGTTTGTCATGATGACAAAACGCTGTAGTAGAATGACAGATGAATGCAATAAACGTTTTATAGCACTAGTGCAATAAAGAACCACTTTTTCCACTAAATCTAGTTCAATAAAGTTTTGTTTTTTCCATGAACGTAGAAAAAATATTGTATGCAACTCGTACATACAAAAAGTGTTTATTACACTCGAAGTGTTGTCCTACTCGGTCTTATGGCCTCGTTGTACAATTTCACGTCGCGTGCAAATAAACACTTACTTTCTTACTTTTTGTACTTGTTGCATAATTAACTATTTTCTACGTTCATGCAAAAAACAAAACTTTATTGAACTATATTTAGTGGAAAAATCGGTTCTTTATTGCACTAGTGCAATAAAATGTTTATTACATTCATCTGTCATTCTACTACAGCATTTCGTCATCATGACAAACATAAACGTTCAAATCGACGTCATATTTTCCTAGACTTAGTGTCATCTAAATAAAACATTTTTTGATTTTTGCATGAACGTAAAAAAATATTGTATGCAACTCGTACAAATATGTTTATTGCACGTGACGTGAAATTGTCCAACGAGGTCGTCAGGCCGCTCACTTTTTGTACTTGTTGCATAAATAACTATTTATCTAAAAGTAAATAATTGCATCGTTTTGATGATGATATTTTAATGTATTACTATTAGGTTTAATAGTAATAATTTAATAAGCAATATTTTTTAAATAGGTACATAAAGAAATTATATTGGAAAACCTATTAGTACGTAGTTCACAAGTTTTTTTGATAGAGTAACTAATAATATGTTTTATGAGAATAAAGTATACTAGGAACCAAGTACAGCCGCTTTCTTTGTATACATAATGCAAGTGAAAAATAAATAGATGTAATGAAACAATTTCATCGGACTCTATAAACTACTTTATTAAATAGTGACCTAAAAAATTTTATACATGCTGCAAAGAGAAGAAATCCGGGAAATTATGCGGTTTCGGTGAAAGGGAACGGGCCCACTGCTGGGTTACACAACGAACGTCGTCCCTGTAGAATGGCTTCTTTTTTTAACCCCAGATGGCATGACCTCCATGACCCCATCCATGACCCCATCCTGCAGCAACAACACCATGTCCGACGACAGCAGGGGCGGCCACGACGGCTGCAGGAGCCACTCCTACTCCAAGGATGCCGCTGGGATAGGCCACGACGGATGCGATCGCCAAAAGAGCGACTACGGCGAAAACTAAGAATTTCATAGCGTAGGTAGATTTCTCACGACGGCGGCGACGGTTGACTGAACGTTTGATGCTCATTGAAATCAGTGAGATATTTATACTAAACTGGATCGCAAAAAACGTACTTTCATTATTGATTTAATTATTCCTAATGTGTAGGTAAATGCGGGATTAAGGCTGTTGGAGTTCCTTAAGTTGTCTTAGATAAGGTGGTTATTGTGTTAAGGTCATTTTATTTATACAGTCAATGTCGCTCATTTTAGACAATAATTGTCGGTTAATAAGGCAATTTAAATACGTCAATCTATAAGTAATGTTTCTACTATAGTCAGATGTGTTTAAGTGTACCAACTTCAGCGGTTTTTTATAATCATCGCATTTTAGACTAAAATACATTATACAAATATTAGGCAATAACTTTTAAGGGTGTAATATAATTATATGTACAAACATATAACGTCTCCGATTACTTTTATGTCGGTGGACAACAAATTAACATTGTTGATAATTATTATTAAGATTTTATTAACTATAATTTTTTGTATACATATATGTATACTTTTCATTTCTAAGTTCCAAATGACGCTTAAAAGAAAAATGTACTTTTTGTATGTTAGATACCATACCACGAGCCAAACCCTATTAAACTATGTATTAACAGGATTAATAGTTATTGATTTTATTAAAGTTTTTAACGTGAACTGTCTCGGTTAGTTCACAATGTTTGGGAAAATTTGTGTCTTGTGTACGGAAAATCTCAGGAGATATAAAACTTTAAAAACTTAGTTATTGGAACTTTCCTATTTTTTTTTTAAAGTAAATATATATTTCTAGTTATCCGAACTTTCGTATTATTCCTATTTATGTATATACATACCTACTTCTATAAGCTATATATCAGCTATTAATAGAATTATCTACAATTAAAGCTCTTAAATCTAAAATCTTAAAAAGATTTTAAAATTTCGATTTCGATTTACAATAATTTACACCGAATTTTGTATGCCCGTTACCAATGGTATCTTGTTCAAAGTACCTGTATTTTTCTTGCAAGGACAAATAATTACAAAAACATAATGTTATAAAATCATTTTATTTAAAATTTACGAACACATTCCAAAAGAGAGACATTTGTGTGAGAGAGAGAGTGTAGTTGTCTTAGAATTGTCTATCCCAAAATAGCGCCATGACCCAAACCGAGTCCTCCGACCGCCACAGCAGGAACGCCTAGTCCAAGTCCAATTCCACTAGGTTGGGGGTTGGGGTCTGCCACTGCACTAGCGTAGGCAGAGGCGATGGCCACAAGGGCGAAGAAGAAGAAGAGAACGAATTTCATGGTGTTGGTTTCTAAGACGCTGGTAACGTTTTGATGCCATTTGCTAGTTTTCAGGCAATATTTATACTTAGTTATTACAATTAGAATTATTTAAAAAAACAGGCACCTTATTTGCAACATTCGTAACGAGATTGCATCATCAGCATATGATTTTATTTAAAGCGATAGTTGTTTTTTTTATACATGAATATTTATTAAACGATATAGGTAAATGTTAAAGGATTAAAAACTTGCTTATTTTTTCTTATCTTATTCATACAATTATTCTCGAGTGAACTTTTGCTCGTGAAGATGGCAATATTTTTGTAACAAATGGTACAGCAGTCTGATGTATGGTTCTGGATTGTACCTTCATCAGTTATCATTTTGAATTTTATTCATATTGGCCACCAACATATCCGCACGAAATATATGAAAAAGAAATAAATCTATAGCTTCCCGTATTTTTCTATAATCTAACCTGGATCGTTGTTGCGTGTGAATAATTCACTTAGGTTTATCACACCTTGAAATAGATTTATTTGGCGGAACACGCATTATTTATCTGTTTAGGAAAGTCAAAAGGTTACCAAACGAGTGTATACGAAAATATTGAGAGATTTTACACACCTTTATTGAGATAACAAACATATGCTATACCGAATTGGATAAAATAATAGTAAAATTCTCCATTAATTCTTTCAGTATTTTTTACTAGAGCGTTAGGAAATAAATTGAGCAAAATATTTAAAAATATTTTACAATATAAAGTAAAAAATATAAGCTCGGTTAATTAGTTTTTACTTTATATGATTATAAATATTTGTTTGATGGATGACTAAAGACAAGTGTATAAAATGGCTGCATATATTTTTATCTAGATTGGTTATACAGTATGCGCCAAAAGTATGGAATAAATTAAAAAAAAACGAAACAATTATTTTTTGGGAAAAATCCTCGAACAGGTCGATTTTTAATTTAAAAAATACATATTTTAGCGTAAAATGCGATTTTCAAATGTCATTTGTTTTCGAGTAATGACGTCATCGATTTTTTTTTAAATGACAACACCATATTTTTTCCTTGATTCTGTAAGATCGTTTAATTCTCTATCAGTACTAAAATTTTGCCCTCTTACATAGGAAAGTTTTCGAGTAAATGACGATTGAATGTTAGAAAACGTAAATTTTATCCATAAAAAAGTAACAATTCTGTCTGAATGGTACAGTAAACCGTCAAACTTGCAGATATTGGAGTCGGGAAAATCCTCATTGGATGGCAGAGGCACATCCCCAACACCCTCAGAAATTAAATGTGTGGGCTGGAATAGTTGACGACAGAATAGTAGGGCCTTATTTTCTTCTTTGAAGGAACCCTTACAGGACAAAGATATTTAGAGTTTCTAGAAAATGACCTTGTTCCAGCCCTTGCAGTAATTTTTCCTAACGATAATGACCCTGACATTCCTGACGATACCATATGGTTTCAGCAAGACGGTGCACCTCCGCACTATGCGCGCCCTGTACGAGATTTTTTGGACAACTGTTTTCCTGGGAGGTGGATCGGCAGACGCGGACCGATAGAATGACCTGCAAGATCGCCAGATCTTACACCTCTTGACTATTTTTTATGGGGATACTTGAAGTCAAAAGTGTACATTAATAAACCACGTAATTTAGAAGAACTTCAAAATCGCATTCGGGACGAAATACGCAGAGTTACCCCAGAAATCATTCATAATGTGTGAACATTTAATTTAAGTATAAAATTTAATCAATTGTATTTTATTTTACATACCTCAGAATTGTTACTTTTTTATGGACAAAATTTACGTTTTCTAACATTCAATCGTCATTTACTCGAAAACTTTCCTATGTAAGAGGGCAAAATTTTAGTACTGTCTGATAGAGAATTAAACGATCTTTCAGAATCAAGGAAAAAAATATGGTGTTGCCATTTAAAAAAAAATCGATGACGTCATTACTCGAAAATAAATGACATTTGAAAATCGCATTTTACGCTAAAATATGTATTTTTTAAATTAAAAATCGACCTGTTCGAGGATTTTTCCCAAAAAATAATTGTTTCGTTTTTATTGAATTTATTCCATACTTTTGGCGCATACTGTATGTAAAGTTTATATACCTAACGAATTTATTTCTTGCGATTATTCGTGATATTTTTCTTTCTTTTATTACATTTCGGTCAGATTGTACTGCAATATTAATTAGTTAGTCTTTTCCAGTAATAGCAAATGAAAATGGCCCTTACTGCTTTTTAAGGGATTATTTCTAGAAATACGCATATGACAATTATAATCCAAAGAATCCGAACATTATCTGTACGGGAAATAAAAAATTGAAAAGGAAATTGCACACATATTTGAAAAAATACAATAATAACATTTATTAATGAAATGGAAAAATATTTTCTTAAGTTAAATCTTTGTTAAGAGGAGCTACAATTATGTAAACAGAAAAGTCACGTTAAATTATTCAATCGAAATATATTTACTATTAGTTAAAGGTAGGTAAGTACCTACAGCACGTACACGTGCACGTTGATGTGTAATACACCTGCTGCATACGAACTCGAAATAAACAATAGAATACATATTTTTATTATCCGTTACATAAGAGTGTTAAAAAATCAGTTATTAAATCTGAATAAAATTGTATATACCTACCCCATATGATGTAATCTTAATGTGCATTGCAAATAATTTTTTTTTCATATTACCTGATTTGAAGTAGGTATAAATAGTGTCCGATAACGAACAACTGTTATCAAAACGTTACCAGCGTCTTAGAAATCAACACCATGAAATTCGTTCTCTTCTTCTTCTTCGCCCTTTTGGCTATCGCCTCAGCCTACGCTAGCGCCGTCGCTGACCCCAACCCCCAACCTAGTGGAATTGGTCTTGGACTCGGCGTTCCCGCTGTAGCCGTAGGAGGATTGGGTCATGGCGCCATTTTGGGATAGAAAACTATTAGATGACGGCCTGGAAATCTCTGTTCTGAAAGTGTTGATTTTATATGTTCACAAATTTTGAATAAAGTAGTTTAGATTTTTAATTTTATTTTTTTCTGTTGTCCTTGTATACAGACTTATAAAAATTAATCGGGGATAATACCACAAGAGCTCAGATTGAGCCATATCTTTGTTATGTTTGTTTTCGAGTACCTACATAAATATACTGTTGTGACAGCTCGAGCTACGAAAGTGTACGAGACAAGAAGCATTAAAAAATATCCAGCTGAAAGTCTGAGCTCGAATGGTATTATATAAAACAATTCCATGAATAACTAAAATATTGCGAAAATTTAAATAAAACATTATTAAAAGTAGAAATAGAACAGTAGAGAAACAAGAGAACAAAATAGAACCTCAAAAGACAATGTTTACTACTCGTATGTCATCTGCAGTCTGCAGATTTCCAGATCGGGCCATATCGATAAACTTTTGATTTTTAATAATAAATAAGTTTTAAATTGACACTACGTTTTAATAAATAATACATAATGCTCTGAAAATACGTGTACCACAAGCTTCTATGTTCAAAATAGATCGATTGAAGCCAACTTACACTTTAAAAAACGAATTTGAGCTGTATTTCACGGAGTTATTAAAAAAGTTTTCTGCATTTAAATTTCTCATTAATAATATAGTATTGTAAACTCAGATTCATTGGTTGGCATATCTGTCGCATAAATATTACCCAACTGCAATTGAAAAATGGGACCAAGCACTGTACATAGTTCGCGTTGAAATAAACGAGGCAAATTTTGCAGACGAGTTGGTAGTGTATTTCGCGAAAATATACTATTTCCATCCAATCCTTTAGCAGCTAAACGAAGCAATTTCGGGTATAACTATTTTCAGAACACCCTGTACAACTAAAGGAGCAGCGTTGCTATAGTATAGTATAATTTATCCAGTTGCATTTCTTTCTCCCAATTTAACTTTTAACCGATAGCAGTCATAATTGTTGTGTTCTTAAACGGTATTTTGTGTTTTTTTGCGAGTGCAAGAAATTATCTTAAATATCCTTGGTATACAGTTGATTTTTTTGCCGAAAAATAATAATAAAGGAAGGCATTATCACATTATAGACCGGATGTTTTCATAGATATGTAGATTCATCCAATATTCCGCACCCGCCAACTGAATTCATATCTTGAATATGTATTTATGTAATAAATACATGGAAATTTATTGCTGCAATGGAATTGTATGCCTGATGACATTCGATTAACATTCCATTTCATCCTCTAGTCTGGTAGATATATAAAACGTCCAACGTCTTAATAAAGTGAATCAAAGTGCATCCAGCAGCGTACACGTCGATTAGTCAACATGAAGTTACTTCTCTTCTGCTTCTTCTGTGCCTTGTTTGCCATCGCCATGGCCCATCCCAGAGCATTTCCGGACCCCGTGCCTGGACCGAATCCGAGCGGAGTTGTTTGGGCAGCGCCTGGTGGAGCTGTTTGGTCAGCCCCAGTACTGTGGGGATGAGGATCCTCTAAACTAATCTTTCCAAGTATACTTGTTATTAACATGTCAACAACACCGCTTTTCAAAAATGTTTTCGAAAACAAAACTAAATAAAGTAGTTTAGCACTCGCCTCGGCAGATTTATTTATTTCTTGAAATTACGTAGACCTACCCTATGAACTCGTAGTTTATTAAGAAACCAATTTTATATTTTTACTACGTAAAATACGTTTTTTCGAAAATTGTAATTAAAAGTTGACTTTTCCATTCATTTACAAAAATCAGTGAAATCATACATTATAGATCAGTTCACCATACAGTTTATTTATTATTGTCAGTTAATCATTGACGCACTATGTACAATCGTTTGCAATAATAATGACACTCTTTAAAATGGATTTTGCGATTTTTTTTGAACTGCTGTCTTGTTTATAATGAAATCTACTTTCAACTTTTCACATTAGTTCTTGGTTGTTTCACTTAACAATAGAGATTTAACGAAATTTCTGCTCAGAACTTCCAGAAGTTCAAAAACTGTTTTGAGGGAGTGTCATTATTATTGCAAAAGCATGCATCTATCTCTAAAACGGTACATTCTACCAACAAAGGTTCTAATGTTCTATTATCGGAAAAACAGTAAGATAAATGTTTATTTTAACAGACAATATTAAAACATAGTAAATATGTATATACATATATATGTATATATGATCAATAAATACTGATCATGTAAGTTAAATATTTTTTTGTAAATTTTAACCTTTTGCCATGTACCTACTCCCTCAATGCATTCTAATAGTATTCTATTTCTATATAAAAATATTTAACAGCAAACTGAAAATGTAATTATCAAAATTACACATTAACTGATTTCGTGATTACCTATATTGTTATATATAATTACGAATTTGAATAAAATAAATTTCAACAAAAGTTTTTCGTTTGTTTTGAGAAAATCTTGTATTAAAATCTAGAGCACATAATATTTTTTGTGCGAAGTGGTTAAGGAAAAAGAAACATTTTTGTGTTAACTAATCTATTTTATTACACTAACGACAATTTGCAACATTCTATTTTTATGGGGTGACTTCCTTCGTTGGATATTTTTCTCCGTTTCTTTTAACCCAAAATAATTCCAGGCGCGGCGATAGCAGGAGCAGCGGCAATTATACCAATACCACTAGGTTGAGGATTGGGGTCGGCTACAGCACTTGCGTAGGCGGAGGCAATGGCCAACAAAGCGAAGAAGAAGAATAGTATGAATTTCATGATGGTGGTTGTTGGTTTGTAAGGCGTCGGAACACTTTGATGTTATTTTCAGTTGAAGTCCTCTATTTATATATAATTCTTAGGCGTGAACAAATATTTTATTGACATTTGTCTTCAACAAAAGCTTATAAAATTGCGTCATGTTGTTTTTAAAATCGTACCCGCAGGAGGTCAGTCGATGTTTGGTTGACATACTTACCATTTTTTCCTGTGCAACTATTTCTATTTTTATTTATTTAGAAATAATTTTAAACGTTCAGTAACTTAGTTAAATAAAAATGTACCCAAAAATTGTTCAAAGATCAGATATTTCAATTCTCCACAGGTCTCATTTCTTATACTGCGTTTAATCTATTGTTTTTATGTCCGTAACTTTGGACTTCTGTAGACCGTCAGTAATATAAGAATCCAAGTTTATATACGGAGGATTTTGTCAATAAAAAATGAATGAAATGTTAATGAAAATGTTAATACAAAAAATTATAAATAACTCACCTATTTTCGCATTTTAAATTATGTAAGCCGTTCTGTACGCTCACAGTAAATGTTAAAAATTATATACGCCTTTCGCGTTTGCCTGTATCCCGGATTTGTTGTGTTAAATAAACAAATTGTCGTGCAGAGGGGTGAAATTTATAAGCACATTTTCTGTGCATATCGTGGAACAGAGCTATATTTCATTATAATCAATTAACTTGGGCCATTGTTATATCAGTGTCAGTAAATTAAGCGTAACACAAAATGATACTAAGCGCACTCTACCACAGATAATAACAATTATATGGTTCGTTTACGTACGTGTTATATTGTTATTTAAGGTTACAAAGCATGACTTCACCAAAGACGGCGCACGCAACTTGACGTGTTGTGAAATAGTTCATTGACTTATTAGAGTAGGTTAGGGTTACACAGAGTAGGCTTCAAAATTTACAATAATTTTAAAATTGGTTATCTCGGTTACTGGAAAACATTACTAGGGCAAAATTTTGTAAAAATTATTTATTGTAATGCCTACTGTCATCTGTTAAAATTAATCCCCACTTTTAAAATCACTGTATATAACCAATGATTATATTCTATTCTACCCAAAAATCTTATGGATTTATATATTTTATGTTATCAAATTCCAAATTTTTAAGCAATATATGAGGTGATCTTAGTTGAGATAAAGTTATCGAATGTTAAAATTATTTTTATAAAATAACTAATTAACATATATCTTAAACGGCTGCACCTAAACGTATAAATAAAAGATTTATTTTTTTATTGAAACTGAGGTTCTCTTGTTCTCCCTGGGTAAACTTACTTATTTATTGAAAAAAATCCTGCCATAATAATTATAAACGCATGATGCAATTTTCAAACATGTTATCACTGCCGTTTTCGCTTCAATTCGTTAAAAAATCCGACGAGATATAAATATAGAAACAACACTATACCCAGCATCAAAACGTTACCAGCGTCTTAGAAACCAACACCATGAAATTCGTTCTCTTCTTCTTCTTCGCCCTTTTGGCCATCGCCTCGGCCTACGCTAGCGCCGTCGCTGACCCCAACCCCCAACCTAGTGGACTTGGACTTGGACTAGCCGCCCCCGCTGTAGCAGTCGCTGCTCCCGGAGTTTGGTTGGGTTGACCACTCAGCTGAAGGTAGTCTTCAGAAAAAAAAACAGCAACAAAAAAATAATGGGTACCAGATGATTCAAAATTATATCACCTATGTATGTAATAACTAGATACTATGTATGTCTAATTTTTGATACATAAAAAAATATGTAAACGTAGTTATTCTGTAAATAAAAAACATTAACAATGTGACGACATTTTTTTCTACCCAACCTAATAATAATTCATAAAATGAATAATAGGTACGACCTGAGAGTGACCTGAGATTCATTTTTAGTCAGAAGCCTGTTTGTTATTTTTAATAAAAGAAATAATCAATTATAGATAAATATATGGATGTATTGTAAATATTCTTTTCTAATAAAATTTCATTAATTCACATTTGTCAATACGGAAACACTTGTCTTAATACACTACCGATCGTTTGTGGTTAAGGAAAAGCTTAGCCATAATTAATTAACCTACACCGATCCTACTTCCTCAAATATCAAAAATGTACTTTGTCTGATCAAAGCAAAGTGCGAGAAAAATAGGCACATATGCATTTGTAAATAAGAATAAGCGATATACATATTTGTTCGCCACTTTTTTTCGTTAGTAAAAATGTTTTCATAATTTTATTGTATACTATCGACAACTAAGCGAAAAACAAATTAAATATACAACTTTTATTTTGTATTATTGCACTGAGATAAACATCAAATAATCGATAAAATTAACACATTTCTTAATTAGTGGACAATTTTAGAATTAGATGCGGACACTCTGTTAATGAATTTGCTAGGTATTTTTCACTTTGAGATGAATTATAATTAATTACTCTAGAAAAAAAAATTAAGAATATATATGTAGGGTGTTTCAAAACGATATGGAAATATTACTAGTGCCTTTATACTACCAAAATTGTTTTTCTATTTGGCAGCTGCCTCTCAGCAAATTTTTCGGATTAACATGTCATTACTGCTACAGAACCCTTAAAATATTCGCGCAAAGGTCTATATCTTTTCTGCTGGTATAAGTTTCCATTAGTATTATGTAGTAGTGCGTTACAAACACAGACCAGAATAAAACCTTAAGTTTACAATATTCTCTAAAATAGTCTCTAAAAGAACAAATTACTATTCAAACTAGAGAATAATCAACATATCGAAGTTTCTCTTAGACAAAATAGGACATATAAATGGAAAAGTTCGGAGTCTGACACATGCACTTGATAATAAATATTATTACAGGGATCTCCTGGTTGACTTTACCATAGCTGTTTGCATTTTCTTATAACAAGGTTTAGAATGGAGAAGAACCCAACTTAAAAAAATAAAATGTCAACGAAATTACTAGTAACTACTTTTTATAAAAAACTAACAACACTAGCGTGTTCGGCATCACAAAAAACATACCTGTATCAAATTTTAATCAAATTTGTTGGTCATTAAAAAAATGATCTTACACGTCCTGTTATTTTTCAATGTTCTATCAACCCTAGAAATATTGCCATGTCTTTTTGAAACACCCTGTATACATAATTATATAAATCGTCTTAATAACTTACATTCTTACTACAAGTATGTCATCGGTGTGGCTCTGTTTCAATTAATGTAATGTGGAAAAGAATTTGTTGTAATGTGTGCAGAAAAAGAAGAGATAAAATAAAAATATATCTACCACTTTTATTTCGCAGTTGCTCCAGCCGATCTAAATGATTCATCGCTTAAGAAAATGAATTATAAGCCTAGAGAACCGGCTGTCTCGTCTCAATTCGAAATATAGGGGTATAATATAAAATTCATTATCGGCTGGGCCACCGTTTTCTTTCTCGGTTGCCACTGGAATTGGAGGCGCGTAACTAACCTGAATTATTGAACTCGCAGCA
Source organism: Monochamus alternatus (assembly GCA_037114965.1). Taxonomy (NCBI): domain Eukaryota; kingdom Metazoa; phylum Arthropoda; class Insecta; order Coleoptera; family Cerambycidae; genus Monochamus; species Monochamus alternatus. Next base: position 93,014,610 of record CM073431.1, on the reverse strand, counting down.
ATGAGATCGCCTATGTTATATTCTTTTAACCGTCGCTTTTTGGTTTTTTTTCGGGCTAAGTCCCTGTAGCGCCCTTGTATAAGAATATTGCAAATCACATAAGGTATGCAAATCAAATTTCGTTTATACTTTTAATGCAATAAAAGTCAGCCGGCAGAGGACACAAGAACAAAATTGACACAATAATTAGAAATAATAAATTAGATTAGATTAAGATATTTTATTTTACAAGACAACTATAAAATCAGTACAAAACCTAAAGCCGCCTACGTGCTTGTAATACTTACTATGCATCTCCAATCGGGCGTAACATGATAGAACTTTGTTGCGTCGCGAACATTTTGATATGGAAAAATTCTCCGTCTACACTTTGCTTAATCGTAAACTGCATAAGTACTTTATTTTTTGTCCATTTCAATTAGTAATTCCGGTTTTCTCAAAAACCGTTATTTTTTTTTAATTCGCTAGAGTAAATAAAGTTTTAAAATTAAATTTCCTGTAATACCGGTAAAACTATGTAATAATTGGCATACTAATAAAAACATCTATATCACTGCTAGGGGCGCCTTAGTACGTCTCTTATTTGGGCTTCCAACAAATTCATATTTTTACCAATTAAAGATAACAATAAACGCAAATCGTGTACCAAATTTGGTTGCTGTATGTTAAGGCATTGCTGAAATATTGTTTTTCAAAATTTAATACTCATCTTCAAAGGCTTATATCTCTTCAGCGGTACATCCCAGACAGAAATGTTAGATAACAAAGCAGCATATTTTAATATCCTCTATACGTTCCTGCTCTGTGTCGGTAGAGTTATGAACATTCTGTATATTAACACAACCTATTTATCTATACCGGGTGACAACGGAAAGTGGGAACACGCTGTAACTTTTTTATGACTGATGATAAAAATTTGAAATTGGGTGGGTTTATACTAGATGGTACCATGAATTCTCCGAGGTCATTTCGAATTTAATGGTATTTCCGGTTTGACCGGAAACACCCTGGAACACCCTGAATTATTTGACATTTTTGAAATCAGCGTATCATCATTTTACGTATGGTAGGACCAATTTTCTGACACATTTTCTGGATGTAAGTATTTTTTTTTCAATTTTTAAAAATAAAACTAGAAGGCCGCGACTGGCAGAAGTTATTTTCTTTTTTGACGGATTTTAAAAATTGTTGTACCATTGTTGTTATGGTAATAACTAAAAAAATATTTAAATTTGGAATTTTTCCCATAATTACAAACAAAAAAGAAAACAATTTCTGCCAGTCGCGGCCTTCTAGTTTTATTTTTAAAAATTAAAAAAAAATACTTACATCTAGAATATGTGTCAGAAATTTGATCCTATCATACGTAAAATGATCCACTGATTCCAAAAATGTAAAAAATACAGGGTGTCTCATTTAAAAATATAAATGAAATCATGAAATCCGGAATGACCTCAAAGAATTCATGGCATCATCTCGTATAAACCCACCCAATTTCTAATTTTTATCAGCAGTCATAAAAAAAGTTACACCGTGTTCCCACTTTCCGTTGTCACCCTGTATAGTGATGGTTAAATTTGAAATATCATTGGAAAAAAATTTGCTTGGACCTTCATCGCCTGTATTTTGTAGTTTTCCTGCAATTAGAAGGATATCTAATTTATCAATATAGCAATGCACTGCTTTTTATTTATTTTAGACAGATTTGGCGAAGTATTTTACCATAGCAAAAAAAAACATCCGATAAAACTCTCAAATTATTCGTACTTCTTATTTCTGCGTTTTAAATCACACACATGTGCAAGCAGCAAATATAATAATAATTGTAACCTCCATTATGTTAATGTTCTTAAAAATGCCCAATGACCTTAGTTCTCATACATCGATATCATATAAATAGCGATAAGGGGGTCCCAAGCAGCACCGTCAATTGTCTGCAACACAGCCAACAAGACATAACCATGAAACTCGTAGTATTTGCCGTCTTCGCTCTTCTGGCCATCGCCTCAGCCGTGGCCCATCCCAGTGGCATCCTAGGGGTAGGAGTGGCGCCCGCCGCCGTAATAGCAGCCCCCGCAGCCGTAGGCATCGCTCCAGTCGGCATCGCCGGAGGGCTTGGATGGGGAAAGGCTGGTGTTTGGGGTTAGAAGGATTTCTTTATATGTATCGCGGATTATTATCGGTAGATGTGGTAATTTTTATGTGACTAAGTGGAAAAACCCAAAAAAAATTAATAAAAAAATATTAACACAATTTCTTTGTTATTATTATTTATGACATTTTTATTGATATTATTTTATTCACAGTGCTTGCGAATTTGAAAAGGATATTTAATCAGTATACAGTGTGTCCCAGTGACCAAAATTTATATTTATTTCTAGTTGAAATTTAAAAAAAAAAACAGGTGAAAGTAGTCAATTTGTATACAAGGTCTGCCACTTAAAATTCCTCACGCCAGACTTCGTTATTCTTTAAAATATGTTAGCGATCTAGATATTACTTTATAGGTCTGTTCAAGACTTTCTAAACCAACCATTTAATTAAATCAAAACCAATTACTTTTACAAAATGGTCGATTTTGAAAATTTATTTTTTCTTTAGTGCACTGTATAAAAAATCGTTATGTCGTTGAATAGACCATGAAAAGAACTTTAATTTGATATATTATGGGGCGATAGCTTTTGTCATTGCAGTTTTGTTAAACATTCAAAATAAAATAATACGTTTAGGTTTCAAAATAGAATAGCATAAAACATAACACCATCGGAACATACATTTTATATTTAAACTTAATAAATACATTGTTATCTGGAAATTATCAGATTTATTTAAAAAAGTTTTTTCATGAAGCCTTCAACATTCTTCAACCTATTTGCTCCGTATTACTTTTTATGGGATTATCATCTATAATACACCAAAAGCCTTGATAATACCGAGATAATTTTGTCGTTGGGATTGCTAAAAGCGCGTTGCTTCGTAATTACCTTAAAGCAACACACTTGAAGGGATCATAACATTTTGAGTATTTATCAAGGGTCGAGTTGTATTCGGTAAGATCATTTTTTACACACAAAATAAATTATATTATCAATCTGACCTTTGTTGATTTTCAACTCGACATTTTAATAAATCATGTCATCTTTCCTGAAAAGACCCTGTGGTATTATCGCTGTAATGAATTAATGATTGGATGGGTGTTGTCACATGACCTGAGGTACAGAAATTTGATTGCTATTACAGAAATAATATTCTAAAAAATTGTGTATATTAGCCAATGTCAAGAGCTAAAGATTTGAAGAATAGAAGAACAGCAGGATGCGCTGTTACTCTTGGAAATTTCCTGGAAAATGTAGGTAAATACAGAATTATTAGTAAAACGTTATAAATGGTGTTGCATTGATCATAATGGGAAAAATAGGATACTCCATATTTCATAGTATAAATTGTTAGTCCTATAAAGATTAATTCAGCGATATAAGGCTTGCTACAGACTATGCGTGAATTCGCGATTCATAATGCACAATGCGTGGTTTGTGAGGAATTCATGAATAGTATGTAGGGTCTTGTTCGTTAAAAATCCATTCATAAAAACACTACATACTATGCACGAATTCCATACAAATCGCGCATCACGAATCGCGAATTCACGTATAGTCTGTAGCAAACATAATGTTATACCTACTTTTTTTGGTATAGTTGTTAAAAAATAAAGACCGAACAGAAGCAAAATATATAGGAAATCACGAAATAGTTAAGTATATACAGTATGCGCCAAAAGTATGGAATAAATTCAATAAAAACGAAACAATTATTTTTTGGGAAAAAACAGGTCGATTTTTAATTTAAAAAATACATATTTTAGCGTAAAATGTCATTTGTTTTCGAGTAATGACGTCATCGATTTTTTTTAAATGGCAACACTATATTTTTTTCCTTGATTCTGAAAGATCGTTTAATTCTCTATCAGACAGTACTAATTCTTTTATGGGTCACGTAGGTGAAAATCTTTGCAAAGTGTCATTGTCACACCGACTTTCTAATAAGTATTGTAAGCGACATAGAAATTATTATTAATTTTAAAGTATTATGGCACATTTAACTGTTACTCAAAGAATTGAAATTTTAATTCTTATCGGATGCGGGAATATGACTAGAACTCAGCAGGAAGTTTGCGATTTATTTAATGAAAAATATCCAGTTCGCCCTATCAGCCAATCAACAGTCAGTAAGGTAGAGTCTAAATTTAGAGAAACTGGCAATGTTGTAAATATTCTAAAACCTGGACGTCTAAGCATTAATGCAAATCAGAAACAGAACATTTTGATAAGTATGGTGGATAATCCTCATAATTCTTCACGATTGGTTGCATTAAACAATGACACTAGTCAGAGCACAGTGCTACGTATCTCGAGGAAGGAAAAATATCATCCCTACAAAATTCAACTTGTGCAGGAACTCAATGAAGATGATCCCGATCGCCGCTTACACTTTTGCGAAATTCTAATGGATTTATGTCAAGGAAATAGAAATTTACACCGGAAAATACTTTTTTCAGATGAGGCCACATTTTGTCTGAATGGTACAGTAAACCGTCAAACTTGCAGATATTGGAGTCGGGGAAAATCCTCATTGGATGGCAGAGGCACATACTCAACACCCTCAGAAATTAAATGTGTGGGCTGGCATAGTTGACGACAGAAGAGCAGGGCCTTTCTTCTTTGAAGGAACCCTTACAGGACAAAGATATTTAGAGTTTCTAGAAAATGACCTTGTTCCAGCCCTTGCAGTAATTTTTCTTAACGATAATGACCCTGACATTCCTGACGATACCATATGGTTTCAGCAAGACGGTGCACCTCCGCACTATGCGCGCCCTGTACGAGATTTTTTGGACAACTGTTTTCCTGGGAGGTGGATCGGCAGACGCAGACCGATAGAATGGCCTGCAAGATCGCCAGATTTTACACCTCTTGACTATTTTTTATGGGGATATTTGAAGTCAAAAGTGTAAGTTAATAAACCAAGTAATTTAGAAGAACTTCAAAATCGCATTCGGGACGAAATACGCACAGTTACCCCAGAAATCATTCATAATGTGCAACAAGAATTTCTTCACAGACTTGCGCATTGTCAACAAGTTGGTGGATGGCAATTCGAACATTTAATTTAAGTATAAAATTTAATCAATTGTATTTTATTTTACATACCTCAGAATTGTTAATTTTTATGGATAAAATTTACGTTTCAATCGTCATTTACTCGAAAACTTTCCTATGTAAGAGGGCAAAATTTTAGTACTGTCTGATAGAGAATTAAACGATCTTTCAGAATCAAGGAAAAAAATATGGTGTTGCCATTTAAAAAAAAATCGATGACGTCATTACTCGAAAACAAATGACATTTGAAAATCGCATTTTACGCTAAAATATGTATTTTTTAAATTAAAAATCGACCTGTTCGGGGATTTTTCCCTAAAAATACTTGTTTCGTTTTTATTGAATTTATTCCATACTTTTGGCGCATACTGTAGATTAAAAAGCAATTGGATTGGCTTTATATTTGACTTATGAAATAAAATATTTATCAATGTTGGAAAATATTTCTGTAATATTTCCATTTCCTGTTATTCAAATAGGAAGCAGAAAAATTACATGTCGCAGCATTATGCAATTTTAGTCAGAATCACATCAACCTCACCGTTCAACAAAGGGTAATTGAAAGGCACGTGAATAAGTAGGTAATAAATAATACTTTCAATGCTATAAAAAATGCAACACTACAAAATATGTATGTGAAATATATATAGTGTGTCCCAAATTGATGTTGAAAGTTATTATGTAATTAATTTTATGGCGTCTTTGCCTATTCCAGTTCTCGAATTTCGAGAAAAAGAAAAACGTATTGTAGGAAATAAAAAAAAATGTTTTCAGTCAGTATAAAATTGGTGATAATTTCTCGTACATAACCGAAACGTCGAAATCTGTCTATAGACTATGATAATCTTCCCAAGCTGTAACGATATTTTTACGGATTTAAAACAGTTCTGAAATAAAAAAGTTACAAGTGGCCTGGAGAATCCGAATAGGTAGAAATGGTCTGCAAACGCCATAAAGTTTGAAATTGTCTAAAACTTTCCCATTCAATCGTTTTTATATTTCGTATAGTTTCCGAGATACCAATACCGTTAATCATCAATTCGACTGTATATAGAGTGTCCCTGGATAAGTGAAATAGCTCTTGTAAGATCTTTTCGGACGCAGCTGTATTTATTTGTGGAACAAAGTGTGCTATTATAATTTCAAATTCGTATAATCAAGTTAGCCGTGGAAATGAAAAGAAATACAAAATACTTATATTAACTTTTCATTAATATAAGTATTTAATGTTTATTTTATATGAGATAACGTATATAACGTTATTGAGAATAGTTTTGCAAATTAAAAAATTGAGTAACCATGCGAAATTTCAATGTCCTAAGTCCATTATAAGAAAATCTAAAGTCAAACAAAAAATCATTATATGTACTTATACATTATTCATCATATGAAAGTATCTTAATGTGTAAGTAACTATAAATATGAGTTGCTGCAGTCCACACATCGAATACACTTGCATCGTATACCTAGCGTAACCACCATGAAATTACTTCTGTTTTTCTTCTTTGCCTTGTTGGCTATTGCTTCTGCATGGGCATCTGCTTCTGCTGATCCCAATCCCGGTGGCGTGCTTGTAGCCGGGCCTGCTGGAGTCGTTGCTGGAGGAGTTATTCCAGGAGCAGTCGTCGTCGGTTGAAATTTGAATAAATGGAATGATACATCTTAATTAGTTTATTTTTTATTTTCAGAAGAATAGAACATATTCCATTGACGTGAATTAATTTTATATGTTTTATTAGTCTACTAAATAAAAATTTATATTTAGATTTCCACCGTTTTCTTTATCGTTGTCAACATTCTATTGAACTAAAGTTAACAATACATTACGCATTTTTGTATTTTTTGGCAATAATGCCTTTTTAATTTGTTACGATTTCACTAAATATTAAATTCGAGAAAGAAAGTCACACTTTTTCTGTGAAATATTTTAAAATTATTTAACTTTATGATAAGGTTAAGGTTTTCAATTAAAAATAATAACTTGAATAAATAAATTGAATAAATTACTAGTTAACTTTCAAAATGTCGGTTTACTTTCATATAAATAAAAGAAACATTCGTAGGAAACGCAAATATTAAGAAAATTTGTATTTCTATATTTCCAATTATTCGTTGACCGATTACCTTGTAAAAATCTAAGCTCCGATCGTTATCATCTTGAGTGAAATTTATGTTGTTTTAATATTTTTCTAAAGGTGTATAATAAATGTAGACCAAAACAGGAACTTCAACTGATTCATTTCTTACTGGATTTTGGATATTTGTTTTGTATGTGTAAATTCACAAAAGTTTTAGCACTATTTTTATTTTGAAAGGAAACATTTTTTTTTTATTTCTTACTGGATTTTGGATATTTGTATTATATGTATAAATTCACAAAAGTTTTAGCACTATTTTTATTTTGAAAGGAAACATTTTTTTTTATTTCTTTCCTGAATAGTACATACAGTATACACCATTTTGATGACATATAAGATACCTAATGTTTATGCAGAAGTAAATGTAGCAATAAACTGTTTATTTGTGTATAGCACTAATCTGTTTATTTGTAAAATTTTTCGTCCAGACATTTTTTATACAGGGTGTTTCTAAAAGGTCCCAATTTACTTTAGTCTAAAAATTGATACTTTCCGTAATACAGGATGACAAAGTTATTTTTTAAACTCGTAAATATTTATATTAATAATAACATAATTCGCACGAAATTTGATGCTTACTTAACTAGAAGTTTTTTAAAATGAGAAATCGAGATCTGATCACAGTTTCGGTGTACATACGTTGCAGAGGGCATTACCAGCAGCACTTCGCCTGCGTTTAAAACTTTATTGTACCTATATTAAATTTATAATTAAAAATTCTTGTTCCTTGACATCTTTTGTCCAAAAAAAGGTATACCTAGTAGGTGTTTCTGACATAATCGATTTTAAATGTTTCATTGTATGCTGAAACTCATCGTAACACATTATCCCTGGTTAAGACTAGTCCAAAAAATTTGGAGCATAGAGGCTAAATCCTCATATTTTAGCCTCAAGATTTTGTGCTAGTGTTTTATACAGACCCTACAGGGTGAACGTTACTTCCGTTTAGGGGTAAAAATTTGGGGAATGAGTACATGAGTAAAACAAAAATTGACGGTTCTGAACGCTTATTTAGTCTTTGCATCGAAACAAAGAAAATCTGAATGACAAGTTTTTGGTGGAAACACTGTACCAACCTCATTTGCCAAGTCAGTTGATTGCCATGAGAACGTTCTTCAGTTATAAGAATGTAACTTCTAGCAGAAAAATGAGAATAAACGTATTAATTAAGGACTTACCCTCGCCATACATAATTCATTGAAAATGCGTTGTGATGAATGATGCAATAGCACTATAAATACCGTACTGCATCTATAGGAATCATCAGTTTACCTCTGAGTTTTTGAAAGCCATCATGAAATACCTTCTCGTCGTCGTTTTCGCCATTTTGGCCATCGCTTCTGCCTTTGCCGCTCCCAACCCTGGCGGGGTAGCCGTCGTTGGACCTTCTGGCGTGATAACAAGTGCAGTCGCTCCTGGAGTTGTTGGTTTAGGACTTGGTGGCGGCGTTCTTGTTGGTTGACTACCTGGATACCTCTTCATTATTTTGAGAAAGATAAAATATGTACTTTTAAAATTGGTTTGTTAATTTTATATGTTTTATAATTCTGTCAAATAAAGTTTTTATTTTTGGAAACTCAAACTGTATTTTTATTGAACATGTGTGTTGTTTGAAAATACTTAGCATGTGTGCAACTGAACCAGCAGTAAACCGAAGCACTGGGGGGGAAAGTGTTTCATTTTATATGTAAATCAGCTAATTACCGATAAGTTGGCATAAATAAGACGGAGAAAATTGCGAACGGCAGTTATTAACAGACTGCTGCCCGACTGTGGCAATCAAACCGGAAATCAATATGAAATTCATCGTGCTTGCCTTCTGCCTCCTCGTGGCCTCTTACGAAACTTCCGCCAGCCTATTGGGCAACGGTGCTCTCGTGGGACCCTCTGGGTCTATCGCCACCCCCGGTATCGCCGCCATAGGGGGACTTGGTCTCACCGGCGGGGTTCCTTTAGGTGGTGGAACCAATCTTGGAAATGGAGCATTGGTGGGACCTTCTGGGGCTATTGCCACCCCCGGCATAGCGGCTATTGGGGGACTTGGATTGACTGGAGGCGTCCCTGGGGCCGGCTTGTGGGGACGTTAATTTCCTTCAGCACACTTGTTCATAGTCACATAAATTATGTAAATAGTTTTTAATAAAATTGTTTGTCTAAGACTATATTATAATATATAATTCGGTTGTTTATCAAGTATAATAATGTACCTACATAATACACTAGAAGTTATTCACTTGTGATAAAATGGTTAATCACACTTTTGTCACCAAATTTAAATACTTCAGTGTGACACTAATATTGGGAATGGACTAACACAAATTTTTACTGGTGCTAGCAATTGATACCGAACCTCCTGTGTGAAAGCCAAACACTATACCAGTTACGGTATTATTTTTCCGAATGATAGTAGAAGTTTACTAAGTTTTATTTACTTTTTTAATTTATCGAATGAATAATGAATGTCAAACCTGAAAGCAAGGTGTTTTGACAGTTTTGAATTTTATGTTGTGCCATGTTTATGTTATGAATGTTTGAATATTGTGTAATATATATATATATTTTAGCTTTGGACCATTTATGTTGTATGGTTTTAAAAGATAGAAGACAAAATTTACTTTTGAATTCAAAATTTTATAGACTCGCACCAGCAGGTATGTATCTTGTTGATAAAGTACCTTCCGTTATATGTACAATCGTTTGCAAGAATAAGATGAATGAATTTTGCGATTTCTTTTGAACTGCTGACGTATTAGTAATGAAATCTACTTTAAATTTTTATTAAATTAAATTAGTTATTAGTTGTTTCACCAATAGAAATTTAATAAAATTTCTACTCAGAACTTCCAGAAGTTCAAAAATTGTTTTGTACGAGTGTCATTCTTATTCCACGTACATATTAAAATTCTTACATTTTGATATTGAAATTTTCTAAAATAATATTCTTATTTCCTAAATTGTCAAATAAATTTGAAGATATTCAACCGTAAAAAAAACACTACAAAATACTTTGTTTAGTCGTGACTGAATATTCCTTCGAAAAAGACTTTTTCTTTGATTGTATCTAGTAGGATATCTTATATGTTTACATGTACTGTCTGCACAACAGATATTAAAATAAAATCTCTAAAATATCAAAGTCCTGGTCAACAAAATAAATCGTGTATAATTCTTCAATACTTGAAAAATACTTAAGTGACAATAAAAAAATAATGAATATAGTCATAATATGTTTATTACACAAAATACAGAAAATTAGTTAAATAGGTAAGCAAGAAAATAAAAAAGTCTTCACAACCATCAGCTCAAATGGGAATTTTCCATCTGGAGATCCATCTTACCAAATTTTCCCTATACCAATGGGTGCTGCGATTCCAATGGTTGGGGTCGCCACTGCCACTCTAGCACCAAGTACTGGGGCTCCAATAATACCCGTGGCAATAGGAGCCCCAATGATTCCCGTTGTACCGATTAACCCAGGCCCTGCTATAACGCTGCAGTGCACTGTTGCGATAAACAGAAAAGTGAAAGCGAGGAACGCTAAAAATTTCATGACGTCTTCTTTCAGTTCAGGATAACAGTGAATTGCAATGTTGTGGGCTGTTTAATCCTGAAGCTCGATGTATTTTGTATTTATAGTGGTATCATACCAAGGTCTATCCCACATTTTACAGGTTTAATTTCCGCAAATATAATTGAAAAATATTTTTAAAACTACTTTACCGCGATTTAATGTTGCAATATGGGTAAATCAGGGTCAACTCGTACACTGTACAGGATTCTTGACCTATATGCATAAACTTGTGAAATTATAGATGAGGACAAATAATGACGAATAGTGAAGAAAATATAATAAAACATTTTTAGTTTCAGAAGTTTATAAAAATTTGTCAGGTGATTTTTTTTAACTAAGAAGTAAACAAGTCAGGACAATTTTTTTGGTATTAGTAGCAGTACTTTGTTATTAGTTCTGGTTCGATTCGAGTTTAATATTCACGCAATTATAAAATTATGGCGCATAGTTTCCCAAAAGAAGAAATTTATGGTCATGATACTGGTATACAGGGAATCACACCAAAATTCAGTGGCTGTGGCTTCTCTTTATACCCAAAAGTTTTCCCCAAGATATCATCCGAGACGTGAAGCCTTTTTACGTGTGTTTTAACGGGGTAGAAAAATTGGCAATTTGCGGCGGAAGCTTGGGCAGCATGGGGGACCCATTAGACCTAGGCAAATTATGAATCTCGAGAGAGAGATTTTAAATGCCATCAAGGAGCAACTAGAACAATTGCAGCGCAATTTGGAATATCACAATCCACAGTTTGGCGAACCTTAAGGAAAGACTTACTCTACTCATTTCACATGCAGCGAGTGGTTGATGCATCAGGAGTACTTAAACCCAAACTTTACCATGAGCATTTTTGGGCATTGGACACTTTCAACAACAATTTTTAGTAAATGTGTGAGCGAGAATTGTGACGCAGTTTATTCTGGAATGGAACTGGCTTTTTAATTACAGTTTTCGCGTAATAATTTACCGGTACTCTTCGAAAGTTAATCTCAACGTTAGACATGATATTATGTGGTTTCTTGACGATGATGCTCCACCACATTTTCCGCTATCATGTGTTTCTCGAACGATATGAATAGGTCGAGGTGATCCAATTGAGTGGCCCCCTCGATTGCTCGACCTAAATCCGCTTGACTTTTATTTTTGGGGTCAAGTTAAAATTATAGTGCTACCAAAGTTAACATTGAACACGACTTGAGAAATAGCATATATGCTGCCCCTAAGACAATTCAACTACACCTAGATTTAGGACTTCGAATAGTTGCTATGATAAATTAAATTATCTGATTTTATGAAATTCACGTTCCTCTATTTCAATTAAATTGGTATCTCCGTAACTGGAAAACATTTTTTTTCTCTATTCGACATTATTTGTCCTCATCTATAATTTCCCAAGTAATTTCCTAAATAACTAATATCTATATGCTACGAAAATTCAGTATTTTTACAGTGTTCCCTATATCATCGTATATAACGTATAAGCAGGTGGAAGCTCTTTATCATCCCAAATACAGTTGTAGAACAAAGCTTAGGCATAAATAAATCATTGTGCACTAGCAGACAAAACATTAGCCAACTGATTTTTGAATTGCGTCATAACTTTCCAGCAAGGTTAAGGCGAAGAAACATGTGACTTAAATGTCCTGGTGCCAGTTCTTGCAAGGCCAGTGCAGCTGCAAAATTTTACTGAAAAAGGGTGGAACGTAGGCATTTCAGCGATTTGCATTCGAATCTAGTTACATATTCTTTTATGATTATTTATGAGCAATTATTTTTACATTTATTTAGTTATTTACTGCAATTATACTTCTTTATTACACTGTAGACATGGCAATTAAATAACCACTGACATTGTCGGATGTTAACTTAAAATGGAGAAATGGGTTACCTATCTATTTTTTGTGACAATTGGTGCAATAAAAATAAATATAATGTAAAGTCCTGTAGGTACCACTGTATTGTTCTAGTTAACATGCGAATCAATTAAATAATAAATTATGCATTACTTTGCATATTTATTTAATGCAACCACGCATAGGTATATCATTTTAATGTATTCACTTGCATTGTTGGCTTTTGTTTAACTTGCATAATTTACAGACAGCTCTTTAGATATTTTCCATGAAATTGAATTGTCAAATGCAGTACTTAGTACCCAATAACATTTATTTATTATACATCTCTCTTGTCAAAAGAATTACGAACATGCATTACAATTTTCCTATTCAAATTTATATAAAATAACGTTACGCATCATACAATTTTCCGAGAATGGTCCGATTTCGAAGAGAATCTAAAGAATATTTCAAATATATATATATATTGATCTATTTCATCTATGGAATCTGCTTGAAATAGAGTTTTCAGGGAATCGTAAGCCACTTTTTTTATTCAGATCGATGAAAATAATGGCTGCAATTAATATCTAATACTTATTGCTTTTAATGACCATTAACGAAATTAGGGTTGATATTTTGGGACCTCGCTCTTGATAAATTTGCCCTCAAGATTTTTTTTATTAGAAATGGAAAACTGGAGACCATAATTATTATCACAAAGGTTTTAGTTGTTCCTATTCAAAATATAACAAATATGGTAAACATAATTTTGTTAACTGGTTTTCGAATTACTTAACATAGTCCTAATTTGCAATGCATTTTTCCTATAATAAGTTCATTTGATCATTGCTAAAGCTGTACAATGCAGTCTAATATGAGAATCATTGGATTCGCAATTAAATATCTATCAAATTAAAAAAGATTGTATTTTAATATTATTACCTACCGTTCAAATAAATTAATACTATTTTTTATCAAATTTAACAGTCATAAACTGTGCTTATGTGCATGTACCAAATTTCTTTTTAATTGTTTTAGATTACATTGGTTATTTGCAACTAATTGGAAATTACCTAGGGCTTTATTTTCTATCAGCATCAAATTCATTGTCATTGTTGGTGATTTAGTGTTCTGCGAACGCATTTTTCTAAGACCTAATATGGTTTCTGATACCAAAACTATTATAAAGCGACTTTCTTCGTTACTACGTTAAAATAAGTACCAAATAATGACTTGTAGGATATATTACTTTTACTTTTCTAGTCAATAATTCAAAGTATAGGTACTTAGAACTTTTGCAAGGCTAGAATTTTATTGCGCGTAGAAAGAGTGATTTATAAATTCTACATAAAAGACATTTCACTTCATACATGCAAGTTTCAGTGCACATTTTTACTTAGGTGACTTGAACTTTCCAGTCCGTGAACTCTAAATATGAATGTTCCATGCAAATTGGCCATTGTAGTAAAAAATTTAGAAAATTTATTTAGATTTTGATAAAACTTGACATATGTTCGTTTTATATAAATCTATGATATGGATTTACTTAAAAAATAAATAGAACCATTTCACAATGAAGAGTACCTAATGCATAAATATAATAAGAAAAATCAAATCGTTGCAAAATAATTGTATATACTCGGAAACCTCTAGTCAGGAATTATTTGAGAATTGAAACCTATGGATTTTATATGTATTTAGTATCTACCTAATTTCTAGTAAATGGAATGTAGTTGAATATTAAATACATCTTTTATGTTATTAATCGTCATTGGTAAAAAATTAAATCAGAAATGAACTGAACAATTTATTATTGTTTTGTAGGTCTTCAAATTATTATTTCGTTTTATTTTTGTTTCAAGTGAGTTTTTTTAGATATTCGAGAATAAAATACATTAACAAGGAGCATGAGCAAAGTGCAAAGAGAGGGTTATTCAATCGTCAGATTGAAAAACAAGGGTAGTCAATATACACCTTGAACGCAACTTTTTAACGATATAAACAAGATAGTTACGTTGCGCAAAATGTCAATGCTACTTATTTTTTTCGTATGGAAAAGTTCATATTTATTTCTATAAATAAATACTTATTCTAGTTTAACTGTCAGTGGCGTATCAGAAATAACACATTTTCTCATTAATGCTTAATGATAGAACGTACAAGTCATTGTTCTGTTGGAAGTGTTTTCAGAAGTACTTTTGTATAAATAAAGTTGTTTTCCTAAGTTTGCTTATTAATAAATTAAATAATTTAGATGAGGATTATTTAGCAATATTATTTGAGCTTAATGTATATTCTGTACAGTCACGGTTAAAAACTGCATTAATCATAATTTTTTATTACCGAAATCAGACTCTAAATTAGGAAAATTAGACTGTTATTTTATATGTGATATAATTTTTCAACTGTCTCATTTTGATTATTGTCAGCAGTTCTCTGCATTTTGTTCCGACACTGTACTTAAAATAGGTGCAACATTGCACAACAATGCTTATTCCGTATTAGGAAAGGCAGCTTAAATAAATCTAGAATATGCAGGCGCATACAGTGCGGCCTTATATTTTTCCGTTGATACGGGTAAATCTTTTGCACGGGCGACCGTTCCGTAGAGCTAGACATATTTAATTCAGTATAGTTGAACGCGTGGTGAAGCCTGAGTAATGGCTGTGTATAAAATTTAAATGTGAAGTCTTATCTAAGGCTATATTTATTAATTTGCTACGTCGTATTCTGTTGTTCTTGGTCAGCAGAATATTTATACAAACGCGAAATTTGAGGAGATTCTTTAAGAAATGACATGCATCTATCTACACCTTAGGTATAATTATAACACAAATACACACATTTTCTACACCTGTTTCTACATTCAGACTGTTATTTCTTTCTCTAATTTCAACTTTTAAATATTAGGTATCTAATAAAAGATGTGCCCCGTTGCAAGTCAATCAAGACGGCAATCAGTTTTCATAGTTTTGGCGAAGCGAAGATTTCATAAATACCCATTCTGGTAGAAAGTGGATCTGATTTTCGATCCCGCCGACGGCGAACTAGAAATGAAAAATAACAATTGTTTCTCGGAATCGGGTAACTGTACAGGCTGATGAAATTTGCATCTAAAGAAGGGAGTGAAGCGGAAACTCATAAAACTTAATTGCGCGGAAGCTTATTAATCAACATGAAAGTACAACCAATTCATATGTGCTGCATGTTCGTGTTGCCAATCCCGTTGCGATGAAAAAATATATTGAGAGGACGTTAGTTGCTGCACATGATTTTTAGACGTGCATGTTATTTAAGCTACGAACTACTATTATCAGCAGCCTTTTCGTTTTTTTATAAGCGCTAATGGTCATTATCTGTGGCTTGAAGAACAGAAAAATTAGCCCTCTTCAGCGTGTCTAAGTTTCCTAATCGAAAAGTATATGTTTATAATAATTATAAATTTGTTGATTGACAGGGAGTAAATAAAATAAGTAATAGTGCTACACATTTAACCTTCCAAAATTCGTAGTAGGCGTAGTTTCTACTCTCAAAATAAACACCAACAGTCTAACTAACGTCAAGTCTACAAACATTTAAGAAAAAGCTCAACAATGTCTGGGACCTGCTATTTATAATGCGCTCTAGTTAGTTACATTCTGTAGCACTAGCGTGTGCTTTCTTTTTGCGAAACAATATTTTGTTTCCGATGTTAATTAAGCGTCGTATTTTACTATTAAAATTGAGATTTTACATAAAAATTGCATATTTGCTTTTCACATCTGTTTATCAAATTGTGTAATAATATACAATTTACCAAAATATAGTTTGTGGATGATTTAATTATTCATACCTTAACCTTTTGAAACATTAATGCGTCAAATTTTTACTCGCTCGTAGAAAGAATCGCGTGCAGTTTCTGAAGGGAGTCTTAAATATGGTCCACTCACGCAATGTGTAGTTTATTTAAGGATTTGTTTACCCTTTTAGGTGAATTTTACGTGTTTCTTAAAATATGCTAATGTGTTAAGCATAAAATTTTATTCCTGTATATCCTATTTGAAATTTTCAAAGATTTTTATGTGGAAAATTGTGCATGTAATTTCGTAAATAAAATTGGTTTCAATTCCATCGATTTTCTTATACTCCAACGGTGGCATCAATCCAAGAAAGCTCACCAAGTTCGTACGTAAACAACTACTGTAGAAGGTGTTTTTTTTTTCTAAACATATTTTGCATTTCGTTAAAATCAATCATTTCTAAGCATGTCTAGTAGAAAATTGTATTTGAAAAGAACGTAATAACTTGAAGTATTACTAGCAATGCTTCGAATCGAATGCAGCTTTTGTACTACCATGAATTATTGCATTTAAGTTCATCGCATACAGACTATCCCCACTGGTATTTAATTACGCATCCCTAACGCAACGAAAATGTTAATAAATGTATTCTCGGGTACGACAAAAAGGATGATGAAGAGCGACCGGCGACACTCTCGTCCTAATAAACTATACAGCAGGAGAGGTGGCGCTATTGATTAAAGCATCCATAGGAGTACTAAGAGCTTAGGCGTTTAGTCTCTGTCAAATGACCCTCCAAGCTTTCAGTGTTCGAGGAGGTTCCTGTTGGGAAAACTACATTTCCTTAAACTCTCATCTCACCATTGATTTTCGAGTTGGCGCGGAGATTTTTTTGGACCTTCCTTAAAGTGTAAGCTACATTTGTAAAAGTAATTCCTGCTTCGTTAATGGGCAATTTTGTTACACCCATTATCCAACTGTATTATTACTTATTGACCTATAAACAAGACTTAATGATGGTATTATTCGTTTAAGTTATTTTCTCTAGTCTAATTTTATAGCTAGGTAATTTAATTCAAATATTTACCTTTGTCATGAATTCTACTTTGTAAGGTTTTGATATTTGGTAGTTTTAAAAAGCATATTTTTACACTTGCCCCCAATGCAAAGTTTATAACGCTTTATTAATAATGCTTTATTTACTACTACTCCTTTTTCTAGAGCATTTCCACGAATAGCGACACATCTTGCTCTTTTTTATTTTTCACACATCTCTGGCATCTCTTGCAAATATGTCTCGATGGTGTTTTATTTTCATGCCATTGCACTTTGAAAACTACAGTAATACAAGTTATGGCGTATATCAAATTAAAGCTCTTTTCAGTTGCCATTCGGTGGCATAATAATTTTGTTACAGTTTGTTAAAGAAAAAAATCCGCCCGGGAAAATAAATTTTTAAAGACGCCCATTTTGTGAAAATAATTAACTTTTTTAAATTAAGGTTACTTAGAAAGACTTGGAACAGACCTACAAAAATGATACCTTGGTCTCTGAAGATATAAAGGTTAGAAGTTTTAAGTGGCAGATCCTGTATATTTCTAATAATTTCGATATCCTGAAATCTTATCAGACTCTGACTTCAAAATGTGTAAGTACAATGGTATCAAATATTGCTCTATCAAATTACATCCATCCAATTTTGCTCAATTATTACTGCTAATTTGCGCAAGTTTTGTTCGCTGTAGTTAGGTTGTGCGCACCTTTTACCAGTGACAGTAACAGTTCCTCTGCAATAAATTTCTCACAGTCTTGCACAATAAGGGTAAGGCAATAACGTGGACAAGTTATTGCGCAATTCTTATTACACCATGCAAGAAATTGCAAGTTATTGCCCAAATTGTTGGGCAAGTTATTGGGCAAGTTGTTGGACAAGAACTTGGGCAAGTTATTGCGCAAGAACTTGGCCAAGTTATTGGGTAAGTTAAGTGAAAAATCGAAGTGAAAATCACAATAGTAAGAGCGAAATTTGAAGAATTTAGTATTTTCAAATTTCATCACCACAGATTTTACGAAAATCGTAAAAAATAGTTGGAAATGGAAAAAATCATATTAAAAAGAGTGAAAAACTTTAGAAAAATGTTTTCTAGATTGTAACAAGTGTTGTCTCATTTATCCTCATTTATTTCTTCAAATTCGAATTGAGTGCGTCTGAATACATAAAGATAAGTGGGTCTGCTCGAAAATACATACCAATTTGTATTTTGTGTGCCGGTGTAATATTACACAAAATTGTGTTTTTCTACGTTCATGCAAGAAACAAAACTTTATTGAACTATATTTAGTGGAAAAAGTGGTTCTTTATTGCACTAGTAAAATAAAATGTTTATTGCATTCATCTGTCATTCTACTACAGAATCTTGTCATCATGACAAATATAAACGTTCAAATCGGCGTCACATTTTCCTAGACTGAGTGTCATCTAAATATCATTTTAAGGTTTTTGCATGAACGTAGAAATAATATTGTATGCAACTCGTAGAAAAAGTGCTTATTGCACTCGACGTGTTGTCCTACTCGGCCTGACGGCCTCGTTGGACAATTTCACGTGGCGTGCAATAAACACTTACTTTTTGCACTTGTTGCATAAATAACTATTTTAATAACGCATAGTTTCGTAAGCTAATTCAAAAGAGATTCCAATGTGGCTCGTAAAAGGTTTCTTTATTTGAGATCTGAGAGAACCTTACTCAACGAATTGTATTATTTATTTCACCACAATCGGATGTGGACTCATTTCAACATCCAAATTTGTTGACTGAATGAAAATTCTCAAATTTTGTTGCGGTGTATTTACGTAATGCCCAACTTGTATATATTGTAACTTGTTTGATGTAAAATGGCTGTGCTGACGTGAAATATCTGCATGTGACATGCATAGCCTTCGATATGAAGTACCTACCTGGAACGTTTCCTTGTTAATGCACAGACATTCGTCTCTCAGAAGAATGTGCCAAAAACGGCAGCGGAAAATATTTGCACATCGATATACTGTCCAGTCCAGTGAATAACACAATCTATGTGATAAAAAAATATAGCAACGTACGTAAATGTCTATACGACTCGGAGCGTCAGTTGCAGGACTATTTCGCCAAATTACATAACGCGACTGGCCTCTTATTTATTGTCAGCTATTGGTTTTTTGCCCGTTTTAGGGAATTTTTTAAAAAGTGAAATTATTACTATGCATTTAGTTGTATTTTCTTCACATTTTCAAATAAACACAGTCTGTGTTGCACGTCACATACAAAATTAGTGGTAGGTAGAGTATGCTGACAAATTTTGGATATAGATTATTGCATTTTTGGAAATTTCATGTAATTTTTTCAAAGACAAAAACTTTCGTATTTGAAATAAGAACACCCTATACTCTTTTGTTTCAACTGCAAAATATTTTTTTTTCCGATATAGATTTTATAGGAGCTGAAATTTATTATTTTATGAGATTTTTCGTTAAAGTCGCTATACACTGATACAAATCGTTAGTGATACTACACGGTGGATTGTTGGTTATTTATCTGATGGAAAATAATTACTTAAAATATATATTTTTTTTATAGTAAAGTTGTTTTTGTACACATGGAATGCAAGTATT
Organism: Monochamus alternatus; assembly: GCA_037114965.1. Lineage (NCBI taxonomy): Eukaryota > Metazoa > Arthropoda > Insecta > Coleoptera > Cerambycidae > Monochamus > Monochamus alternatus. The sequence goes on along the minus strand of CM073431.1, from coordinate 92,994,479 downwards.
GAACTTTATTGTGTATTTTTAGAAAAAATTATGTCGCCCTACAAAGTAATGCGAAATAATTCTATTTGAAATAAGAATGTTTCACTTAATGACATTGGTAACATGTAACCGGTAAACGAGACACTCGGTATAGTATTTTAGATCTGCTATTAAATACAAAACGATTTCATGGTATACCAAAAATATGAAAATATATATCATCATAATACTGAACTTTAATGAACATGCTGTTATTATGGTATGTGGTCCTGACGATACGACATGATGGCAACGTGATTTGGCTTCAACCTTGAATGCGTTATCAGAAACTTTGTAGCGTACTAGGAGGATTCTGTCTTTAGTAGGCCTTCCGAATACGTGGTTAAAATTAATGACATTATGACCGAATCACCCTGTATTTAAAGGGACAGATTTAAAAGAATAATAAAAAACAGCGTGTGCATCAAACTATTTCCATTTTCATTTATGCCATCACGATGGCATCGACCAAAAATTAGGTGTCGCCTGCTCACAACACTCGAACTTTTTCCATGCCAGAGGGTCGTAGGAGGATTTACAAAAACCGCTGTCTCAAATCCAACAGAGAGATATAAAGGAGCTGTCTGGGGCTCCGTTCAATCTTTATCCGGATCGCATGAATCACACAAAAAACTTTTTGTGCCAGCGCGCTACTATAAAACTGAAACAAATTTGAAAGTAATTCTATTTTTAAATTCCCCCGATCCTTCGCGTTGCTCTTGTGCGAATCGAGTGGTTCGGTACTGGCCGAACGGATCTTATATCTTATTATGATCGAGAAAACAGGAATGTCTCTGCGACAACAAATTTTGTCGCACATAGGATTTTGAAAGATAGGAAGCAGAAGAATAAGAACTAAAGAGAAATAGCGAGAAGTTCACTGATGCTACAGCATGTAACTAAAATGCTAGGTTAAATTATAATTGCATACTGACACCTCTCGAAAACAAGTATTTTCAAATATATATTTCTTGAGATTTTGTTTACTGATTTCTTAAAAAATTTTTTAAATATAGTTTTTAATGTAGAAAATTACCTTGTGCACTTTACAGAAAAAATTCATGTAGGTAAGAATGAAAAGTGGTTATAATACTATCTATATAACTGAATGTATCTAATAATTACAGCAAAGAAAAAGACTTGCAAAAAGAAGTACCTAAGTAAATTCATGCAAGTCTGAATGCACTCAACCTTTTAATTTTCAAGTTACCGCTTAGCTTTTAATCTCGCTGGGAAAGCAAAGACCTCTCGACGACCTTTTGTTCTAAAGAGACAACTTAAATGCATTTTTAAGGCCGGCGGACTCATTCAGGGGATGAGGTTTGTGAACATTATATCGAGCAAATGCACCGTCAACTGCAGCTTCAGAATAAATAGTGATAAATTTCAATGTGCGATTTACCGTTTGGTAACTAGAGCACCCTCCGAACTCGAAGGATTACGTAACTTCCATTTAATCGTTTTAGAAGCGATAAATTTTCGTAAACAATGCTATTTTTCTGTAAAGTTATAGATAAGCTTTTGTTATCTATCTGTTATGAAACAAAGTTAATTAATGTGATTTAGAATTATTTCAAGTGCAGGTACGGTCTTTTATAAGAAGTTGAACGAAACGTCGAAGAAGGCAGGGAAATGTTTAAGTAGGTAACTAAAATTGGCCCCATTCCCTAGCTTATATCAAATACCAATTTTATCGTTTCGCACCACATTTTTTAAATTAAATGTTCTGCTCCCAACAGAGCAGCTATCCCGAGTTAAATTTCAATTTGCATTTTCAAATTGGTTCTTAACTTATTTTCTCATATTTAGCCAGATTTACGACAGTGATATGCGAATTAAGTCTCAATCTCCATTGCAAGGATATTTTGCTTAACAGCCAATCGTTATTAATCGAATTAAATAAACTGACAGCGTCATAAAAGTTTATTTTTCATCTTATCTCTCAACAAATTATTTACGTATATTTATATTTTTCATACGTTAGACTTAAAACCAACATTGTTAAGTAAAAGTAAAAAAAAATGTAAATTTTAGTATTTGGAAAATATCAGATTATTAAATTACATTCAGTTTGTTCCAGGATAGGTTTTGTTTGAGCCTTTTTGCATATATACGAATTATCTGTGGTTCTTTAGCAAATGGCTTATCCAGCAAAACAAAATAAATAAATAACCTATTATTTTCTTCATTCTATTCAATCCATCTCTGCACATAGTGTTAGTGCAATTTATTTTATATCGAAAAGAAACGTGAACCAATCATAAGATATGAATGAATGATTCTATTCTATCAAAGATGCTTTCTGAATTGCGATGAATATAATAAGTGCTCATTTCATGAAATAAGAGACGCTACAATCAGAATATACTCGTACTTACACAGGACCAAAAATATGAATTGAACTATGATATAGGATATAGGCAAACAAAGAGAAATGACATTTAATATACATATAGGTGTCCAATAAAATAGAGGTTTATATGTAAAATAATATTTTTATCAAATCAGCCCGTTTATACTGCTCAAAAAACTTCCTACTCCGTTTCCAATATCCCGTTCACTTTATTTTGATCTGTCGAAATAGATTGGTTTTAGGGTGCGCAGCTCAAGGGCCGGGATGGTTTTAATTCGGTAATTTAATACCTGTGTATTAAATGTTTCCTGGCGAGTGAAGTGTTCAGGGAACCGCCGCGCTGTGCCGATAAACACGGCCTGTTGTATGAAGCGATTTATTTCGATAAAAGGTTCGACCGCCAGTTTAGAAAATCTGATTTCAGTGTTAATAAATATATACAGATATTTAACCAAAATCTTCTAATACAATTAATTCTAATGAAAACAAAAGAATGATATTTGAATTGTGAATAACTGCAGTGCCTAATTTAAGTTAAACTTAACTTGCATCCATAATAAATTGTTTAGCTGTGAGGCGATCGTTAACACCTCCGCACCGCACTTACTGAGAAATCCAGACAAAGTAACTGGATTTCAGGGAAGTCAGAAACAGAGATTAACTTCCTGGAAGTCAGTAAAAGCCGAATTTCTTACACTGTCTTACGGAAGCATTTCATAACCCCTTTTTTTACTTTAAAAGTTTATTGTATGAGGAACTAGATTTCAATTATAGCTTTGTTCAGATTTTGAATTATTATTTTTTCAGACGTTACAGTCGTTACACTGTATAATAGAATACAGTCCTTAATTGCTGGAATACTTAAATTTTTTAAATTAAGATCAAGAAAAAATAAAATAATTTGAGACCTAAAAAAGAGGTACAAAATTTCTTTAACGCTATAAATGATCAATATTAAGTAATTGATATTTTTGATAACATTACTGGTACTTATACAGTTTGATTCACAAGTTATCTAAAAAATAGAAATAGATGTTCGTAAAAAATTGGGTCAATATCGTAAAAAATGGGGTCAATATCGTAAAAAAAATTGTAAAATCTTTATATTTTCTGAGAAAAGGATTATTGAAGTTATAATATTTTTAACCTTTACATCGCTGGGCTACTGTAGCCTAGCCAGGCGATTCCGAATATTGAAATTCGATATTTATAGTATTAACGTTTTTGTGATGCTAATGTTTACATTAGTTATCGAAAATGGTTTACGTGTAGTTGATGGATAACGTCTTAATTTATGATGAAGTGCCTTTTTTGATATCTTTTTACAAAATTATGTTTGTTAGAGTCCCCTCAAACATTCAAAAAAATTGTTTAGACAAGTTCTGAATCACCCTGAATTTGTATAGTATTATCATCTACTATCTACTTCTTGTGTAACATGCCTACATATCACAATTGTGCATCATACCATGAAGTGATGTTATTGTTAGGTAATTATCTCGATAAACAACAACCAGCGTACGTAAACAAGGTAATACAGGTATAAACTGCATTCAATACTTGTACAAGCAACTCTAACAAGAAGCCAAACTCTAATTCAGCACTAACTACGTACAGTACTTAATTTTATACATCCGCAGCTAGTTCTACGAACGTCCATCGAGAATCGTTAATTATTAAGGAGCTATAAATCATACTTAAATTGCGATATGTAAACCAATTTTAGCAGTCCTGGGAAATTCAATGTCGGACAAACCACGCTGTCGTTTTTTCCTTACGATGTAACGAGAAATTACTAAAAAGTGTAGTACGAAACAATGACAGCGGCACAACATCGTCCCAGAGCACCCTTACCCTACTACAAATAACGGAATGTGTTTTTGTTATAATTAGCTGTAAACGTTGTTTGTTCTCTGGTCACTGTCCCAGCTTGAATAACCCTTATTTGCATGGCTGATAGCTGGATTCGCATACTTGCACTGAAAAAGGAATAATGCAGGATAAACGACTGTTCCTTTTAATTTTTCTTCTTCACTAATAATTTCTAAACTGGTTCTCAAATTCAAGGTAAGCTTGGGCCACAAACCAAATGAACACCTGTTCAGTATGTCACTTAAATATACCGTAATGAGACAAAAGCATAACAACAACAGGATTTTATCTCTATCACTATTATTATACAGCAGGTCCCTTGAATTAAATAGTTGAAACGGTAGTAAGTAAGGCCATTTCAGGATTGAAATGCCACATTTGGTTAAAGCAAATATGAATTTCGGTGTAATTCCGTTAAAACAATAGCAAACGTTTTGCGCATTGCCTAGAGATGTGTGCATGCAAAGTTTACTTGCCGGGTTTCACCCGCGTTACAACTTGGAAAATAAAGATTGGATCCCCTCGAAGGGTACTGAGAATACTTAACCACATTTGCTGCAACAGTAAATAACCATTTGCTAAATAATATAATGAATTAAATATTATTTTCACGTTACTTTTGATGTATGTACAACTGCGACAAAATATGAGGATTTTACTCTAAACGTAGATGGTGTTAAAATTCAACATTTGCAATTGTATTTTCACAATAATTTTGTAAATTTTCACGTATGTATCTATCAGTTGAAATAGTACAGATACCTATTTCTTGTGATTAACCAAATACTCATTATTATTATAAAAGACGCCTAAAAACAAACGTAGAAACGATTGGAAGAGGTTATACTTTAGGTTTGTTTTTGCAGCAGTTAGAAACGGTTTGAAACTATCAGAAATGTCCGTCCAACTATTTATCGTGTTAAAATCAATGGTAACGCGTTCTCAACTTAACTGGTCGAATATTTCTGACAGTTTCAAATCGTTTTCAACTGCAACAAAAACAAACCTTTTGTTTTCTTCACTTTTTCTGACATGCTACGGACGTTTTCTCCCAATGTCATAGACCAAAATATTATTTAAACTATTTTATTCCTCTTGATAATTTCTCATAAAACCCTTTTTTTTCGATTACATATTGAAAATCATGCAACGTTAGAGACAGCTGCAAGGAAATACACTTATTACACTTATTAACATTTTTAAATTTCAAATTACAAAGAAACGTCCAAGCGTGTAGATAATTTACCTATAGGATTTAAATATCTTAACTGAATTAATACAGTGTTTCTGAACGTATAGGACTAGCCACATGTACCATTGTACAATTCAATATAATGTATCATTATAATTTTTTAATTGGTCTGCATGTCGAAATTGGCCGCTGAAATATGCATCTCTTCCACATCCAGTGCATCGATTGGAAACATTTTATTAAAATCTTTTGGGAAAATCGCGGGATTTAAATTAGTTGATAGAAAAATTGCTCAAACATCAAACCTGCCTCATTTTAATTTTTTTAACAAAAAAAATTACGTAAGTAAAAAAAACATTTTTTAAGTAAACATGATAAATTTGGTTATCTCTTATGTTTAGGGACATAATGTATAAATCAGTTAGGGTGTTTAAAACTTTAATAAATTATTGCAAACAATTATTTGGGAGTTGTCTTGTAATTTGATTGATTTGATGTTAATTTTAAAGTGTTACCCCTTCCCCCTATCGAATAATATCGTTGAGGATTTGGTTAATTACTAGAAGTATATGTAATAAATTTCAGACTGATGCGTGAAAAATTGATAAAATTATTACGCAAACATCTTTTAAGGGAAATATTTCTGTATGTAGGTGAGTAGAGTTATTTAACGCTGAAAATACATAGTTGATGGATGGCCCGCTATTTTGTTACATCCTATGTAATTGTATTATTACATTAAATAAATAAATTCACTTAAATCAGTAAACCTGACAGGTAAATGCATCCGACGGCACCCCAAATACATTTACTTACCACTTTAGACATCTTATTGCTAATCAACAAAACCCTCCCGGAAATCTCGCGAAAACGATGACGCAGGGACTAATATTTTTGCTGGTAAATGTTCTGGTTGCACTGAAACGAACTAATTGGACTTTCAAAATAAATAAGCGGCTGAAATATTAACTAGATATCGATCTGTGCCAAATAAGTCAAAATGAGATTACAATTAATGTAATTCTAGTTACAGGTTCATAACTACGGGAGTAGATCCTTAAATTACAAGTAAATAACAATAGAAAAACCTGGAATTCTGATATACCTTTTTATTAGTGTGATTTTACAGATAGCATGTTTTGTTTCATTCAGTATGTACCTAATTCAAGATCACAGTAAATTATATCGTAATAAGTTATAGTTGCGGCAAGAATTCAGACGACTTTCATCATACATGTGAATAATTCACTATATAAAACTGCACTATATATTGCACTAAATAACAAAATGATTGTTTTTAACGTAAGAAATATTCGAATATTATATTGACAATTAAACTATACATAAATAGGTAGGTACCACATCACAAGAATTATGAGTAGGTACATAATATTTGAGTCGATGCTACTCGTATATAGGTATACGAAAAATATATTGTCAAGTTAATCCGCTTATAAATGATGTACAACATGGATTTATGTCAAAAAATCCAATGTTACTAATTTGATGTATTTCCCACAAACTGTAATTAATGTAGGTAGTTGATATGAATGATCAGGTTGATACTATGTTTACAGATTTCACCAAGGCATTTGATAAAATTAATCATGATATATTGTTGAAAAAATTATACGGGCTTGGTTTTTCGAATAATTTACTGTTAATAATGTCATTTTTGATTATAATATAAATAGTTGTTGCAATTTTCAGATCGAAGAAATATTTATTTGTTTATTTAACACATGTCAGAAGTATTTTAGATGATATGCAAAAAGTAGACATATTCTTTGATAAAGTTTCACTTAAAAAAAGTGAAAGACGATTTACAGCTGTTCTCATATTCCTGACTGATCTCATCTTTCTTTATTGCTCTTTATTCAGTGTAGAATATTAGAACAACATAATAGTATTGTGTTTTTTTTTGTTATTGTAATTATTATCATGTGTGTGTTACTGGCTACTCACATGGAAATTATGATTTTTTTGTTAATAGTTGTAATCCATTATTAGATTATGTCTTATTATAATTATTGTATAAAATGGCGAAGTCGCCAGTGCGAATTGAATATTGTAGCCGATCGTCAATAAACAACTTTATGCCAACTTCTAGGCGCACTAGAAATGTCTAAGACAAACTTTTATTGTAATTATAATCATATTCATCATTCTTCCTCTATCACGATATAGCATGGTACTATTCTAATAAACATCGATGCTAGACAGTTAGTGGTGTTACGATTTTTTGCACGACAACCTTCAATCCGGTTCGTCGCTACGAAACGACTTAACGGCACAGCACTTCGTTTTATTCGCTGTCGATTTAACAGTCAAGATTCTGGTTTCATTATTCGTGAAAATGACATTTAATTTGTTTCAGCAGCCGAGGGAGCGCACGGCGACATTTCGCCAGTGACGCAGATCTATGCTGAATTTGTTCCAGAAGGCCAAACGAGAACCTGCCTAATGAAGAGACAAATGCGTCGGATGTATTCTCACAAAACTATATAGACCAAAACCTCAGCTGGTTTGGTAGATTAGGATTTAATAAAATATAAGTGAAAAACGGTTATCAGAAAACACTTGTTAGTATTTAACTATTAAAAATACTCGAGTTGTGTGAATTGAGTGCCTTAATTTTGATAAATGATAATTTGTACTAAACAAAACATATTTGACTTAATATTTTCTCTGACCGACAGTAACAGAATTCTGACCTACTTATTGTGAATGGTTTCCATCCAAAAATCAAACTACGTTACAGGCGCTTTTACTTAACCTTAATTGTACCTTAGTTTGTAAATTCGTAGCATTTGTATATTATTGCAGTTGTATTTTGATTTTCGAAATGTATTTGTAGACAAACTATTCGTTTTAGACATTCTGACAAGCCCTTAAAATTATGGTACTCATATTCCCGACACCCAGTATTTTTATATTTAATATACTTATTTTCATTTTTCACTCCCTGATAGGTACCTATACAAATACTCATTGTGATAATAATTATCTGTTGTTTCTAGGAATATGTACCTATATCTGATTTGCACGTTTCATGTCGTACCTTATGTCACTTGCTTCACGTCCCATTGAGCGTTGTTACTAGAAGATTGATAAATTGCAAATGAAACGACATTAATCTGTATCACGTTGACACGTCAGGCGTATTTGATTTTGATAAATTGGGCGAGACAGGGTAGTATAAAGTTACAGAACGTTGTCTTCCACGTTTCCCGACACTATCGCGCTTCTATATATACAGAAACTACAGGCGACTCTTACATATACAATTTTGTAAAAATAAAATGAAAAAGGGCAGTTCAAAAATGATTTAAAAATACACTTCCGCACGGCACTGGAAACTGGTCCACTGTAAAACCTGATAAGGCGTATAACCGGCGACTGGAGAAAAAATTGAAAGACATTCCCAAGGAAAGAAATAATTTACATTTTACACCTATTTTAATGCAGCCAATTCAACTGCTTTTACCGCTATTGTTATTAATTATTAATAGAATTTATTTGAGGTTTTAATTAGTAAAATAGTTTAACATACCTGACCACAAAAAATTTTGAGCCCGTCTTACCCAATTTCTACAAACTAACACAAATAGTTCTGCTCGTCCGTCACAACATTGCTGCAATACATCGTGGACGCCCTGGGCCTCTTACACGATTCGGATTCACTGCACACCGTTGTAAAAGTAGTTGCATTCGGCACATGTTTACCGTGAAATCGTTCTGCTAAAGCATTTTCACTTCATCATAAATTAAAACGATACATATCAACTGCGAGTTGCTATACGTAAACCATTTTTGATAATTGACAAACTAATGTAATGTACTTGCATCACAAAAAGTTAATATGATAAGTAAACAGATATTTGAAGTCGCCTGGCTATAAAGACTACAATAGCCCAGCGATGTAAAGATTGAAACTACTAGACCTTCAATAACTTTTTTTTTCGGATGATTATAGCATTTCACACACATATTGACTCTATTTTTCAAGTTAAATTGTGAACATTAGAGAAAACTCAAATTTAATTTGAAAGGTAAAAATAAACAAAATTATTTTGAAACTATATAGAAACGGTAATCATAACGAACGTTGGTTAAGATTACCGTTTTTCCTCTGTGTATACGAGTAGTAGTTATAGTACAAAATAAAATTTTTGTGAAAAGACGATAAAATAAATTGATAATAATTCAAATTTGTGTCTGTAATAAGATATAATTTAGTAGGCTACTTAAAAATGATTTAATTAGATGTAGTAGACAACTAAGTGAGCTTTACTCAATAAATTGTGTTATTATTTCAACACAATCGAGTGTGGAGTCTTTCTAACAACCAATTGTGTTTATTTTAAGTGGATATTTACTAAAAATGTATTACGGTGTTTGTGTAATGCGCCCTCAGTTACGTGCATACAACTATTATTCAGAAGCAAATGCATCTGCATGTCAAACGCTTTCCTGCTGCGTGCAGCCATTCGAATTAGAGCCAGAACAACGGAGTAGATTGACTTTCAGGTAGCCGAATCGATTAAAGACCGTGCTTACGGCATTGCGGAGGGTACCTACCTAATATCTGTCGCATTTTGAAATGGGGACATTTGTAGCTCGTCATGCATTGCACCGAGGGACCCAGTTTCATCCTATACAGGTGTAAGCAAAACATGTTCTGTCCAATTTTTGATTATCGAATTTCAGATTGTTATTACTGGTAAAGCCGAGTAAAGAGTTAGAATACGGTACCTATACATATAATAAACTACATCCCCCCAGCAAGGTTGTCTGGCAACCTAGATGTCTAGACAACACGCGAGGTCTGATTTATTTTACGCGGGTAACGTAACAAAGGACAGGGCAGTGACTCTCGTCTTGTACTTTTATCTTTTATTCGTTCCCTTAGCATTGCGGTCTTCTCAGTATGCTTATGTTTCACAACTTATTCGACAATTTTTTATATGCAGTTTTCAACAAGTCGATTTGTTCAAAAAATATACAGGGTTAACTATGACTAAGTACAAACATTTTAACTACGTGCTCAGGCAGGCCTAAAAAGACAATAAAAAAATTATTCTAGAATTTTAGCTTAACATTTAAAAAATGGAGCAAAACCCTTTTTTCCTACGGAAAGTCGGCGCCTATGATAAGCATCGACTGAGATGGCTTACATCCATAGATAAAGCTTACATCTGTGTGTAATATTAACTATACCATGCGGTCGTCTTTTTGCAACGTTTCTAAATGCAGAAACGACAAAAATTAACATTCTTATTAGTAATAAAACCTGATAGATAAGTTAACTCCAGTTTTTGCCTTCGTTTTTCATTATTTCGTTACAAACTGGCAAAACTACATTTTCATTCATTACAACCACTCACTACCGATAAAACACACTACCGGTAGATACAGTTAGATAAAATGCCTTTTTATTATATATAAAATCGGACGAAAAGAATTGGTAAGTACCAATATAGATAATAGAAAACTTTTAATGCACTCGCGGTAGTCTTGTCCCATAACCTAGAAAAACAAACCGGCGAACTATAGTGGGAAAATATCTCTACTCGACACATATTCCTTTATTTAATAACTATAAAACGTTTAAAATTAAAATAAGGCACTAAAAACTGAAGAAGAACAGAAAACTACAACGTAAACACATCAGGAATTGGATAATGACATGACGGCAAATTTTACCGTTGCTGGTTGGTTGCCTACTCTGACTATGTAAACGTGCGACAGACAAGTCGCATAGGCGGCGTTAAATAAGGATTTAATATAACATCGAAAAAAAATTTTTCGCTTTATAAATAAGTTTAGAATTTTTTTGGAGGGCAATTCCGTTAATTCTTAATTTTCTCTATCTCCTCTAAAATTCTTATTTGTACTTAGTCATTAACCCAGTATATTAAAATTGCAACAGAAAAGAAGAAATTAATTGGCAAAGTGACAAAAACTGAAAATAGTAAGATTGCTATCTCATATGGATTGTAGTATTATTCTTATAAAAAAATTAAACCTTTAAACATGCAACTCAAGGTATACACCGTATACATTATTTATTCATGTTATTTTCTAACCAATATGTGCAAATCATTGTTCACTATAGTGTTTAAACCTCATTGAACGATAATAAAAAATATAAAGTTATGCATTCTATTAAAAAACCGTTTTATCTGTGCAAATAATAACCACGAAATCATGCAGCTGAGATCATTAAGTTTACCATATCAACTGAGATATCGCCTATTCTATAAAATGGCGAAGTCGCCGATGCCAATGAATTATGTAAAGGAAGCTAAGTACAAAACTGCAAAATTCTCATCAAGTATATTCTACACATAAATATCTAGCTTTCTTTTTTGTCCTGACACCTGAACTAAGATCTTACCTAAGAATAAACACAATGCACACATAATAATGAGTTCAGGTCTTTAATACCCTCATGAACGATGTTTATGTTTGCTTACCATCCATAAATATATCGTTTTGGGTAAGATGCCCTCCCAGTTAAATTCAAGGCAATCCGTGACCCTTTCAGCGCCCGTTTTATTAATGCGCAGTACATCCCCCTGCCATCAACCACCCTTATCTAGTGTTCTAGTGAGAACACAAATATTTTATTTGTGCCAAGAATGTTACTCAAAGGAAGTTGCAATCTTGTCTACTAAAAACCGGGGGAAACATTTTCCCGGTTCCATAATTTAGTAGTTCTTCTTGATAGGTATTGAAACAAAAATAAAAAAAAATCTATTTAGAAAGCAATCGGTACATGACTACAGTCCTAATTGTTTTAGTATACCTAGGATGATTAGTTGGCCTAGTAGAATTCTTTCTTTTCGAACATCATATTTTCTACCTCCAATTCCTCGCTTCCGTTTGTCTCTTGTTTTTCTTTATCGGCGCCTTTAGCTTTCTCTTCAGTGTCATAGTGCATAGTAAAAGATATTTTTGGGACAGGTACGCCTTGGATTACTAGAGGCGGCAATCCGAATAGCTCGGGTGCCATACTTTCCAAAGTGTCTAATCTTAGAGTAGCATTTTTCCAAATCTCATAGGATACGTCTTCTTGTGGTATCATCACCACTTGCATGCCTGCACGCTTAGCTCCAGTGACCCCATTAGGAGCGTCTTCTAGTACTAGACAGTTAGCGGGATCTGGATTGTCTGGGAATCTGGAGGCACATATTAGATATATATCTGGAGCTGGTTTTCCCGCTTTTACTTCCGGGTCTGACCCTCCACACACGATATGATGAAACAGATCAAAGACCCTTCTGTGGCGTTGCGTTTTCAAGAGCATTAAGTCTTCTGCGGATGATGTGGCGACTGCTATCGGTACATCATGTTTGGACAAATGCTTTATTAGGTCCTCAGCACCTATAAAACAACTTCAGTGTCACAATTTATTATCCCCTCTGTTAAATGTACATATGGAAAGCTATCTTTTACCTGGCATAAAATCTATATCCGAGCATTTGGTAACAGTTAAGTCTTTATACATTTGTATGAATTCGTCTTGTGTAATTGGTAAGCTCAGCTCATTTATCAACAGATCGGCGATGTCTTCCACAACAGCTCCTGCAGTTTTATTATGCAAGGACCCTGAAAATTTCTTTCCATGTTTCTCGCAGATCTCTGTCAGAACTTCTTCAATTACGGACTCGGTATCTGAGTAGATATATAACGTGAAATAACTCGTTAACAAAATTTCTTATTGAAGGATTACCTAGTATGGTGCCATCCAAGTCGAAAATCACGTGGGTAATTTTTCGGTATGGAAGTTTCGGGCAACACTGTTTTTTCATCGTTGAATGGATGTGTATTTTTATATTAGAATTTAAAATTATTGAGTATGAAAATGATTAAATTGTACATGATTTGACGTTTTGTTGACGTCAGATTAGATATGTACCAACTTTAAAAATAAGTGACTGCGAAAAATAATAAAGAGTCAGTAAATATTTATTGAAACAATAAACTTACTTACGACTTTAATATACGGTATGTTTAGTACCAGAGACGGAATGAAATTTTCACAGACATTCTCTCCTTTGCCGGAGAAAACACTGTAATAAGGAACGAATCCCAGTCCAATTTAAAATGGGTCAGGACTTCTGACGTAACAAAGAGGATTACTCCTACTTAAATTAGATCTATAAAACAAAAATCACCCTGCTTCTCTGTCTCACTCCGCTTAAACCCTATCTCTGGTGCATCACGAATTAAGATGTATGTCTCTAATAAGAACTGAAACGTCAGCGGATCTAACCCGATAAAGCAGAGCCGGTTTATCACAGATATTAAGGATAACGAGAGTAAACATTTTCACCTACCAAAAATAGAATAACTATCTACCAAGGTGGTTCACAACTTATCTATTTAATTATATCTATTTTTTTTTTGTAAAAACCTCAGTTTCAGAGAGAGAAAATTATTGTATTTGTTAAACCTTTATATCGCTGGGCTATTCTGTATCCCCTAACGTCATTGGAATGCAGGCGATTCCGAATACTGAAATCCAATTGTAGTATTAACGTTCTTCGATAGTGTTTACTTATAACAGTAGTAGTATAACAACTCGTTGTTGATGGATATCGTTTTAATCTATGGTGAAGTAAGATAAAATGCTTTAGCAGCTTCTCGTCTATACGGAGAAAGATTTCCCAGTAGGTAAACATGCGCGAACTGCAACTACTTGCGATAGTGCAACGCGGGCGTGATACGGAAGTCCATAGCGTCCACGGCGTATTGCAAAAGCTAAGAAACACATTGTATCATGTACTTGCAGCGTGTCCAAACATTAATACCAAGGGAATGATTGCTGCAACAACATGCTCAAAAATCCAGATGTACAGCTGACATGTTAGTTACAGATGTTATTTTTACACGGAATGGGATGTATAACGTAATACTCAGAGGACTATGGACTATGGATTGGACGAAGAGGGAGGAATACCGATACCATGACCACTACAATCTCCTGACTTAAATCCTTTGAACTTCTCTTTGTGGGGATGTTTAGAAAGTGAAGTGTTTTGCACCGAAGTGGACACTAGTGCTGATTTACGCAAACGTATCATAACTGCTGCCAATAACTTACGAATTCAAAACGGACAAGAAACATTTGTGTTAGTTCGTAAAAACTAGCTAACGCAAGCCCAAATGTGTTAATAACAATAGCTGCAAAAGCAGTTGAATTTACACTTAATCTGACCTTTACCTTGCAATTAAAGCAGATGTTTTATTAGATTTGTATAGGTGACTTTATTGAACGAATTACTTTGAAACCTTTAAAAGAATCATATATATATATATATATATATATATATATATATATATATATATATATATATATATATATACATCTTTTATGTTGGTTTAAATGAACAATCTAATTTAGCGGCTTTAATTTTTCTTTTTCTTTGTAATGCACTACTATATCTTGATCGCTAATATATCTTAAAAAGAATAACAGATATATAGGTCAGGACAATTTGAAGTTGTTGACCCCTGTATACAGTGTCTTAAGCTTCAGTAGAGCTAAATGAAGCATCTATTACAGAACACCTAAATCTGCCAAAGTGGAACACGACATTAATAAAGAAACCAACAGGGGTGGAACTAATCCTCCTATACATTTTATTGGCGGTTTCTTTTCGGAAACAGTCTCAACAGCGGCTTTGATTAATGGGGTTTTGGAATTGTACAATACAGCATTATTGATGCTGTAATTTGGCAAAGGCCGTAAACATTAACAGTGTAACTCTTTCTGGGGTTCAACTCGCATTATGCCATCCATAAACACCACATTTTAAATAAATATTCACATAATACTACTAAATAGATTCGAAACAGGCCTTGAAAGTTAATATTATCGAAAATACGCATCTAATAAAATTACTTAGCTTCTGCAAAATTCTATGTTTGGAACAACTTACCAAGCAAAGTGAAAGCTTGAACTCAGCGTCAACTGTTTCTTAGTACATAACTAATATCGGGGCACAAGCTAGATTTTAATGATTAAAAACAACTATCTTACTAGATACAGCGCAAAGCATTTATCCATTATTAAACACTTTTCCACACTTGGCTGTGTAATTCTAAGTAAATTTCTACACCTGAAAATCTACTTTACCGACGAAATTTTGCGAAAGAATTGGTTTTGACATTTATATTTTCCGTGTATTAAATAAAAAACCCTTATTCTATTTCGTAAACGGTAGTTTATGTTTGAAATGTGCTTTAAAAAGAGACGTAGATTATTAAATTAAAATAAAGTATTCTCAATGCAACCAAGTTTTAGACGGGATTATTTGGTTATAAATATTTCAGATTTGCTATGTAGTCTCAATATGGTAAGTACCTATAGTATTCATTATAATTTGGGACATCGAAAAGTTTGCATAAAATCAAAAAATATGATCACTAAGTTCAATTTTAGATATTAGTTTGTACTTAACTCATTCCAGAGAAATATAAGTGAGAATATGATGTAAAATTATATCAGAATATATAAATGATACTGCAGGAAACAACTACTCCGCGGACTAATCCCCGACCGGCATTGTTGAATTACACCTGTAGTATATGTGAGAACAGCCAAGAATCCTTGTCGGCCATCCTACCAGACATAGACCAGTTTCGAGCTTGTTAGACCTCATCAGTATGTCATAGGTGAGATGACCCACAATTGAACTGGCTGTTCCTTCATAATATGTATGTTCACATAGTGCAGGTGAGACATAATATCTCATTATATCAGAATATACAATTTTATCAAGACCAAATGACACCTATGCAATTGATTCTTCTTAAGCATATATTGATTCAACTAATGAATGTTAGAAATAATGAATACGACTTACTCTGATTGTGAAATAAAGCAAAGTCTGATTTTATCAATATATCCACAGTGAATGATTATTTTTATTATAATTTATAAATCGTTTATTACTAGCATTTTATATATCTAGTAACGTACTTCACTGAAATCAAATTCGTTTTAAATTCGTGTGTGAAGTGAAGAGCCACTGCAGTCGAACTTCAGAGAACAGTGAGTTTCGGCTTTTTAGCGCTATCTAGGAAATCGTTAATTGCAAATGTTAAAAAATAATTATATTTAAGGTTAGACGGGCCAATCTTTCAATAAATTATTAATATAAAAGTCAAAGTGACGACGCCCATTCCGTTTTTGGAACATGTCTGGGGAAGTAGAGACTGAATATTTACACTGCGAACTATCATAATTAAAACAGAACAAACTTGATTTCCGAACAAAGTTGTTTGACTATTAACAGTCGGTAGGGATTTGTGTTGGGAATACGTTCTAGAATTAATTAAACATAACAGCGCCGTTATGAATCTATTTTTAGACACAATTAGCGCAAAAAGCTCATCACTCAATTACTTCTAGTCCCTAAACCGTGGAGCAAAACGGAACTTCAAGGAGAGGGAGAATTTAATTTTTTATGGTGAGGTGGAGTATCTAAATTTTGCGAAAGACGACCCTCATTTTGTAGTAGTAATTTTGTCTTTAATGTCTCGCAGAGATCGAAAATGTTTTTTTTCGAAACGATATTAATACATTGTTAACTGACCAATAACAATTTTAGTTGTGACGTTCATTACTTGGTACACAATAAAATTACTATTCCAATCTCGTGCCTCTGACACAAATCCGAGTTGGAATGGGCTCCATGCAATCGGGCAGGTAATTATAAATATTGACAAATTCGCAAATAACTCGCAACCATTTGGAAATTAATATAACGTTCCATTATGGAGTTTTAGTCTTGGAAATTGACAGCAAATAAACGGTATTCATTATATTTTAATCGATCGAGAACGTCGTGGCGAGAGCTGGCAAAACTGTATAGGGTAGGCAAATTTCGATGTTTTTGTAGGCTCGTTAACTATAGGAAAAAGAAAAAAATACACGACACGACATTTAGAAGTCAGAATTGCTATTTCAACTAGCCCATGGCTACCTATAGTTTGTATTAAAAAAATAAATGTTTAGGTTATAACTCAAAAATTAATAAAGTTACAAAAAAATATGCACGCCACTGGACCCTGCTGAAAAAAGTGTCTGAAGGACGTAGATATTCATTATTTTTTTCTAATTTTACAAACCAAGTTTCAAACATGTATCGAAAAGTGGAAAATTGTTTATTACTCGAAAACAAAAGTCGATAGGTTATTTTGGTATTGACTATTAATTCTCTCTTAAAAAATGACATTGAAAGTGGGGGTTATAGGAACTAGAAATTTTTCTCTATCTATCTTCTCCTATAATTAACGAGATAGCCTATAAAAACACCCTGTACATTACGTTAAATGTGTAAAAATTTACATAACTACGAAAAATTGTTATTTACGTACTGTAATACATACATACAGTCTTGCTTGCTTTTGAATCAATGCTAGGTGTTGTTCTCCTTGGCAATTTTTTTCTTAATCCGCATCTATATTCGAAGAGCTTCATAGAATAACTGTGCCTAATGTCACTAAGTAATAATATATCAAGAGGCAATTTTTTCTATAAATGCTATAAGACCACAATGTGATGTAAATGTCGTTCAATTTAGATTAATTTCGTTGCATTCAGTTTCAAAAAATGAGAAAAGAATCATCTTGCCTTGTCCCGTTTCTCATAAAACAGGACAGTCCTTTGTATGAAAATATGAATTTGTATATGTTGATATGAATAATTAAAATTTTTGTAGACGTTTAAGGCATTGTTCCAGAAATAGAAATGGTCCATAAAAAGTTACAATCCGTTTTTTCCACCGAGATGTTTATCAAGAGGAATTGATTGATTAGAAGGCAGAGATACTAGGTCTGTTTTTATCGTGTTTCCAAGGCTTTCCAGCTGCGGCATAACAAGGATATCGAACGATAAAAATCAGTCGCAGTGCTCCTTCGCCTAGTCCATGTATTCCAGATTTATCAAAGGGATGCTCTGTCGCGTTCAGAAGTCGACAAATAGAGTCTAAATCTAGGCATGATATAATGTTTTCTGTGAGGCGAGGAGTTAATTTATTGTTAGTGCAGTAGATTGTATATAATAATTGTATAACTAATATTATGTTATTTACGATGATGCTCAAGCAAATATAAAAGCCCGTCTCAAATTGAATACGAATTATACCGTGTTGGCCATCCCAACGCTCGTAAATCTTATATTTTATTGCCATATCAATGGGTGCCTTTATAATATTATAATATGTCGGAACAAGGCGAGCACTGCCATAATATTACAGCGATTGTAAACTGACGTCAACTCCTAGTTACCTTAGTTTTCTTGTCAAGCAATCTGTTGTGGTGTTTTATTATTTTTTTATAAAATCGTTGCATAATAATGATATTTCGATTGTCATTTCAATATCGAAATGACAGTCTTTTACTGAATTTTAAATTATTTATTATAGATATTAATAATACAATCTTTCAAATCGGATAATTGGATATTAGGTGAACCTGTTATTTATACCCACTGCTTGTGTAACACATTTTGAATTCTTATACGTGATAAAAATCGGTTGTGATCAATGGTGGATGGACGTACACTTGCATATTTGCGGAAAATTTACAAAAAATTTACTGCACTGCTTCTATCTCTGGTATGATTTAGCATCTTCAATGTTCTCTGTACGTAAATAAGTTAATTATTCTCTCCTACAGCCACCAAATATACCAACAATCAAGAGAACTTTCTCGAATAAGTACTTTTCATCATATGCCTCTTTGATAAACATTTCAACCTGTTCCTTCTGGATTTTCTGAGTCTATAACCACTTGATTTCTGTTTGAGCAAAGCAATAGCATTGGTATATTTACTAATATCCATATTTTTATTCAAATAAATTGTAGTTCGCAGCATGGAATAATTACTCCACAATGTAGAGGGTGCACATTTTAAAGATAACTGGGACAAATACCCTAGAATAACTTTCTCCGTATTTTTTGAAATGTTTGTATAGTTTGTAAACATCGTACTATAGCAACAACCTTATAGACATCTTAGTTAAAGTTGTTTAAATAAAATAGTCTAACGATCATATTAGCAAATGCAATCGAAGATTATGTCGAAACTATTTTGATAATCTATTTGAATATTTTACGAAAAATTTTGTTCTATACAAATGTTGCGAAATAGGTGTTTTGCAACTTGTACGGAAAATAGCTATTTCACGTTTTTTTTTTTGTTTATTTACCAACTGCGTATTAGAAAAAAATATGTGTAAGATCTATACATCTTACATTATTACCTACCTAATCCATCAGTAATCTCGACAAAGAAGTAAAAAAAAACTCTGTACAAAGTTCATTTCAATTTCATCTTCCCCTCGTAAACGATAATTCTAATAGACTGACAGTTTAAAGCTGCGACATGACAGCAGGAAATTGCAGTGAAGGCAATAAACAAATTCATCTCGACCGTTAATTGACGTTTAAATTGACTTTATTTTTGGATCGCCGATTGTGTCAAAGTAGATATAAAAGGGATTTGTACTACGCTGTTAATACTCATATAATTTTGTCTAGTTACTGCGTTAATATTTATATATCGATTCAAGTCGATAATCCATTAGGATTTACGGACACCCCATAGCATATCATCAGATAAAATTATACAGTGTATATCTGTACACGAGAATGTAAATCTATTTTGAGAAATCTACTTGTCTACTATACATATTTGTGGCGCGAAAATTTAATTTGAATGTAAATTTTTCCAATGGAAATGTTATATATTTTATATAAAATTATTCCGTACAAGGTCACGGACAAAAAGAATCGGTTAAGGGTAATTTCCACCGGAAAGCAACTTAACGGAAAAGAAAAAGGAAGGGTTCACAATAAAATTTTTCTTATTCAACTGGGGTCTGAATGGCGTAAAATCCTTTTACATTTTCGTAAGGTCGAAGGTCACTGAACGTAAACGAATTTATTTCGCAACATGGACCTTAACGGGCTTCAAAAGATGCTTAACTGAGGTTTTTTTATATGAAACTTATTGGACCATGTTGCGCGAATAATAATTTGCACAGAATGTTTAATTTTATATTTTGTTTAAGCACTCGTACCAGGAAGACTGTCTTTTAGGATCTGAAATTGTGATCAGTGGATTCCAGCTATTGCAATAGCGGAGTGAAATGGTCAAGAAGGTTAATCTTAGAAGATTATGCCCCATAATAGATTTCCGTATCAATAATTCAGCCTCACGTTCCTTGTCCAACTATTATACCAATAATTATAAAACAGGTCACCTGCGTAATCGCGATAACCTTGCGTGTGTAGCGACGGTATAGCTTTATATCCGTACATGATACCTTTTTATTTTCTTCGGTTATGTTATTTTAATGGTGGCAATCAATTTTTGTGTAGGAAGAAATAAACATATAGGTACACTGTAACCACTTTGACGCCTATCAACATTTTAGGTCGATACAATAAAACCCTTTGAATGGCTATACGAAAATACATGTAGAGAAAATGGGTCATCGCACCAAGCAGCATTTTCAAAAGATGGCTTCTTTCGCAATGGTTACATCGAACAAATACAGTATGCCCCAGAATGATGAAACTAATTCATATTTTTTATAGTAAGAGAACAGGTCAATTAATACATAGACATTCCACTATTCAGCAATATTTTCTATTTTTTGAGCCATATCTGACAACTATAACATTATCGACATTTTTAAAGATCTATATTTATCACATTATAAGTAGATACATGTCTTCTTCGTTTGTCATAGTCGTTAAAAAATTGATGATGTAAATAAAAACAATAGTTAGTACTAGTACAAAATAGTACTACGTTTTATTTTATTACGTCAGTAGTTCCAAGTGGCAAATAACAAAATCTAATTAAATATACAAATTCTCTTCACAAACACTTGCTTTTGAGTAATATCTACTATGAAATGTAGTGTCTTATTTAGTTTGAGTGAAGCTATCCACACATTCCCATCCACAGATGCTGACGTAGAGTCAATCTATACCGAAAGATATAATGCAAAGCACAAACATACGTGTACGGCGTACATGTGTATCGCTGCGATTGGAAATAAAAATTAATTATTCCTATGTTACTAAGTGTGCGTTGACCATATTCGGATAATTTATTTGTTATTGAATATAAAACACCCCCACGGTACCCAAATAGTTTGCCTGCCCGTCTGTCACCCTTATAAATTATATTTTGCAATTTCGTGGATGGCAAAGTAAAAAATTCATAATTCCTATGCTAGTAAGTGTGCGTTGATCATATTCGGGTAATTTATTAGTTATTGCATATAAAACACCACCACGATACCTAAATAGTTTGCCTATCCGTCAGTCACCCTTAAAAATTATATTTTGCAATTTCGTGGATGACAAAAGAAAAAAAATTCATAATTCCTATGCTAGTAAGTGTGCGTTGATAATATTTAGATAACTTGTTAGTTATTTAATATAAAACACCCTCCCAGTGCTGAAATAGTTTGCCTGGCCGTCTGCCACTCTTAAAAATTATATTTTGCAATTACGTGGATGGCAAAGTTAAAAATTCATAATTCCTGTGCTAGTAAATGTGCGTTGATCATATTCGGGTAATTTATTATTTATTGAATGCAAAACACCCCCCCGGTACATAAATAGTTTGCCTGCCGGTCTGTCACCCTTAATAATTATATTTTATATTTTTAACGATGGCAAAGTAAAAAATTCATAATTCCTATGCTAGTAAGTGTGCGTTGATCATATTTGCACAATTTATTATTTATTGAATGCAAAACACCCCCACGGTACCCAAATAGTTTGCCTGCCCGTCTGTCATCCTTTTGTACTCAATATACAATAAATTGTCCTAATATGATCAACGCACACTTACTAGCATAGGAATTCTGAATTTTTTACTTTGCCATCCACGAAATTGCAAAATATAATTTTTAAGGGTGGCAGACGGGCAGGCAAACTATTTCAGTATTAGGAGGGTGTTTTATTAAATAATTAACAAGTTGTATAAATATTATCAACGCACACTTACTAGCATAGGAATTATGAATTTTTTACTTTGCCATCCACGAAATTGCAAAATATAATTTTTAAGGGTGACAGACCGGCAGGCAAACTATTTGAGTACGGTGGGGGTGTCTTGCATTTAATAAATAATATATTGTGCACATAGGAAATCTGAATTTTATAATTTTCCAGTCACAGAATTGCAAAATAGAATTTTTAAGGATGACAGACGGGCAGGCAAACTATTTGGGTACCGTGGGTGTGTTTTGCATTCAATAAATAATAAATTATCCAAATGTGATCAACGCACACTTACCAGCATAGGAATTATGAATGTTTTACTTTCCACGAAATTGCAAAATATAAATTTTAAGGGTGACAGACGGCCAGGTAAACTATTTGGGTACCGTGGGGGTGTTTTATATTCAAAAACACATAAATTATCTGAATATGGTCAACGCACACTTAGTAGCATAGGAATAATTAATTTTTAATTCCAATCGCAGCGATACACATGTACGCCGCACACGTATGTTTGTGCTTTGCACTATATGTTTCTGCATAGATTGACTCTACGTCAGCATCTGTGGATGGGAATGTGTGGATAGCTTCACTCAAACTCTTATTTATTAGAAACTTCGAAACAAAAAACGGTTAAAAAATAGAAAATATTGAAGAAATGTGGCAATTTTCAGATATACAAGATGTCCACTTTTAAATAACAGAACATTGAGTCTTCAATACGATTTTCGTTATTTATTTTTATATTTATTTCCATTTAATTAATTAAAAATAATTTTGCCTGAATTTTTTAGCTTTTTAATTTAATGTTTAAAAATTATGATTTGAACTAAACATTAAAAACATTATTTTCGATTTTTCTTGAAAACTCCACGCCCTATCAACTTCGACAAAAGGGCCTTTTCTGAGTAAAATCAAATGCTCTCTCATATTTTTCGAAAATATTTACAAAATTTCAATTCGGCTATACTTTTTTACAAAAGGATTCATAGACACCCCTCCGCCATTGGAGCTAATAAGCGATCATTTTTGGTATCAAATTATTTACTCTCAAATACAAAGGGCAACGTTTTTTACCGCAACATGACGATTTCTTTTATAACGCTTTTTTCTTAAAAAATAAATAAATAAAAAATAAAATTCAACGTTCTGTATCTCAGAGACAAAGAGTTTTAGGACCCATATTTATAAACACGTTTAGTCTCAAAATGAAGTCCTCTAAAGACTCTTGAAGTCCTACTATTTAAAAGTCAGACACCCTGTATATTTATTTATTCACCTACAATTATGAGACGACTAGACAGCCTTGGATTTTGACGTACATTTTCAAAAAGTATGCTACAGTGCAGTAAAACTAGAGTCGGGAACAACAGTTTCCACTGGCGAATGTCGTAATGTTACAATCAGTTAGGGATCTCTACTTGTATCATTTAAGGGAAAAAGAATCCATGTTTTATTCAAATGGGTGAGGTGTGTATCGCACTCGACGCGAGTGGAAAACGTCGTTTAACAACTTCTATAAATATTCGAATAGGAGCTGACACGATTTGAGACCCGCTTCTGAGAGCTAGACACATCGTTCAAGTTTTCGATGTCGTTTAGAGCGAAATTGAGGTAATTCGAATGATACTTTACAGGAGCAATGCGTAACCCAGGTCGAGGCATGTCAAAAACGGGATATGATTGAGAGTGTAGAAAAATATGACATGGGGCAAACAACGGAAAACTTCAGTATTTTTATTTATCGTTGCAAGTCACATAAGAAATCTGTGCTTGTGTCGAGGCAGTAGTCTTTTAATCAGGGTTATTATGTTAAAAACTGTTAAGTATTTTTGTTAATTTAACAATAATTATATATATATATTGATATAATAAAGTTTGTCATATAAATTTACTCTGTTCTGCTCTCCTAAATAAAACCACGAGTTCTAAATAAACAAAAACAATTTGTTTCAAACAGTGATTTAAATATGGCATATTATGTTTTAATCAATCTATATCTATGTTAAAACAGCAATCTGTTTATTTGTTTCCGTATAGACCAAAAATTGTCTAGTTTTTGAAGAAAATGTGATGGAAAAGCTTATTAAGCAAGAAATTTAAACAACTCTAGAGATAATATAATACAATTGAAACAGAAATATAAATTTTGAAAGCTATTGTACTGTAATAGTAACTCAAGTTAGCATATATCTGACAACATAAATAGTAAATATATATTGCATTAGTTTGAAATCGATTAATTCAGCAGTCATAATAATAGAATTAGTCAATTCTCTGAAACCGCATATTAATTTGCCTGCTTTCTCATTGTCCACATGATTGCTCAATTTCGAGTAGATACAGAGATTGTTGTTCTCGTTTGCCCAAAAAATGGCAGTTTGAAATCATTTTCTATTTCTAATGTGCACACTTCATCTTCAATAAAGTTAAAAGTGGAATAATTTTTGAGATTTTTGCATATATTTATTTGTTTTTTTCTTTTTAATCAATAATAATGACACTCCCTCAAGGCAGTTTTTGAACTTCTGGAAGTTCTGAGTAGAAATGTCATTAAATTTCTATTGGTGAGTCAAACAATTAAGAACTAATATTAAAAGTTGAAAGCAGTTTCCTTACAAATACGTCAGTAGTTCAAAAGAAATCGCAAAATTAATTCTTAAGAATGTCATTATTATTGCAAACGATTGTACATACTCTTTCTTAAACTCTATGACAAATAAAAAAACTCGTATTTCTGTTTTAGCATCAGGGATTTTTTATCGATATAGGGATTTTAGAGTTAAAATCTATTGATGCACCGGTTGCAAAATTACCGTTTGTCTTAATAAATATACCTATTTAAACCGATGATTTGCTTTTAATAAGAACCCGTTTCCTCCGTTTAAACTGCATGCCTAAATACGCAATTTTAGATTTTACTACAACGATTTGATGAAAACACACGCACTTTGAAACACATCCTACATCTTGGAGCTCATTACTCACGAAGAACAATTTTAGTTGTCGAGTCGTTTAACGTTTGTTGGAAACTTCTTACGACCGACGTTGTGTAAATACTACCACATCTAATACTAAAACATCGTTACCTTTTCCTGTTTGCACAATACTACCGCAAACTATCCGAATTCCCGGAATTGCAATGCAAAGCACGGGGCGGTAATGTATTCCGGTATTGTTCTTTTGGCAGCATACAAATAGGTGATGTGTGTATATATACGAGCTCTTGCCGAACTTTGCATGGCGGTCTGGATAATATGCAAAGTATGTCAGAACTCATTCCTGCAGAAAATGTGCGGGATACTTTGTTTCGGAACATTTTCCCGAGAGTTGCACGCATCGCTACGCAATGACCTCTATTATTTGGAGCATCACTTTACGCACTTGTGTTTCTGTAAAAATTGGAATCAGATATCTTCAAGGGTATCACTGAGGATGAGAATAAAAGGCTTTATATTTTCTTGACAATAGAAAACAGTAGGGGCGTTAAAGTACCTAACTAACAATTCTATAACGTGAAGCATTTTCCTTCGTGTTGTTTCCCTCAATAAGTTTCTCGAAAGTGAAATACCTACAAGTTTTGCAATAGGATCGTTAATTGGAAGCTCCAAGATCGGATTATCTCGACACTCCCGCTACGTCTTTTCTTCGGTACATTTTGCGGGGAACAATCGATACCTAACCATGTCATTAATTGAATTGGAAAAGTTTTAGTGCTCCAGCTTTATTATTATTTTTATGATCTAGTGTACCAACCAAGCGACGGCCACTGCCAACTTTTTAATGGTTAGAAGTTTTTAAATAGGTTAGTAATCGCCGTATCTCATTCAGCCGGTTAGGTGAGAGAAAATTAAAAGTTTTGAATAGTTCGATATCGACGGAATACAAAAGAACGTAGTAAAAGATTTTTTTCTATATAAAGTTTATTCAATTATGAAGAGAATATGGCGCTGATTTAAAGAAGAATTACTGCCCAAAGCAGGAAATAACAATTAAAAAGAAGACAATAAACGTTTTATATACAGGGTATCCGGAAATTATGCGTCAAGACTTCAGGAGGTGATTCCTTAGGGTCTCGAAGTCCTATAACAATTTTTCGAAAACTCAATATTAACGGAGATACAGGGTGTTAAAGTTAAAATGTTATTTTCGATATTTGTAAATAACTTCTTAAGAAATCCAAATATTTATATAAAATTTGTAAAATCTCTATAGTTTTCGAGAAAAAATTATTGAAATTGTAGTATTTTCAACATTTATATCGTTTGGGCTACTGTAGTCTTCATCTGAATGCATTCTATCCAAATTTTTAGTATTAACGTTTATGCGATAGTGTTTACAATAATGCAAATGTAAAAAATAGCTTATGTGTATAACAATTCGGATATTTTTACCGCGGTAGTGCAACGAAGGCATGACATAAAAAATTTACTCTGAGGAACACATTTTAGAGATTGTTGATGTACAGCGTGTCCAAGCATCAATATCAAAGGATTATCCATTAAGAACTAGATTTTGTAAAAGGTTGCTGAAATAAAATGCTCAAAATCTCAGATTTACTACTGGCGTGTTAGTTACAGATGAAACTATTTTTACACGGAATGGGATGTATAACATTTATAGTACTCATGTTTGAGATTTTGAAAATCGGCACGCGATTCAAAGGGATCATTTCCAGCAACACTTTTCCTTAAATGTCCAAATGGGCAGAGGTTGTCGATGGTAGCTTCCATTCATATGGACTATTCATATTACCAAATCGAATGGACGGGGTTCAGTATCTCGAGGTCCATCGAAATGATCTACCGAGACTTCTGGAAGATGTCCCTTGTCCCCTGTCCGACTCCAAATGTGGTTCTTGCACGATGGTACTCCTCCTACCTACCTTAATGAAGTTCAACGGGTACGATGGATTGGAATGGATGCTTCAACAGTATGCTCAAAAACCCAGATTTACAGCTGACGTGTTAGTTACAGATGAAGCTATTTTTACACGGAATGACATGTATAACATATTACTTTAGTTTGAAATTTTGTAAATCTGCACACTATTCAACGGGATCATATTTTCAACAACGCTTTTCCTTGAACGATGGATTGGACTAGGAGGGAGGAGGACGGGTACCATGATCGGCACGATCTCCGGTGCCAAATGTGTAAAATCAGCTATGGCAAATTATTTTATTAATTGAAACCATAATTAACGACAATAAATTTGCTGATATAATATAGGTGTTAAAATAAAATTTTATTTATTTCTGCATGCTTTGCCTCGGGCAAGGTCAGGTTTTACAGTGGACCAGTTTCCAGTGCCGGGCAGAAGTGTATTTTTAAATCATTGTCGAACTGCCCTTTCTGATTTTTTTTACAAAATTGTATTTGTAAGAATCCCCTGCTGTACATTCAATTTTTGTTTTTAATAAGTTCTGAATCACTTTGTATAGCTGATCTTTATTTCATAAAACTTTTGTTGGGGGATGCTTGGCAGATACCGAGTGGAATAAGTTATTTACTGTATCTTGATATGATAACAATATAATAAATCTTCTCTAGATCTAAGAGAATGATGATGAATTGGTTTCCCCCGTACGTGCGTTGATTGATAGTGACCCGTTGAATATTAATTAATAAACGTAAAACGAATTAAATCGCAACGCCGACAATAACATATTCTGGAAGGTATCCTGTAACTATATTTCGTTATAACTGAACTAAGTGCAGACCGCGGCTTAATCATAAGCCAGACAAAATGCCTCGCGGCTTCCCAGCGATGATTAAAACGATCTAGGCTAGGAGCACGCACCTTAGCACAACTAATTGCGTTAGCACCTAAACCTGCGGCCTCTAACAACACAAATTACGCATCTTTGGGAAAATTATGCAGTTCCCTCGAAACGAATATTTCATCCCTAAGGAATCCTTCCCGGAAAAGGTACTGGCACGACGAAGACAGGGAGGGTCTCATATGTTACGTGTTTACGGGAGGAGCGGGAATAATGAAATCTTGGAAGCATTGCTTTGCTTTCTGCATGCGAGTTTTAATGTACATATTTAAAATTTCAAACAGTTCTATGCAGGTTGATTCAGAACATATCTAGAAAAAAATAATTGCATGTACAAGAGATTATTACAATACGATGAAATGATTTAAAAATGCGCTTCCGCAAGGCACTACAGACTGATTTACTGAAAAACCCGAGAAGGCGTATAATAGGCGGACAAAAAATTCAAAGAAATTCCTAAGGAAAGAAATAAATTACATTTTGCAACACCTATTTTAATGCAGCAAATTCTGCTTTTGCCGCTACCGCATACCTGATGTAACGAACGAAATTTTGGGCCTGAGGAAAATGTGATAGGTTGGTTGCTTTTCAAGATCTCAATTGATACTACTTCCTGCTTCGTTAGTGATTGTCTATTTGCCTTGGTATTTCCTTAGCCTAAATAACTATATTGTTTTCTTGTTGGACTATTCGAGTAATCCTTAAGCGCCCCATATTCTAGAAATGCAGCCTTATATCAGAACTTATCTAAAAAAAATCATTTTGAATGTACTCTTACAAATACAATTTTATAAAAAAAATAATCGAAAATGATTTAAAAATACACTACAGCGTTTACATACACTTGCACTCACTGCACACCGTTGTAAAAGTAACTGCATTTGGCACATGTTTACCGGGGAATCGTTCTGCTAAAGCATTTTCACTTCACCAGAAATTAAAACGATAGCCATCAACTGCGAGTTGCTATACGTAAGCCATTTTTGATAATTGAAAACCTAATGTAAACACTTGCATTACGAAAAAGTTAATACGATAAGTAATCGAATATTTTAAATCGCCTCGCTAGAGTCTACAGTAGCCCAGCAATATACATATTGAAACTATTAGAATTCAATATTTTTTTTCTCGGAAACTAAGGATTTTACAAAAAAAAAATGTATACGATTCCAATTTTCATAACGCATCTATTCCCAAATTGCTTTAGATAAGTTCTGAATCACCCCGAAGAATTTGTCCCTCGATCTGCAACATTATCGATTTTATTTTTTTCCATGACGCAGCTGAATATGTTTCCATTCATTTAGACCTGGATCTTCTGTGAATATATGCATATACACATTTTTCCTTGCACAAAGTATTACTTTTATTTACGGAATGTAGTGATAACCCAGTTTGTTATTTTTAGAGCGAGGTAGTAGGGCACCTGCATTACGTTTTAGTAGTTTCAGGAGTCATCCTTCCATAATTTATGATACGCCTCACCAAATACAGGGAAGGTTGCGATCACGCGATTCACTTTGAAAACGAGATTTATTAATAACTGCATACTCCTTTTTAAAGCAGCAACGTTTCATATACAGGGTGTCCTAAAACTTCATCTACTACTAAAGTAGAGTGCCACAAAATAAAGCCAAAGATATTGTAGGGACTTAAGAAATTTAATAGCATAACAATGTGAAATATTTATGAGGTATTCGTATATTCATTTCCCCTTTCCAAATATTGAATAATTTATTTATACGAAGGTGTATAAGGTTGCCTAATTCATTAAATTTATTTAGATATTTTGCTCGTCTATTAAAGAAAAGGTTATGCATGAAGTAACTTCAAAGCTATAAAAGATAAAAAGGTTAACAGCAGTCTCGAGCAATTACCTCAGAAAACATTTGAAGCGATCATGGCTCAAGTTATTTCCAGTTCGGTTCAAGCACAAATGAGACTTGTAATAAGTAATTAGCCGCATTTCAGTCGTGCTATTTTAGTTTGCATTTGAAGCGTTATCTGTGGACGTAACGGAAAATGTGATAGGTTGGCTGCTTTTCAAGATCTCAATTGATACTACCTCCTGCTTCGTTAGTGATTGTCTATTTGCCTTGGTATTTCCTTAGCCTAAATAACTATATTGTTTTCTTGTTGGACTATTCGAGTAATCCTTGAGCGCCCCATATTCTAGAAATGCAGGCTGATTCAGAACTTATCTAAAAAAAATCATTTTGAATGTACTCTTACAAATACAATTTTGTAAAAAAAATAATCGAAAATGATTTAAAAATACACTTCTGCACGGCACTGGTCCACTGTAAAACCTAATAGAGCGGCAAAGTATGCAATCGGTGACCGGCGAAAAAATGGGAAGAGATTCACAACGAAAAAAATAAATAACATTTTATAAATTCAACTGCTTTTGTCGCTACTATTATTAGTTATTAATAGAATTAATTTAGTATTAATGCTGTACATGGTATAGATATAATTGAGCCTCTTGTATGATTCGCCACACTGCTGTAATACGCCGTGGATGTCCTGGACCTCCGTCCCTTCCACCATTTGGTTTCAAATTTCCCTCGCGTTGCACTACACGTTGCACTCACTGCACATGCGGTGAAAGTAGCTGTATAATGTTTGATATATAAATGATTTTGGACATTTTGTAAGTGAACTGTATGAAGTTTGCAAACATCTGGAATGTTATCTTAAGAATGCCAAAGATATGCTAACAAATAGCACCAAAAAACAGTCTAACAAACAAAGTTTTAGGTATTTTTTTTTAAATTTAACTCTAGACATAAATAATCTTTTATAACATAAACTTAGTATTAGACATACCTACAATTGTTTACTTTTATTTATAAGTATCCGAAAATAATTGTTAAAATATGGCGTTAAGATAGCAACATCAGTAACAATGATGTGTGTTAGAAACGCTTTTGAAGAGTTATTTCTTTCTTTATGGAAAAAATTAACGATGTATAGTAACAATGAGTAAACAGAACATCGAGAATTATATATATATATATATATATATATATATATATATATATATATATATATATATATATACACACATATATACACACACATATATACACACACATATATATATATATATATATATATATATATATATATATATATATATATGTGTGTGTGTGTGTGTGGTTACTTTTGTTCTACATGTTATATTTTTCAAAATTTCGGTAAATAAAGATATGAGAAATTTGATCATTTTGTGTCGTGAAATACGATGACCCCCAGAATTTCCATTATTGTTTGATATAAATTTGTGCAGTCAGTAAATTTTTTATTACTATTTAATTGAAAGTAAGCCTTTCGAAATATTTATGAGACGTGATATTTTTTTAAAATTATCTGTAAAACTAAGCTGGTTCTAGGAACGGAAAAATGATCTCTTTATCGAAACGTATTTATATTTAAGGATTATACCCAGTATATGTAGAATTCTAGCCATATATCGTTTACATCTTTATTACCCATAATCCTAAGAAACATGTAAACCTGAAAAGAGGACGCGCGATACCTATCCGAATAGGTATTGAGCGCCTTAACACTGGATATGTTGAAAGAGTGTCAAATTCGGAGCCCTCGTCTCCTCTTTCAATCAATGAATGACGGGACAAACCGATATTTTGTAGGATGTTGAATCGATGGTAGAATATAGATAGACACTCGCAGTTTCTACTTATTAAAACAAAATCAGGATAGAACTTATTTTTAATCTGGATTTAACTTGAATATAACTCTTTCCAAAATTCAGTTCCGTCATTTGACGAGTTATTTTCTTCTTCAAATTTCTTCATTATTTTACAACAAACGGGTAGGTAATGTAGATAGTACTTTAAAATAACAGCATAAGTGATTACCGTTTCTACAACAAATTATGTGTGTGTTCTGTTTCCTCCGACATCTATTCCATTAAACGGTACCTCCATCTTGTTACAAATATTGTAGTTATAGCTGTTCGCGTTTAAGATTGATATCTACCCAGCACATACATATACTGTTCAAGCCCTGCACCGCTCCTGCCCCATAAATTTATTCTCCCTATTATTTTCATTTATCTCTAGTTTTAACCAGGGCGTAGAACTAGATCGATACAGCCATAAATTCCGAAATAATAAGTTAGAAACTTCCTCTGAACTCCCGAAGAATAGCACGCACTGGCTTGATTATTAGGTGCGTGATTTCTAAGCAGGGATTTCAGATTAGATAGGGGCGTATGTAAATCCTGCAGTGAATTTATGCGACGCCACACACTGAAGATATTGAAATAATTATTTTTTTCTGTCTTCATGTTCTTTGTACGTGTCACGTAATAATGAACAAATTTGCATTCGAGGAAGAAAAAATTCCTAAACCATCAATACCCTCGTTCTGTAACTTGACAAGATATCGCAAATAGTAACAAATATTGTGGCTATATGTGCAATAAATTAGGAAGCCATATTTTTCCGAATAAGGCATAAGTTTTTTGATCGAAGCGCCAGACGAGAAAAATACGCCATATGCAGAAAAGACACTTTTCCTATAAGTTGCACACATTTATTTTTAATAGTGTTTCGAAAATAGCCCAACTAAATTATACAAGTTATCATAATATTTTATTCAAAATTGTCAATTTCGAAAATGTCCATCAAGAGTCCTGAGGGAATTGATATAGGAACGAGTTTGTTTATTAGGTTTTCGTTAATATTGTTGTGTCCGTGATTTATGAAAAAGTCATAATCATTTGTTTACAACGATAATATGGAAGATGATATAGTATAATCATCAAAAATCGCGATTTAATCATTATTGCTGACAAAATCCAAAGAAAAATACGAGAAAGCGTATCGTTTATTAGAAGATTGGTGTCATCAAAAGGAAGGAACTGTTTAGGAAAAATTGAACTTTTCCTAACTCAAATTATTACTAAATGTACGACTGTTCAAAATTAAATATATATATATATATATATATATATATATATATATATATATATATATATTAAGCTGTCTAAGACATAGAACTTTGCACATCGGATGTGAAAAATTAGAATCTGGTCTAGAATTGCGCTAAGTACATGGTGCTTTCTTCTTTTTCTTCTTTTCTTCTACTATAAAGTCCTCTTTTATAAAGAACATAAATCTATCATTACATCACATTATGTAAATGCTAGTTTTATGTAACTTCTTAAAAATAATTGGTGAACGTTTCTCCACGTCAAATTACCTGCCTAAGTTTAGCAAATTAAATAATTTTG
Organism: Monochamus alternatus; assembly: GCA_037114965.1. NCBI lineage: Eukaryota > Metazoa > Arthropoda > Insecta > Coleoptera > Cerambycidae > Monochamus > Monochamus alternatus. Next base: position 92,960,952 of record CM073431.1, on the reverse strand, counting down.
AAATAAACGTTACTATGAAGCATTACATATCACTACTTTAAATTTCTTTTATATGTAACAAGCATCACAATTGTTAAACGAATCAAATTTTTAGCCAGTTATATAAAACATCCACGCATAGGTATAATAAATTCATTGAGCAACAAACAATCAGCTGCAGAGTTTTACACAGTTTTCAAAACAAAGGTCCGCTTACATAAAGTATTTCATCCCTTTTATTACGGAATAGGTAGGTAGGTATTATGCAGCTTTCATAAGCACAAGGCTCGATAAATACATTGTAACCGCGTGAAAATTACCAGACTGTTACGAAACACAAGAGTGAGCTTAAAACTATGGCTATTATCGAGGTATTACGGCGAGCTACATTCGATGGCACTTGTTCCTTTTGTACAGACACAATTACACCACCTATAGACCCTCTTGAACGGGACTCCCGCATGGGTTAAGGCAGGTTATAGTAAACGGGCTATTGTTACGGTTTTGTTCCGTCTTATAGTGTATGAGGAACGCTTCACGGTATATAATGTTATAAAGCTTACGGAATGATTAATTACGTCAAATTCTCTTCTGAATGAACACCTCGCGTTCCGAAAATAATACCTTTATTTAAACATATTTCGTAATCGCAATCATCTTGAAAAGCCATCGTCGAATTTCACCTAAATATGGATAATACTATTTGGGCAATTTGATTTATTCCGAATGAGTGATTGTCACTGCACTGCACTGCAACTGTAATAATTCTTTCATATTGTTAGAGCGCAAATTTAGTTGTTGTTAGGTGCACTATCGAGATTATTTTAGAAAATTAACGCCTTTTACACGTGCGGTAGCGGAATCATTACAGTATTAAAACTGGAAAAGGACCTTAGAAGCTAATACAGCCCGATATGACGCTACTAACAAACAAGATCATAACTCATCCTATCTACAACCCCATTCGAGATTTTATTATTGGTATAAGTTCGTAGACGTGTAGGCTCCGAACGTGATGTTTTGTCTTCGGTTTTAGTTTACGCAACAATAGTACTGGGTCATTTTTCTTGTTTAAAAAAATGATCAATAGTACTGTGAATAATAATAATAATAATAATAATAATAAATTTATTCATCCTTACTGCCAATAATTACAATTGGATAGAGTAAGTCAAAAAATGTCAAAATAGGTAATAACCAGATATGCTAAAAGTATGAAAACACAATATAAATACGATACAAAAACAACAACAAAGTAAAATCAAAGCGTATAATATTCATTTAGGGAATAAAAGCTATGACTACATAAAAAATCTCTCAGAGATGCCTTGAACGTCCTTAAGGAGATAATATTTCTAAGTTTAATAGGTAATTTATTAAACAAGTGACTACCAGCACAGATCGGCAACTTGGTGTAAAAACTCAAATTATATTTATCAATGTAAATATTGTTCCTACCGCGAGTTAGGTGCGTATGTTTATTGGCATGAAGATGAAGTGTGTCCTTAATGGAGTGTATATAAACAAGTAATTTGTATAAGTATGTGGAACATACTGTCAAAATTTTTTATTTTTAAAGACTGTTCTACATGATTCCATGGGTTTCATATTAAAAATAGTTCTTATAAGTCTTTTTTATAGAACAAAAATTCGCTCTACAGACGAACATGGACCCCAAGCAATAATATTATAGGCCATCTTTGAGTAAAAAAGTGCATAATAAACATTTACAAGCGAAAGCGGGTCTAAGCTATTTTTTAACATACGGACGGCAAAACAAGTTTTTTTTTAAATCATTACAAAGCGAGTCAATATGAGATGCCCAGTTTAAGTTCACATCCAGCTGAGTGCCTAAAAATTTAATTTCACTCTGAATCACCAATTTATGATTATTAATAGTTAAATTGACATCTTCATAATTTACTTTTTTCTGAGCAGTATTAAAGAACGTGAATACTGTTTTATCACAATTGACAATAAGACGGTTTCTATTACACCATGTACTAAACTCATCAATGGCCAAATTGGCCTTATCTATCAGCTCGCTCATGGATTTACTCCACACTACAATGGATGTGTCATCCGCGTACATAAACACCTGACCACAACTAATATGTTCCGGCAGATCATTCACATACAGCAAAAAAATAAGTGGACCCAGTACACTACCCTGTGGAGTGCCGATGGTAAGCTTTTGTTCATCTGAATACACACGACTGACCTTAACTCGCAGGGTTCGTCCAGTTAGAAAAGAAGTTATCCAACTGTTGATAGCCCCACGTATACCAAGTTTTTCCAATTTAACACCAACAAAAGGAATATGTAGGCTGTCAAAAGCAGAGGAAAGATCAAAGAATATTCCCATAACATACTCTTTGTTATCAATTTTGTTATTTATCAGTTAGATTAGTGCAGTTGTAGCAATCTCTGTGGAAAAACTCCTTCTGAAACCATGTTGGGCATGCGATAGTATGTCATATTTTGATAAGAAATTAGAAATCTTACAAACCACTATTTGTTCAATTATCTTGGGGAACACACTTAATAAAGAAATTGGTCTAAATTTTTTTATGTCATCCGATGCACCCTTTTTGAAAATTGGCAACACAAGTGCCGTCTTCAATTGCTGCGGAAACACCCCCAGCTCAATAGACCTGTTAACAATTACAGCAATACATTAAGCAAACAACAGTACACAATTTTTAATTAGAAAGAGAGGTGTTTCGTATAATCCAGTAGAATTTTTATTAGCCATTTTGAGTATGGTGGATATAATTTCATTAGTAGTAACTCAAAAAACATGGTCTTGATATGCCGTGGTGCATTCATTGGATAATACTGAAAAATGTGCATTAAGTTTGCTGAAAATATTGCTTGCAAAATAGTCAGCAAAAATATTCGATACTATTTCGGGTTTATCAAGTATACGGTTATTAATGTTTGAAACAAGGTCACTTTATTCCTTTATTGATCTGTTTAAATTTTTATTAAATATATATATTCCATAGTGATTTAGTTTTATTATCAGACTGGTCAATTATGTTTTTATGGTATAATTTTTTTTTCACGGATAATGTTTTGGTGATATAGCTTTATCCGAGTTTTGTACTGCCTATGTATATTTTCATCTAACGAAATCTTTCTTAACCTATTGAGTATGTTTAAATCATTCGAGTCGGTTATTAAGGACTGAGAAAATTTAAAATTCACAGATCTGTTACGTGTTCTGCAATAATATATTTTTTTCGGAAAAGCGCATTCAAAACTATATTCAAATTCTATCAAAAATAAATTAAATAGATCATCAATATTTGAAACGTTACATCGCGCAGCTAAACAGTTTGGTGTATTTACAAACAGTTGTCTGAATATTTCGATAGAGCTTTCATTGAAATATCTCTTATAAAGAGTGTAATTGTGTTCTACTATTTTAATAGTTGCAATAGTCGAATGACAAGTGAGTATCAGAGCATAATGATCAGAAATTAAAGGATCCACTACTTTATAGCTAACATCCGGGTTGTTAGTGATCAGGTAGTCAATAATATGTGTTAAGCAGCTAGTACTCTTTTACCGTAAAATTGTGCTACTGCACCAACATTTTAAAAGAATGTCTCTAAAGAAGACTCGCAGCAACACAATCATTTAAAACTTTAAAGCCATATTGATTTTTTATGCGGGAAAGTTTTGCGTGACAAGGCTGTTGCAAGTAAATTACAGATTTATCAAAGAATAAACATTTTGTGAAGTGGAGACGTCTCCAAAACGCGAAAGAAAATCAACTATGAATTCAATTATAATTAGAATCTTAGTTTATTACTACCGGTCTAATACCTTTGATCACTAGAACTTTATTAAAGCATTTACTACACACTTTATCAACTAAATGCAATTCAAAAGGAAAGAGTAAGAAATTGAACTAGGTACTGTCCACAAATACAACAAGCTGGAATTAAATATATACTGACACTAAATCGTAATTTACAGTTATTTGGATACAGCGTCAAATCGAACGACAGGATATTGGAGCACTTCAATTATAATGAATGGCTACCATAAAATTCCTCGCAATTAAATATATATATATGCGCGTGCTGACCTATGTCGATGTTTAGATTCCAATAGATACTAAATATAGGTGACTAGCGTAGTAATTACACTGCGGTTGTATGCAGAAATACTTTATAGATAATATACTGATTGCATTTACATAAAAAGCACAGTTTGATCGTTCACGTGCGATGACGCGCTTCACTTTTTCGATGGATATATATAATATTAAAAAATATTAGCACGAGTAGGACAGCGATGTTTATAAAGGGTGATCTTGCACTACCACCATCTCGTCAATCTCAGCCAAAGTCGCACTCTGACCTGCTTAATAATTTTGTCAGAAACAGACGCTGCCATTTGTAACAGGCTGCTGCGTGGCCGAACGAGCTATAGTCATATATCTTGAGCAGTAACTATTCCTGTAGAAATTGTAATTGTTTGCGAAAGTTTCGTTAAATTTCGGACCCTCCTTAACTCATAAGCATTCTATAGGCAGTTGTAGAAGACAAGAGGGCTCTCTAAAGTTGAGTATGTTACAATTAAATAACCAAAATGGCATTTGCATGGTACAATAAAATTGAAACTTTTAATGATGGCAAGTACCACACAATATTTCCTTTATTATATTTATTAAAATACATAAAGAGATAGTTTCATAAATTACTATTTCAAATACTTATAAAGGAAACGTATCTAAACTCCACTTTTTGCATACAGAAGCATTTTTATTTTGCAAGACATACTTTATAATACTATTTACATTTCGAGGCCAGGCAGTGTATTTTGTATTAAATTATTTTTCCATCAGCAGCAAGAAATTGATTGAAGTAAAATTATGAAGAAAAATATAATATAGAAGAATTTTACTTCCAAATGCATTTGGAGATCATAATATTTTCTACTATAACGCCGTTGTCTTGACTTACAAGACAAGTGCTGTCTTCTTACAACTATGATTTTTTTTATTTTACTTTTTTATTGGAAATAGGGATGGATAAGAGAATTTCCGTCGGTTTGCTATTTTTTAAATCACATTCATATTGTATACAAATGAATTTGATGAGCTAAGTATTCACCAGTAAGACGGATGTGATTTAGAAAACGTACCTATGTCAAGCAAAATTATGAAATATTCTTAAATTTTTGCTAACCAAAATTTACTTTTCTGGAAAGCGCTCCACGACAGTTAGTTCTCTGCTATTAAAACTGGAGAGAAGAGATTATTTCCGGCAAAATGAATATGGAAATCCAATTTAATTTTGCCGTCGGCTCTGCCGTATAGTTGTACACGTGGTGGAAATTCGTTAGTTTGAGATACATACTTCTCTGTTAACATATCTGATCGAATATTGCTAATGTTCGCTATCAGTTGAAGAAACTGACTTTTTTATAATTTTATCATTTTATTTTATCACAAAATATTTAAATACGATTTCATAGTTATTTACTCTACCGTCATAACAAACATGACTATCGTTTTTGGCTGCTAAAGATGTTAAAGGTGCTTTATTATTATGTTTACCTTTAAACACAATTATTTATCAACGAAAATGCAGGGAAAATAAACATATTGTCAGCGGTATCCCCCACAATATTTATGAAATTAAATTTAAATTTTATACGTAGTTGGCTATCAAAAATAGAACCTCGCACCTATAAATATGTTTTAAAAAAATATTTATCTCACTGGTACTTAATTTTCTGCTTCTTCAAAATAAACCGTAATTGTTTATTCTGCAAAACCATTGATGCTCGGCAGTGTTGGCAGCGGGATTTCAAAATTATCTGCCGATGATTTACCTCAAAATCAAGATCGAATAAAGAAAAGAGTTACCTACTAGTCATATTTTTGCTGGCATTGAGTATAATATTAACAAATCCCATACAAATATATACATAAAGTAAAAACAAGGGTATTTATTTGAAGTGTAGTACCTATTTCGTTAAACAAAATACAGTACCTCACAAAATCTCAAATATTATTTTCTTACAGTCAATTCTCCTTCTTTTGAGACAAAACAATGAATTCCAGAAAAAGGAATAAATGTAGTTCGACGTATCTGGCTTGTTCTTGTTTATTAAAAAATACTAAGAATTGTAGGGATATTTAAAGAATGATGTTAAGGAATTTTTAGTAGTCATCCAATCAATACTTTGTCAAAAACATAAACAAACAGCTGTGTTGATTTTGAAATTCCTGATGGTTAGTCCTGAGAATTCGAACAAAGTACTGCTCCTTCTATTATCTGTTTGTAAAAAAAAACATATTATGCCTTTCATTACATAACCATATATATATATATATATATATAAGTCGGGATAAAATCGAGACAAACCTTTCGTCTATCACACAATTCCTGGGATCACTGCAATAACTCTGGAAGTCGTCGATCGGTTGCTTAAAAAAAATAGTACAACCACCACCACTCTACTCTAACTTAGTTTGCACCTTCCCCGAAGAGGTTTATTGCACCCTGAACCTGGACATGGTTCGCCTCGCCGATCGGACGTTTAACCGGCGTTCATCGATGGGGGCGGCAACGTTTCGACATTTTCACGGATTATCTTCACCGTAGCACACCTGCTCGCGGGCATCGTCGGTACACTATACTGACGACGTCGACGCCGCGGCGCCGCAGCTCGGGGTGGGACGCATCCCCTCTCCTTGCCAGATATTTGACTGCGTTCGATAGGGATGCTCGTTACATCACTCTGCCTCTCGGATTGCCTTTTTTAATTAGAAGACGGGGGCACAAACGACGGCGACGGTGGAAGCTATTCGAACGATTCTTTTAAATTTGCAAGACGCTGTCGGAGACTAATAAGAAAATAAATACCAATTAATGGTTGCCGGCGAGGATTCTGCGGCCACTGGCGTTTGCGCCTTTTTATTTCTTACGGTCTGACCCAACGGGTTACACTTAAGAGTTGATTTTTTGAACTCTACATTGAAGTTAACAATTGAATTCTACGTAAAAACAAAGACAACAATTTTTATATAATTTACATTCATTCTTTCATTTTTAGTTGTACGGGAATAATTTTTGAGCAGGATACAGGGTGTAATTTTCAATAGGGGCCGGATTCAGTCGTAAAAACTTTTTTTGCTTTTGCTTTTTCGTACTTATCTAAACAAAATTTGGGAATAGATGCGTTATAAGTCAATATCGTAAAAAAATTTTTGTAAAATCCTTATAGTTTCCAAGTAAAAAAATTATTGAAGTTGTATACGAGGTGTGGCAATTAAGTTCCGGGAGTTTGTCAATGAAAAAACAAGCAAATTAAATTTTGCCAAACTTTTATTATCGACCTTCACAATAGTCTTCCTCTAACTCTACACAACGATTCCAACGTTGCTCCCACGATTGGAAGCACCCTTGGTAATCCTCCGCAGTTAACTCGTTCAGCACCACGGTTACAGCTTCTTTGACCTCCTGTACGCCGCCATGATGAGTTCCCTTGAGGTGCGACTTCATCTTGGGTAATAAAAAAAATCGCAGGAGGCAATATCGGAGCTATAGGGTGGGTGCGGCAACGTTGGAATGCCTTTTTTGCCAAAAACTCTTGCACATTGAACGAGAAATGGGCTGGCGCGTTGTCGTGGTGCAAGATCCAGCCGTTCTCGGCGAGTTCGGGTCGCACACGGAAAACGTGGGTCCGCAGCCGTTCCACGACGCCAACATAGCACTGTCCAGTCAGTGTCTGGCCGGCAGGAACATGTTTAGATGAATGATGCCGTGGATATCGAAAAAAACGATCAACATTGCTTTCAATCGTGACTTGGACATTCTCGCTTTCGTTGGCCGCTCTTCACCTCTTTCCACCCACTGCTGACTTTGTTTACGGGTCTCGAGGTCATACTCAAATATCCAGGTCTCATCTCCAGTGACTACCCGACTCATCCAGCCTCTACCGTCGCTGTGAATGCGGGATAACAAATCCTCGCAGATCGGTTTTCGCATGTCTTTCTGTTCACGGGTGAGAACTTTTGGCACCATCTTTGCGCAAATCTTTCTTATATTCAAATTTTCGTGTAACATCTACGGCTTCTTTGTTGGCGTTTAACTCGTCAGACAACGCACGAATGCTTAGGCGCCGGTCAGACGTGATCAACGGTCAACATTCGCGTCGGTACGAGAGGTGACGGGAACCCCTTCACTCCTTGAACAGTTTTGTCCATTCAAACACGCGTGTTTTCTACATGCACTAGTCTCCATATACCACCTGCAATTTTCGAAGGATTTCCCAGGGTTTTTCGCCAGATTTCTGAAGTTCTGAATCACCCTGTATACGCGCTATATCTACTGAGCATTTGCTAAATTACTTGAAGCTGAAAGTGGAGATAACAGAAAAACTTAACACAATGCTTTAAAAAAATAGAGGCAAATATGTTTAAATAAGAAAAATTAAATTATTTTTTACCAAATATTTCAAATTAATCAGATTAGAAAATTTTTTTATTTATTTTTTATTATGTTCCTACCTACATTTTATAAAACAGCAAAAGTAATAATTGACGGTGACATTAAAACTTGTGTGCTAAGTCATATAAAAGTAATTTTGTTATAAAATTATTTTCAAATTGAAACTTAAAATTCATTTTACTTCAAACTTGTATTTTGTGATATTCTTTTTCCCCTGAACTCTTCAGGTACTACCATCCCTAAAACGCTGACCTCCGCTCTCACTACACTGTTTGTCCAAAAATTATTCCTCCAGAAATTGTCTTTGCTAACTCACAACGCTCGATTCTTGAGGAGACGGAGTTGAGCCTCTCGAATCAGGCAAAAACGGTGGCCTGACGAGGGTCGCGACTGCGACTTGAAATTTATATGGACCAATGAAATATTTAAATAATTTAAAGAGCCAGTGAAGGGTCGGATGAGAACATTAAAATTTTATACTAAAGGGCGCTTTCGACATTCTGATGAGCTAATTTTATCGGCCGTGAAAACGGAACGTGTACCAGGGTATTCAGAAGGATTACAGCAAGACGTAGGAACAAATTAGAAATTAGAATTTTTATCGTTATAAATGGAAATTTAACCAGAGAAATGTATACCTGAAGAAAAATTAGTGGTGAATACTTGATGATCTGCACTTTTCGTCTTTAATTTCCAAAAAAAACTAAATGACGTTGAAAATATAATTGAATTTAAAATAATGTATCACATAATACGACTTTCCATTTAATATTTTAAGAATGAATAATAATAATAATCCAACATATAACAATTTAATTTAAAGGTCATTTAAAGGACAAATATTTTACAACAGAAAAACAACAAAACAAACAAATATATTAAGAACAGTACGCCCTAGGCTCTTTAAAAGTTACATTACAATATAAAACTACTAAAAAAATACATTGAAACATCTAAATATTGCTACTAAATCTCAGACCAACAGCTGCAACCACCTCATTGAGGGTGCTAAAATTAATATCACATAAATCTGATACTTAATATGCACTGGGGACTCTTAAGACAATTTGACCTTACCCTGGCACAAACAAATGTACGATTTTGACGATCATTTACACGAGTAACATGGAAACAAAACTGGCACATTCTAATTTGCTATGAAATAAGTTGAATAAAACCTTGACACTGGCTAGAATTCTACGAAACTCCAGAGAAGCGAAATTAAATCTATTAAGTAAATAGTATGGTTATAACCTCTCTTTGGATAAAAGCCATCTACTTTAAGTGACATAAATTTTAAAAATCTTCTTTGGACATTGTCTAAAGAAAGTTTTAAATAATCATATCGCGGATACCACACCAATGAACAATATTCGAGTTTAAATCTAATGTAAGAGTAATAAAGAGCCTTTAAAGCAGTTTCATTAGAAAATGACTGACAGTTGCGTATAATATAACCCAGCATCCTTAACGTAGATGATTTGATCTCATTAATGTGCTTGGTGAATAGGAGCTGTGAGTCAAACAAAATACCTAAGTTTTTTATAGAGTTTATCCTGTCAAGCATTTCTAAATTCAATGTCTAAACATATATGTTATTAGATGCAACTTGCGAGTGTAAGTTACAATCTTAAATTTTATTATATTCAGTTGCAGACAATTTATTAGTGCACCAGCTGCCTAAGAGTTGAAATTGATTTTGTAACCTTTCACAGTCTTCAATAACTGATACATTACTAAATAACCTCAAATTATCAGCAAGTAGTAGCTTCTTGCAATTCAACTCAGACAAGAAGTCATTAATAAAATATAAGAAAAGCAGGGGCCCTAAAATGGACCCTTTAGAAACTTCCGAAGTTGCTGTAAACATATAAGAATTGTGTCCAAAATACGAAACATGTTACGAATGTCACTCCCGCACCCGCATAGGGGTAGAAATTTAAGAAATGAGTATAAATCCATAAAATTGTCAAAACCAAACCAAAGTTAACGAGTTCGAGGCGTTTTTTAAGTTTCTACATCAAATAGAAGAAAACCTGGGTGGCAAATGTTCATAAAATAAATAATTTTTTCCATTAATATCAAAGTTGATAGTAGCAGAAACATTCGGGAAATTTTATTTCTGTTGGAGGAAGAGAAATATAAGGAAGGCCCATAAAATCTTTATTAGTTTAGGTATAACACCATATCCGGAGAAATTAGGAATCGTTATTAAACGAACGAAGGAGGAATAGGTAATATTCTAACTAAATCATAAAAACCTAATTTCATTTTTATTTATTTAATAAATATAAATTTCAATATTCTTGTCTTAGTCTACATATTTCTTAGCTAAACATTAACACTATACGAGTTTAATAGTAGATATTTTGATTACATTTTATCCTATATATAAAAATAAATAAAATTATTCGTTAACTTGTGATAATCAATCTTCATTAATATTTAAACTGGATTAAACAGATTCGAATCTTGATTTTATTTATGGAACTGATATTTTATTTTGGCGGATCATAATAATTTTGAAACTATGATGTTTTGTCTTATCTGATAACTTGTCAACAAGTCAATGGGCACCGGAATTTTCTTTGACTAAAATCTCCAAAGTCCCAAACCGTCCCATTCACTGAATTATAATATCCGGTTGTACTACTTCAGCCTCATCCACTTCATTACTTGTCATTTACGCCCCATCCACATAGAACACCGACCGTTTCACGCTCTTCTCGATCATCTACGAATAACTTAAAAAAGGGAAAACGGAAATGTGTTGGATGCATCAGCTCTTAGTAATAAGTAATTAAAAAAACTTCCATCAAAAAGTTATTTTTATGCATATGTGATGTATGTACATCCCTAAAAAACGTAACCAAGCCTTATATTTTAAATATGTGCTTTGTAGATTCGATGCTGTTAGATGCGATATTGCATAGGGAGTGTCACAGAAAAATAAGGGAAAACTTATAAAACACAACTTATTTTATCAATAAATTTATTTTCAGCATTATTTTTTGTATTTCAATGGCAAGAGTATTCAAACAAACAAATAACATTGGACTATAAATAGTTTTACACTGCTTATCCAGCAAAAATCATTTGATTCTAATTATCAAGAAATATCTTTTTAATTTTCAGTGACTAAAATTTTTGCCATAAAATTGTTGAAGACCATATTTTTCATGAATATTATTCATTATACATATGCAAATTTTAGCAAACTGAACCCTTTAGTTGTTGAGGTATTGCAAATACCTTACCAATTTACTGGTTTTCGCTATATTTAGAGCTGATAAAGTTATACAGGGTGTTCAGTAAAGAATGGGACATACTTTAAGGCTAACTTCCTTGACAAAAATAATGTCATTTAAATGGACTTATCTTTGTACAATTTTGCTTCCTTAAAAAGTTATAGGCCTGAGAAAATATTTTTTTTATTTTATTTTTTTACGATAATTCTCTTATTTGTTGGGTAATTGTACTCAAGTTTTGAAAAATAAGGTTTTAATGTAAGATGAACACGAATATCTAATTGATTTCTGCGTTAAATGTATAGGGTGTTCTGCACGCCTGTGCCACTACTTATGTTATTCTTTCACCTTTCCTTTTTTAAGGATACAGATTTTTGGAAAATAATTAGTTATTTGATTTGACCATTTGATTAGTTTTGAAAACAGTATACTTGTTTCAAGTCGGTAAAATGCTCCGTTTTAGAGAAAACAACGTTTAATGTATTTATTTTGCTTGGAAATCAATACATACATTGTATTAAATTAAATTTAAAAAATGTTACAGTTAGTTATGTCTAAGTAGCTGTCTGGCAAATATTTGAAAAATAAATATGCTATCGCGTTTAGGTTTAAGTGGATATTTTATTAATTTATTATTTTTTAAATGTTGCCTATTTTTCATGTTATCATATGTCTTTGTGTTGTATTTCATGTTGTTTTATAAGAACGACATTGTAATTAATTAGATATGCGTATTTATCATACACAAAACAAAACATTATTTTCCAAAATTTTACCCAATAAATTATCGTAAAAATATGAAATTAAGAAAGTACATTCTTGAACCTATAATTTCTGAAGGAAGCAAAATTATACCGAGGTTATTTAATTTAATTCACACTATTTTTGTCCAACGAAGGTAGCCTTAAAATATAGCTCATTCTTTACTGAACACTCTGTATGATCTATCTAAAAATTAGAAAAATTGGAATGAAGTAAGTTTTCAATAAATGAGAAATGTGTGTTAATTTTGTCGTATTTTGTGATTACCTAAGTAATACAATGATATAAAATTAAAAGTTTCATGCTTACCTAGCAATTCCGCAAAAGATATGTTTGATTTAATTATGGGCGAGATATAGAAAAAATATTACTTATAAAAATACTTCAAGGGTTCAATCACCGTCTGCTAAATCGTAATGGCCGTGCTTTATCAAGTCGACGCGATTTAGCAGACGAAGGTTCAAAAATTACTTTTTCAAAGTGTGGAGAATGCTTCTCAACCGCTAAAAATTTGACGAATTGTTTCGTATCAACTTGTTTTTGTGCACCAGGACATTATTCTTAATATAAAGATACAGCCGCAACTAATCTGATTACAAATGTATTATGCACATTGGGGGATAGGTGTAAGATTATTGTACAAATGTAATCAATTACTGCAACCAACAATACACATAAACGGATGGATTGTAGATAAATCAATAAATACTTGCATATTGCATTGCAGGGTCGTAGCTAGGGGAGCGCCAAGGGAAGATCAACTCTCCCTACAGTTGATGTGTTGTGAGCCCTCGCAGGAGGAGAAATGTAATATTTTTTTAGAACTCAATTTGTGTAAATAATGTAGTATTTGTAAATCCAGTTTTTTTGGATTTGGCTGGCTGTGGCTCTGCTGCATGGTCATTCCGCAAATAAAAAAGAAATATGCAAAAAAACTTGTTAGCATAAAAAAATCTATTATTAGTTCATTGTCACTATATTTTTTTTATATTTATCAAGGACAGAATCAGGTAAAATATCCACAATAGTATCCACTAAACTCAAATTCAAAAAAAGCGAAAATATAAAATACATCAAGTTAGATACGAAAGTTACAAAATTAAATTAAACCATATTGATATGAAATTGATATTGTGGAAAAATTCATAGTTTTAATTAAAAATTATGCCAAAAAAACATGTTTAAGTGAACTGTTAAATATTGAAAACAAATCTACATTGTTAAAAATTGCGTAGTAATAACTCTCCAATCTGCACATTGGATAGTTTGCAGAAGCGTTAGTGTGTTTAAACGAAATTAAGAATAAGTCGCAGGACCTTAAGGGTCTAGGAGGTATATTAAAATATATTTTACTTACTAACTGCTTACAATCGATTTTACCATTAATGATTTTATACAAGTGAATAACATCCGTCAATACTCTTCCATTCTCTAAGGATATAATATTGTATTCTCTACATATACTATGGAAATTGTTATAATTCAACGTTCACATACATTTATACTTTTGTGTTGAATCGTTTCAATAAAATTAATGTATGTCTTGTATTGGGATTCCATATAACCAAGGCAAAATTAATTTTGATAAATACAAAAATATAATATAAAAGATAAAAGTAAAATAGCTTCATTGTTAGTAAACTGTTTTTGGCTGTCTCATAATGAAACCTAGTCTTAAGTGTGTTGGATATTAGTTTGTTTATATGAAAATCAAATAAAATTTTATAAAAAATTACTCCGAGGTCTTCAATTTTGTTACTGCGGCTTAAAATAGAGCTATTCATACTATATTAGTAAAGGAATGGCTGTTTATTACGAGTGAAACTAATTATATGGCATTTATTGGTATTAAGAAATGAATTATTATCTTTACAAAAAGCTTCAAATGCATCAAGGCCTTTTTGAACTTTTAGACAATCGGTAAAATCACAAATTGGTAAAAATAGTTTAAAATCGTTTAATTTTCCAGCTGGATGGCAGGATTCATGAAGGGCGCTTCTCGTACTCGGCCGGTGGAGTGGGCAGAAACATCTGCGAGTCACTGTTCAAACTCGGCTGCCCCCCAAACTTCATATCGACAGTGGGAAATGACGAGCAGGGAAAACTGTTGAAAACGTACATTCCTCCAGAAAGCGCGCATATGGTGAGGGTGTTGGAAGGCGACAGCACAGCACAATGCATTGTTGTTTTCGATAAGAAGGGGGAGTGCAAATTCTTGATGGGAGACATGCAAATTCACAAACAGATCACTCCCGAGATGGTAAGCGTTAAATAATGGAAAGTTTAGGAAATTAATTTCCAGATACCAAATTATAAAAGTTTTAAAAATGCAGATGTAAAATTAACAGTAATAATTAATACTTATTCTGGGCTCTTTTCTCAAGAACTACTAGTTATTCAAGTTCAATAAACAAGTTGTCTGTCCCTAATTCAATTATTACATCACTTGTTATCATTATTTAAATAGTATAGATAAAGTATTCCACCATAATAGAACTGATGTGTCCTTGCTGATAAGGCATCATGCACCATTTTCATTTATGTCAAATTTTAACTCCGTATCTCACAGTGTAGAAATCAAAACAAAATTGAGTACAAGTCTATATAAAATTTTAGATTCAGTCAAATGAAGACATCATAAAAACAGCACCACTCATGATCCTGGATGGCAATTTAAGTCTGGAATGCCTTGAGAGTGCTCTAAAACTAGCTACGAAATATTCTGTACCAGGTGAGATTTTTCAAACATTTATTACAAAGAAAACAATATGAAGCTCAATATAGTCTCATATTGTCATCAGCATCTTACAATTGATACCTAAATATTCCTAAAAAAAAAAACTGCGTATTCTTATCCAAGTGAATATTTATTAATAAATAAAAAAAATAAGAAACAATACACAAATCTTATTAGATATATTGGACGGATATTGTTAGTACAAACTTATTTAGCATAATTACAAAACACTATTTTACATTTAGTAATATATATTTTAATATATAGAAAAATAAGTTGGATATGTGTTGCTCTTTTACAAACCTCACTTTCAAAATAAAGAAAGAATTTGCCACCTTCTGCTAATTTTAACAAGCAAAGGACATCATCAGTCAATTGACGCTGATCAATAATACAAAGACAGTAACGTAAACTTAACAGAGTCAAACTGACACATAGATATATAGGTTTAAACTAGGATTTCCCACGACAAATTTATTTATAGTAGCACAAACATGTTTTTGGTTGTTTGTATGTAAGGCACAATTTTGCACCACAAAGGTCATTGACTTCTATATAAAAAATATCATATGTAAAAATCATGCATCTACAAGATGTCCCAATTTATTGGTGTACATGCTACTAACATTTTAGTAATAAACAAATAATGCTCTAATATATTCTTTAAACAAACTCTAAAAAGATGCATCTTTGGAAACTAAGATAACCATCGACTGCTAAATGGCTGCGCTCGATCGGGAAAACATTAATTAATCCTTTATCTTTATTTAAATAATGACTTTATACCTTATACCCGACAGACACAAACCTTGAGCTAATATTATAATTAAAGATCCTCAAATTCTTCAAATATTTAATGCAAAATATTTTTATTTATTAATTTCTGAATCAATATTGAAAAACAGGGAAAGTTGTACTTGTGCATGAACGATTTACTTTTTCAGATCTGCAATTTAGAGATGGTTATAGCTTTCGATTACGTCTTTTTAAAAAATATATTTGAATTTCACTAATTCTACTCTTACTTTCTAACAGTGTGAATAAGGTCCAGTACTAATCCTTTAAATGTTGTACTTTACATATTTACTGCATATTCCATCCTAAGCGGTGTTGCGGGTTAGGATGCATTTGTACAATCAAATTCTTTGACTCTCGTCTTCTCTCATAGCTCAGCTTTGCTTCCTTGTACAAACAAATAGCGGCAAAGGCGTGGAAAAAACTCGACAAGCAGGCCATGCCGTACGCCCAACCCAAAAAGTTAAAATTGGGATACATCAGCCAATCACGTCTTGTATGTGACCCTCCAAAAACGACTACAGCAAAAAACATGAACACGGCTGAAAAGAACAAACAATGTCGTCAGTCCGGGAAGAGAATGTTTAAATTTGCATCTACTCACTTGTAGTAGTAATACAAACAAAATTTATAGCCGACAGAATCCACTCATACTGCAAAACAAACTCTAGGGGCCAGCGACATAACTGCAAAGCCATGACAATTTGAGAACCAAAACTCAACAAGAAAGACATGGTTACAAATGCCTGAACTGCCATTAACCAAGGGGGCAGTAAAAATTCTCTAATAACATAGTACTCCTGACTGAAAACATGGTGGCACCCATCAAAGTAGTGGTCGAATTGATAGGCAGGGTACCGGAAGTTATCAAAGCAATACTCCCACAGACCCATGTTTTTAAAGTCGGAAAATGTTTCTTCAAATGACTTCACCCAATAAGGGCTGCAAAATGCTATCATAAGTAATAATCCAGCTATGTAAGTCAAAATAGCTCCATTTACCAAATACGCTAAAAAAGTAGGTGTGTCATTATTTGTAAATTAATTCTAATATCATCACTTACCAGAAGCCTTTGGGTAGTTATTTTTTTCTACGTCCCTCATTATGTTCTTTGTATTTTATACCAATTGTTGCTGTTTATTGAACTTTATACTGTATTTTCATAAAATTTAATTACCTTAGTCATCCGCTAATTTCTTGTTCAGTTGGTAATTAGCATTTATAACCATTCATTTACCATACAAACAAAAACAAAGAATAATATGAAGTTAGGAACAATTAAAAAACCACACCTAAGAGAAGATAGAAAGAAACCGCTGCCAATCCACCGATTGTTTGAATTTGTGCGTGGTACAGGTGGGGTATACAAAAAATTCTTTGTGTATACCAACAATTCATTCATTATATAAGCTACGCTATAATGGGGGGTAGGGGTATATTGGCTTTTTTCTCTACAGCTTTTAAAATTGTTCGCAATAAAATATAATATCATTGGATAAAATTAACCAATCAAATTTAAACAATATGGCGGGCTTAATGTGGAGAAATTGGAATTTCTTTTTATTACAAAACATTTTGTTTCATGTTTGTTTAATAATGATGTTTAAACTTTATTTGAAATTATAAAAGAATTGGCAAACTTTAACCAGCAAAATGTAACAAATAATTTTAAAACATAAATTGGCATCATGTGCTCAAATTCTGCCATTACATTTCTATGACTAAGACAAACATCACAAAATAACTATATTTTTATTAAAATTGTCAAAAATAATAACTAATGAAAGATCTGTTTTCCACTTCCTAATACAATAATTTGTAAAAAGATATATGCATAACAAAATAACATACATACGAGTATGTTTAACTGACAAATAAATTCGTTGGACAAGATGGAAAACCGACCCTAAAACGATCATTAATCTTTACATAATAAAAAATATTAAAAGGACGGAACCAGTTACAACAAAAATGCATTAAAATTAATTTAAATAATACTTCGTACAGTATTTTCTTTTTTTTTGTTTTAGTAATAGTTTTATAAAAGTAAATAGAAATTACATTATAATATGTATTATAAAACTAGAAAAACAAATATATTTATATCTAGATATATTAATACCTATATATAAAATATATTACAATAAAAGGCACAACAATTTACAAAATTGTTTCTACAATTATGAACAATAAATTGCCTGATTTTCTAGTAATTCCAAACACTGTTTTTACTTTATGCCACAAGTATCGAAATTAAACAATACATTACGTATTCAGAAGTAGGGATGAATTAAAAATTAAATTACATGAAAATTTGCTGTCTGGCATATGGTATAAAACTAAATATCTATAACTACTTATTAACTGAAATAACTTTTGTACATAAAAGGACGGATGACAATTACGAACACATTATATTTGGCCTACCAACCTTTCGTCTCAGGCTCCATTTCAAAGCGCGATTGGGACTCTTTTAACATCCTCTTTTTTCTGCGTTGTATATACGCTTCTGAGTAAAATAATGTAGAGGCTACTAAACACGCTACAGCACCTATGCAGGCTAAGGCAAAAGACCACCCGAAGAAGTTGTTATCATGTCCAGGCATCCAATCGCCTTTATTCGCACAAATAGCAAAAATAATCACCGCAATGGCCCCCGAAATACCTCCCACTAATAGAGTTCCCGCATCTAGCAAAATAAGTAAAACAAACATTTTCTGGTCAGGTCCGAAACATAAAAAGTAAACTAAAGTTAGAATACCGCCGAGCAGAATTGCTATGAAGCATAATGTGAAAAAAAATTGTGTGGCCACCATAAATGGAGGAACTAGGTAGCCACGTATCTTGTCATAACCAGTTGTAAACGGATCGTATATCCATCTACAACCTACAAAAAATCTGTGATTGGAAACGTCATAAGGATCTGCAAGTGATCTAAAGCAATGCATCCATAGTCCCAGACGGTCCAGTTTGGCTCCAGTTATTCTGTAGTCTGAAACTAGCCAATTTGGAGTTGAAAAAGCTACCACGATTAGCACAAAAGCTACAACAAAAAAACCAATAGCCACATTTCCTTCTAGTGATCTCTTCTTCATCTGAAACAGAAATAACTGTAGTTACAATCATAACAATGGAAGATCCCTTATTTATGGCTGCAATATTAAAACAATTTTTTAAATGTTTTAGAAATAATTAATTACACCACCCACATGTCTGCAGATGAAAAACAGACCCAGGTTTAAAAATTTTTCTCTACATTTAGAAAACAAAAAAATAAGAAAAACCTAGACTGGGCGTAACTTTTAATTACCTCGTTTTCTTCGTAGTCCACCATTGAGTCACTAATAACCGTAAAGAATCTAGACTAAATTAAAATAAAAGCCACACTCTTTTGATCTCTAAATTACTTATAACTAATTTTGTATACTTCATCAATTCCAATAACAAACTAATTTTATTTTGTTTCCAACTGACGTGATTACTTGGTTCTGACGATGACAGAAACTTTAACTTCGGCCACACCTGCAAACTGATGCGAGTCGTGAATCGTTGGTTGTGTTTACGTTTACTTCATTTGACCTGTACCCTATTAATAGAGAGCGGCGTATTAGAATAAGTTTGAACAGTTAACATAAGGACTATAAACTTACTATAGTAGAAAAATATTAACTATAATTGTTAGATCAAGCGAGCTTCCTGAAGGGAAACTTGTTCGAACTTATATTAGCAGTCTCATAGACGATTTCGTCATACGAACAAATGAATAATTCATTATATTTTCATCAAAATATTTAAGAAATTACAACTGAAAATAATAAAACTATACACTACACTAAACGTTTGCATTATATATTGCACTAAATTGCAAAAAATGATTTTTATTTTAACGCGACCAAATATCAAAAATTATGTTGACAACATAGACCTTATAAGGTCTATGGTTGACAATAAAAACAATTACGTAATGTCAGCCGTGACTTAAGACGCCTGAATTCTTATCGCGACTATACCTACCTATATATTATAGGTATCCAAATTTGATCAATTTTCAAACACTGTTTAATATAAAACTTATTACTTTTTATATAGGACTATAGCTGTACCCTGCGCACGTTGCTACGCCACCAATCATCTGTCGAAAGTTAACCAACTTAGAAACCTTCGTAGGCTCATGCACAATAACTTTGCTAAAGATCATCACATGATCAAATGCATAGTTTACGATTCTATAAAGGACAGGAAGATGATAAGATAATTGGAATTAACACAATCACGATTTCCGTCGTTGAATCCTATGTAAATTATCACCTCTACAGGTATGTCTTGTTGGGAATTAAGTACAATGCAAGAAGGGTTTGTAACTATGGAAGTTACAATGACAGTTTAACTATTATATTGTTTATCTCACGAATTTCTTTATTTTATTTTTACTCATTCTTGCTTATAGTTGTATTTCAACGTACGAGTATATAGATACCTACTGGTGGTAACAGTGTGTAGTAGATCTCAATTAGTTTTATAAATGCTTTTTAAATTTGTAAGATATATCTATAAATTGAACTCATTTGTTTTACTTTATTTAAAAAAAGCATTTGTTTGATACCAACTCCCAAACTAAAATCATCTTCGGGTGCCGCTCACTAGAGATTGCGTCCCGAATAGGGCATAAGGAAATCATTAACACTCCGATTAAATTTGGTAGTATTAATAACTTTAAACAAAAAAGTCCTGGTGTACATATGTCCCACGTAGTTACAGCAATTTATATTCATCTCAAAGAACTCATTATTGCAAAATAACAATTACTTCCAAGGTTCAAACATACTTAACACAATGGATATACTTGAACTATTTTCAAAGAAAATAATACACACCACAGTTCATGAAACCTTTTATTTTGTACAAAAATTCGTAACAATATAAATCTATTAATATATAATTTTACTTAAAATAGCCTTCCACTTCAACAATAGTCAGGTTACGGACTTATCTATTTTGTTGGAAAAAATGTTTCCCATCAAAAGATGAGACTGTCTGAATTTTAACAAAATCAAGGGCAAAAAAGGCCTAAAATGTATCAGCATTTGTTTCTCTGATCTGGTCAATCTTAGTAGTGTAATCACATTCATGGACGGATAGTTTTAACTTAATATAAAAAAGAAACAGCATAATTCAAAAAATATATTTGGACGGTTTTAGTTAAATGTCAAACAGGTTATATTTTGCAGTTTCTCTTTAACTTTCACAACAAATTCTTAAATTAGACCTTATCTAAGTATGATTTGTATAAAAATATAAAAAAAACAACTGTGAATAAAAAAAACCATATTTAAATGCTTTAAATATCAGTGTGGTAAGCCGCAGGCTCTTTCCTAACCTCCATACTATATTGAGACGGTGGCTGAGATCCCCTCAAGCGACGATAGCGTGCTCTACGTGCCTCCACCAAGAACAAGGCACCAGCGGGCAGAAGTAATAAAGATCCCACGCAGGCAAACCCAAAGGACCAACTCAGATCATTATGTTGCCAATGTGGCATCCAGTCTCTATTATCACCGTTGGCCCCAAAAATACATACAGCTATAAATCCGAAAAATCCTCCGAGCATTAAATTGGCACCATTACTCAAGAGCAATAGGAGATACTTATCGTGATCTCTGCTACAAAAGCAATACATCCATGTGAAGAATGCACCGATTAATACTAAGGTCATACAGAGGGTGTAGAAAAATTGAGTGGCTATGAAGAATCCCGGTAACAAAAAGTCGAAAATAATATAGTACTCTTCTTCAAAAACCCACCAACATCCAGTAAATCTGTAGTCGTACTGGTGACGAAAATCGTCAAAATTATTAAAACAGACTTCCCATAATCCTGTAAGAACAAATTATTTGGTAAGAGTTAAATTATTACAAGTATTAGTCACCGATTTCTTAATTAATTTAACAGCAACACCTAAACGTAATGACCACTCCTACTCTACAGTTTACTTTTAATTGGTTACTTACCTATACGTATGAATTTGGGATCTTTTATGTTTCCATCGTTTACTAACCAGTAAGGGGTACAAAAAGAGATTAAGACAAACAGAAATGCCACAACTGTTACTATTATAGCACAAGTTCCTGTTTTTGTTTTCATCGCCATATTTTCTAATAATGTTTAAATTTGTTTTGAGTTATACACGAATGAAGTTACAGTCAGTTAACAATGAGTCAATGACAGTTAAGTGACAGTTGACAACCAAATTGTCTTCTTCTTCATACAAGGATACTGCTACTGGTCAAAAGTATGTGGGTTAAGAACATGTTAAGAATAACATTCACTTCACTATCACGAAAATTAAAAGTGAATTTAAAAATATGATTACAGTTATACGTATCGTACCTTTATATTTATACGGATTACAGATTCAAGAAATATGATATTAAGATCAATCCTAGATAAAATATACTATTATATCATTATTGTCCACATCTAGTGAGTGGATTTCAAATTTTGAATTGATGTAATAATCGTCAGCAACGCGGCCATCCATATTGAGACGATAGGCAGGAAAAAATGTGTCAGTGTCAGAATGCTGAATGAAAACTAGGCCGCCGGTAGAGATGGGACTTTTAGTTCATTTTGGTGAATTCATTCTTTCAGTCTCATTCACCTAAGAGAATCATTCACTTGAGCAATTCATTTGATTCAGTATGGTCGAGAATTGTATATTTGTAATTCGACCACCGATCGTTCAGTCTCGGCGTTCAATATCGGAGTTTGCTTACAACAGCACTGTTTCATGACTCGCGTGTAGTATCGTAATTTAGAGGAATACTTAACATACAATGCTTTTGAGATTACAGACAAATCTAGATTTTAGATTTTAACACATGTATAGGTAAGCATTTAAAAATATAGGCAATAAAATATAAATTTAGGTGTAAAATATTGTATTAAATTAACAAAAGAAGTAATATTTAAAATAAAAAAAACCTAATTTCATAAATAAATTCTAAACATTTAAAAATTAGAAATTCTGTCTAATTTTAATCGAGCTCGTTTTTCTGTTACCATGCTTTAGAAAATATTCTGTCGCAAGACACCGAACTAGCCATTCTATATAGGTGATCCGACTGAAACCAATCATTGAGTCACATCTGCGATACCGTCTACGTCTAATCGTCAGCTGAAATTTTCCATTTAATTCAGTAAACTACTGAATAAGTATAGAAGGAGTGAATTTGACTCGTCTGAATTACATTGTTAAATTTTTTGGGATCAACGTTGCTTTTAGTTCACAGAGAATGATTCAGTCCGACAAGAAGGAATGATTCATTTCATTCAGTGAAGTGAATAGTTCGTTCGCGAACTACCCATCTCTAGCCGCCGGTAGTAGAAAAACCTTGGATAGTGAGCGTGTACACTCTCACTTGCATTTTAAAGCTATATCTATCCTATTTTGTTGAAGTTTATGTGAATAACTAACGAACAAAATATCAAGCAAATGGGCAATTCCACACTTTTTTTTCTGTCAGGCTGTTTTAACACGAAAGTTTATTTTATAGATTTCTTAATAAAGGGTTTTTTTTTTCTTTCTTTTGTGGACCATGGGAAACCTTTGCACTTTCCAAATCTGTGTGTATATACGAGTATGTTTCTATAAAATATTCTAGCAAGCGTGCAATTACTTTACAGTGTAAAATTACGTATTTAAAATGAATGCAACTTTGTCAAAACGTTATATGTAAAGTTCCTTGTTTAGTGGGTATGTACATACATATAGATACAATATTTCTGTACCATCACCATTACAGTGATTTATCATAAATATATATAGTATACCAATATTTACCGTTGTTTGTTTTCTTTTTTAGTGTTGTTCGAACCAACAGATGTGGAAATATCTGACAAGCCATTTAAAAATCCTTATTGGAAAGCTATAAAACTGATTACACCTAATCTGAATGAATTAAAGCATATAACAACTTTCTTAGAAATTCCAAAAAATGCAAATGCTGCGAGCACTTTAGATGAAGCAGTGTATCTTGCTAAATGTCTTGCAGCCTTGATAGAAAATGTGATTGTAACACTTGGCTCATCTGGAGTGTTAATAGCAAGAAGAGGCCTAGCCAGTGATCCTTTTCTGAAAGATCAGCAGACGGGTGAAATTCATGTTAGGCATTATCCTTGTAAGGTGGTGGAGGATTTTGTTAATGTCAGCGGAGCCGGAGATTGCCTAGCAAGTGGAATTATAATTGGCATCCTTAAGGGATTATCTGAAACACGATGTCTATCAATTGGATTATCTGCAGCTCAGTCAGCTTTATATTCTAAATCTGCTGTTCCTGAAGAAAGATTACATGAAGCTCTTATAGCAGAAAATTTAGAATCACATTTTCAAACAATATATCAATAATTCTGGGCAAAAATTGGTATAATGAATAAATTAATATTCTCAACACAAAATTTTTTTAATTATGTTTTATAAAGGTTTGCAAAGACAGCAACACTAGCCACTACCACAGACAAATAATTAGTGATCGGTGAACTCGAAATATAAGAGTCTTTAATTCAATAACTGAATAAACTTAGAATTCGATCAATGGTCTATGTAATTACAATCCTATATAAAATATGATTACAACACATGATTACAATCACAGATTATTATACAATTATGTGACAGTTAGTATGCAATCCACGGTACCACAGCCTGTATCATATCCGACACATTTAAGTAGTACTGGTTGCATAAGCGTGCAGTCACGAATATCCATTCCGTTATTAAAATAATCAAATCGGGATAATTCAATTCTGAAATTTGTCGATTATGTCCAAAACTATCAATAACTATATTCATTGGTTATCTCCAAAGAGGATAATATACTAATAAGGTATTTCACTTAATAAGAATTATATGTTCCAAGTTAAATTTTTTTTGGTTGTGTCTCAGTATGCGTAGCTGCTACCAGCATTGAATTGACGTTAATTTTAAAATATAACCAATAGCATCTTCTTGTGTTTTTTTGGTTGGCAGTTGGTAATGACAACAGTAAAAAGCCAAGACACAAAAATATGTTTTCTATTGTGCTGTACTATGGCTAATTTCATAATAGTTCATAGATTGCAATCAAGTTGACAGTTAACAAACAGCATAAACCTGAAAACACTAACAGTGATTTCCCTATATTTGACCCTAGTATTTGTAAAAAAATAATTTTGAAAACACAAGCAAATTATAAAAAATGTCGGCTGCATTTAAATTTACATCAGGGTTAAGAGAATTGAGGATTCACTTATGTCAAAAAGGCGCTGCAAGTCAAGGTGTCAGGTAGAACAAAAATTTAATAACTAGGTTATGTAATGTCACAAAAATTATCCTTTTCAGAGATTTCATCGAGAAATATTACGTGGAACTGAAGTCAAATAATCCCAAATTTCCGATACTAATAAGGGAATGTTCAGGCGTTCAGCCAAAACTTTGGGCTCGATATGGTGCGTTATATATGTAAAATCGTCATGTGTAGCAGCTACCATATATATTTATTTTTTAGATTTTGGAAGGGAGAAATGTGTGCCTCTTACAGATTTGTCTGCTGCTGATGTTTTGAATAAGTTACAAAGTGTTGCCAAGTAACAAAATAATTTTTTGTAGATAGAATTTTAGCTGTTACTTGTATAACTTAAATAGATAGTATGAAAAATTCATATACGTATATTTATCAAACATATTTTCTAACAGTTACATACAAGTGATAAAGTTGTTTTGAAATATCATTTTGAACACAACAAAATAACATCGTAAGTACATATATTTATTTTACACAAGATCTACTTATATGCTAACTGGCCAATGGAGGTAAACCAAATAAATTTAAAGGAGCTTTCTGGATGGAATTAACTACTACATGAGCATCCTTCCTCAATTCTATTGGTACATTTTCGTCAGGTATCATAACCACCTGCATATTAGCCGCAATAGCAGCTTTAACACCATTAGGTGCATCTTCAAACACCAAACACTTTTCGGGTTGTGGTTTATCTGCAAATCTAAATAAAAATATCACACATAAGAAACTTATAATTCCAAAAATAAAAACTGATTTACCTTGAGGCGCAAATTAAAAATATATCTGGTTTTGGTTTCCCCTCTTTTACATCCGGATCGGAGCCTCCGCATACTACATGACTGAACAAGTCAAAGAAGTGTTTGTGCTTTACCGTCTTCAAATTAAAACTATCTTGACTTGACGAAGTTGCCACGGCTATAGGAATATTGTGTTTGTGCAGATGTTGGACCATATTTGCAGCTCCTAAAATCGGATTCTGTAAATGCCTGCAAAATTAGCATGGGGAATGAAGTGTCACACATTATTCTTCGATTATTAATATTATGCAGACATTCTCAACTGAAAAACTACAGCACCGGAAATACCTGGCATTGACTGTACATTATGGAATTGTTTGTGTGCAGTAGTCCTAAATTCTACTTGAAAATTGTCGACTGACATGGGCAATTTCATTTCCGTCACTGCAATTCGACATGACTCTCGTTCCACAGTTCCGACGACTTTGCCTTGTATTTCGGGTGTGTAAATTTTTCCATATCTCTTTGCGATGTTAGCAATGACACTCTTATAAATGATCTCGGTATCTGAAACACGAAAACATATGTGAGTAGAATCGTAAGTATATACCTTGGATTATTTCGGCGTCTTTCATAACAATGGCATATTGGATTTTAGCTAATTCATAAAATTCTTCGGGGGAAATAGGCAACTGTAATAACTCTACAATTTTCTTAGCTGCTTCTGCACCCGGCAGGCCCATGACGTGGGTCTTAGTTGACCAATTAAACTCTTTTCCGTAATTGCTAACTACATTTTGAACTCCTAGTGTATATAATCTTTCCGTATCTATAAAAATATATTTATATGGCAGTTACTAACTGAAATATTGCTGAAGGGCCTGTTAGATTTCTATAAGTTGAGTAAATTATTAAAATTATCTAATTATACTTTACAATTTAACATATACAACCAAAAATGTTATTCCCATATTATTTGGAGGTTATCAAATTTTGACAGTGACATGAACTTGTAAACTCCACATTTATGTAACCTACCTAGTTAAAGGTGCTATTGAATTTAAATGTTCATCTATTTTTAAAGTACTATATAATATATATTTTTCATTAAAAATAGAAGAATACTTACCCAAAAGAACTCCGTCCAAGTCAAATATGACGTGAGTAACCTTTTTAAATGCATTCGCACTACATCGATTCATTTTACTTTGAATATTATGTAATTGAGAAGATGCTGTCTATAACTAAATACACTCAAATTAAAAATTTAAATAAAAGTAACGCAACTGCATCTGCAATAAAACAGAAATATGCATGAGTCAAATATACGACTAATTTAAAACCGGTGCATCTGTGTCTGTCATTGGGTGATGTTAGCATGTGTCATGGTTACAGTTACGTCAATCTACAGTTGTCATATCTCTCGACAATCTTTAAATATGCATATATACCATATAATAACTAAAACTAACAAACAGCTTTTAAAATTTGCTAAAATGCCAATTCTAGTCCTGGTACACCTGGTCCATTTTCTACTAATCTAGTACTAAACATAACTTGAGTAGGTAATAATTTACGTTAGTTGATGTATTATAAACATGTTAGGTTTAATCGTATAGTACAATATGGACAAAAATCTAAAACCAAATATTCACATCGATGTTGTTAATTGAATTGAATAGGAACATTAAGTCAGGGTAGCATAAAAAGTTACTGGTTAAAGTAATTTTGTCTATTGCTATTTATAAATATTTTGCATAGTAGTAGGTTTTTACATAATTTATTATAATAATATAATTATAAATAAATTATAATATACATAATACGTACATCATTCTGAAACTTGAAAAATTAAATATAATAATTCAGTAAATGTCGTACATTTGGCAACGCTGCACTGTTGCCGGTATTCTCCACCAGAGCGCAGGCGTCGCTTCAAACTTCAAAGCACTCAGCTTTTTGTGTACATAAAATAAAAACGCGAGGAATAAAGCCGTATGCGTGTAGGCGTGCGCAAGTTCTTCGCAACCGGAGCTGCATAGGTACATCGCGTCCACTATTCTGCGGCAGTGCGGAATGTAAATCGGGGGTACAGTGCCTTAGCAACCAAAGCAACCGTGATGGATTTGAAATAAAAGAGTACATATCTAGTTAGTATAGTAAAGCAATGGCTGTGATCGATAGGACTGAGAGGTGTATTTTCGATAGGAGGATGATGTATCAAATACAGGGTATCGTCGTTTTGTTTTTGGTGGCCGGAACCGTGCTAGGTAACCCCCGGAGTTGCGACTTGGCCAGGAAAGAGGTGGCACAAGTCATCCAGGTTGACCCTCTCAGAGTCCTAGACAGACCTGAAACAGGTAGGTGTTGATATTTTTGTTTTGTAGGCGATGACATTTGCGAATTTCGCAGATACGTTTTATTTTTATACATAATTAAGCTTTTCGGAATTTCTAAACTTTTATGCAACGATGGTGCAAAATTAATTACTCGAAACAAATTCCTAAAGAAACGTGAATGCAAACCAGAAACAATTATTATTGTTCATTTGTTTGAAGTTGATATATTTAGACTTCTTGATGCAAAAGAATGTAAAAGATTAACTACATAATTTATACAAAAATAGTGTAAAATAATTTTTTCCCAAAGGATCTGAAGGCCAAGTTTCTTCCTTTGCTTTAATACGATGGTCCTATCTCTATTATTTGATGCACTCTGTATTAACTGTTGCAAGAACCTCATATGAATGATAGTACCAAAGATTGATTGCTTTGATTCGCCCACGTTTGTACTGCATATAAATTACTCCATTGATTTCCCATAGCTTATAGTAAGTATAGCTAGTAGAAAACTGCTTTGAAATAGATATATTCCGTTAATGCACCATTAAAATATCTACGTAATGCTTTTATTTACAGAGAATTTGTATTTATTTTTTATATATTCACTTAAAACTCAAAACCGTCTTAAAATCTGATTTGTCCTATTTTTTTTTAATTTCAACTATCGATGTTGTTGCAGTAATGTGACGGCAATTTGAAAAAATAAATATCCATGTGTGGTTACTTTTTAGCCGATCATCCTGTACCTACTTACCCGTTCGCTAGTGACAAATGTTAAATTTTACCTACGTCTACGATCCTCAACAGTTACACAACCTAATTTGAAAGCAAGTCTGGCTGATCCGTGAATTCCGAAGGATGAAGAGGATTATCCTCTATTCTTCGTGTCAACTACCAATTGTCCTCCATGAACCATCTCCGGCAATTAGTACTGGCGCCTGCCTAATTTTCACGACACACAAAAGACCGCAGAAGCCTAAAATATCCCGGCAAGGCATAAAATTTCTCATTCCCATCCGGCATCCCACAAAGAAAGCTTGAAATGAGGCACCAGCGGTCCTAAATTTTTCTTTTCGATCACTTGGTACTACTACACTACTTTGCTTACAAAGGAATTGTAACAGGTCCACTAAATGTTCATTATCATTAATATCTCCGTATTTCTCGCCGTAAAATTATCAAATTTGTGGTGTTCTTTAGGTACAGAAACCTCAAAAAATAAAATACACATACAAAAATAAAATTGTTGATGTTTTGTTTATACACTTTTTACATTTAACATACATATTTACATGTCATACACTTTACATTTGTATGATGCACATTGTTTTGCTATTCTAACCCCACATTTTAACAATTATTTTCACATACTTGTAAACAAAAGTGAACAATCTTATATGCAGAACTATAACAATATAGAGCTTAGCAAATATCAGGAATTTTATCTCATGCCATCCGCGAATATTCAAAGATTCTGAAGTAAAACGAATATGTAACGACAGAAAGCGGTCTAACCAGTAAATTTTTAAGTACAGAAATTTTTCAAAATAATTTAGCTGCTTTTTCTGTTCCTAAACGATTTCGAATCTTAGAATGAATCAAACCAAATGTCGAAAATATTCTCTTAACCGAGGCTGAACTAGCTGCAGCAGAAAATAATTGCTTGATAATCGGGAATAATTTGTCAATAATATTAATATTTCTTTGGGATTTCCACCAGTCCAAGGGTTTTGTGTTTTTAAGAATCTTTTCGTAAAGCGCATTATAAAGACAGGCGAATTTTCAAATTCTGGCAGGAATTTCCATGATGCTCAAGCTTATTTTACAGTAATTATAGAAATATACAAGGTACACAATTTAGGCATTCCATTTATAAGTTTAAACAAAAACTATCTCTGTTAATATAACTACTAGATACATTGATGTTAATTATTAGGATGTTTATGTAAAAAAAATATATAAAAATAAAAAAAATCATTATTTTTTGATTTTTTCCGAATGAAAATCCTGGCTACGTCACTGCTAAAAACATCGCAGATTTGATCATTTTACGGCTTGAAATACTGAGACCTGAATTCGTGTAGATCATGTTAGAGGTAAAACGATTTCAGTAAGTTATAGAAGTAAAGAATATTTTTATGTAAAATTACACTTTATAAAGAAAAGAATGTAAAACTTAAGCAGTATATATTTAAACATACAAATCGAATGAAGCTGTTCGTTAAATATACCAACTTCTTCAGTCAAAAATGTGTTGAATTAAATTCGCAAATACTATGTTGTTTAGAATATAATACCTAACCTACTTAAAATTTGTGTGTGTGTATAAGAACATAAATTTGAAAAATCACACCCTTACACGGGTTGAGAGCCACTGTGTGCCGCTTTCTCAAGAGTAACGGACACTTTGTATAAAAATATTTGAGAAACAGGAAACCACCGCGTCGAGGTACCAGAGAAATGCATTCTTATTGTTGCTGTGAGCTAGGGCGTGTCGTCTATTATTTATCAACCCTCCGTAGACAGATGTGTGTGTCATTTCACACCCCCATTCATCAGGGGGTAGCTGCGCTGCCTCTTAATTGATTATTCAACCTTTTATGCTTTATAGGATCCATCTCGCAAGGACGCCTCGCTTTTATAATCTGTTTAGAGGGCTGCCAGAGTACCTACTTTTCTTTTTTTACGTTGAATTACTCACAAAACGCACCGCGATGGAATAAACAGCATTATAACGTATTAGAGTAAATCTATAAAAAAGCAGGTCCAATATAAACATCCTGGAAAAGGTTTTCAACAAGTGCAATCAAAATTTCTGTTGATTTAATATTTGTATTTAGGTACGTACCGACGAAATGAAGCAGAACTGCAAACTGTTATAAATGTTAATTGTTTATTGTTGAAATGGAAATGCAGATCTAAGTTTTCGGTGAATGAAACTCTACATTCTGTTAAAAACCGTAATCCAGGATCGATGAGAAGGGGACTGTGGGGCCAAATTTCCTGGATCCACGCCTCTTTTAGAATAGAATAGATACATCCAAAACGCACCTCATTATATTATGTGATGGGTACATACCTTGCCAAAAATTGTTTAGGTGTTTTTCCAGTGGTTTTTTTTTATCTGAGAGAGTTCTACAGGGTGTCCGAGAACATGTGGAAATCTCTCGGGTGTAGATAAAACATGAAAAAATAAAATAACAAGTTTCTATAAAATTATTTCCTACAGGCACTTCATGCGGAGATGTGTCCCTGAAGGTCGCCGCTGGAAATCGGTTTTTCTTGAATAACTTTTAAAGTAAGTTTTAAGTAACATAATTTAATAAAAATTTAATGTGATTTAAGGACCTCTTAAAATAGTGTCCTTAAAACATATTTAGCTTTTTTAGTTTACCAGAGGCGGGTTAAGGTTTACAACTTAATGCCTAAATGTTTTTAACACCCTGTATGATAAAGACTTTAAAATAATACATCTGGGTAGCTTGAACCTTAGACTAAAAAAAGGTACTCTTGTTTATTGTTGATAAAATTAGCCGTTCATGAGAAAAATTCGACCTATGTTCCCTCTTATGAAGTGTTTCAATAATTTCGTTAAGGTGCCTTCTGGGACACCACGCATTTTTTAAATTTTGTAATTCTTCGGATTAAACATCTTAAAATGAAACTTTCCTATTAGAATGATTTTCGTATCGTACTTTGTTGCCGAGAAAAAAAATAGAAATCATGATCCTTTTTACATATTAAAAATAAAACATGAATTCGTTTATTATACCATTCTTTTTATCATGAACGGTTCATTTTATCGACAATAAACAACAGTACCATTTTTTTAGTCTAAAGTTGAAACTACCCAGATTTATTATTTTAAAGTCTATTATACAGGGTGTTAAAAATTTAGACATTAAGTTGTAAAGCTTAGCCCGCCCCTGGTAAACTAAAAAAACTAAAGAATGTGTGTCCATTACATTAAATTTTTATTAAATTATATTAAGTATCTACTTTAAAAGTTATTCAGGAAAATCCGATTTCCAACGGCGTCCTTCAGGGACACATATCTCCGTAGGGGGGGCCTGTAGGAAACAAAATAGATAGAATCTTATTTTTTTCTGCACCTGAGAGATTGCCACATTTTCCCGAACAACCTGTATTGTTAGGACGCCGTTTTGAAATTAGTAAATCACTAATTTTGAGCTCCATACTTGTCGTAATGAGCCTATTTTTGGCAAGTAGTTTTAGAATGAGGGTTCACACAGTGCAAAGTTATCCACTTTTATGTGAAACAATTACATATTTCTAAAAAATGTCTTCCCAGATCACCGGAAAATTTAAAGGAAGTCACAATGATCTTAAAATATCTGGAAAATGTTCACGTTATTGGCACTCGGCAAAAGTTTTTCACCCGGGACCCCCTCTGTCTCTCGACGGTCCTGGTAATAACGTGTACCCACAGCAACTCATAAAAATAATTTATGTAGTGCAAACACTCAATCATAACTGACGCTTTAAATGAGAGTACTCACTGGACTCTTTCAATTTCCATCGAAAATTGCCACCCTGCCTTCTAATAAATAACAAATTACCCTTTAGGCCAATCTACCCCTCTTACCTGCGACCCCATTTACATTTACGCGGCAGTAACTGCTCTAATGGCGTGTACACACTGGCCGCGACAAGTCCGAACAATAAAAATCTCCATAACAAACGCCGCCGGCCGTAAAAGAGACGTTTATTAGTTTTGATTACATCTGTTGGGTATTAAGTAATTGTTTAACGCTGTGTAATCCGTTTGCCGGCCGCAGGTTTTTTATATTTATTTAAATTCCCAGCCGCGGAACAATAATTAGAAATAGCATAGCGTCTGGCCAACGGGTCGACAGCACAGGACCCGATTCAGAATTATTTTGCGCTCGTTACAGTCGCCGAGCTTTACCGCTGTCGGTGCAAACGTCAATTGGTGGAGCTTAAAAACGATTAGCAAATGAGTATATTCAGATGCACGAGCGAACAACTATAAATTTAAAAGGGATTTAAATATTTGGGGTACTTTTCCCACATCTATCATTTTATAAATAGGGGCTGTAGGATCGAGGGGTGTGACACTCCTGAGATCAGGTGTACATTTTGTGTTAAATCAATGAAATCTGCAAAATTATGCGAAATCAATTGAGTACTAATTTCATTTGGTATATTTGTCATCTGTCAGAAAACTTAATATTTTTAAGATTATGTTGATTTTGTGTTTTTTCTTAAATTAAATTTTGTTTAAGTAAGTTTGTATTTGGTTTTATATGATTTATGGTATTAAAATATAGTTGTACCTGTCAATGTTAGATGTTTGGTGCAAATAAGTAGAACTGATGTTCCAGTTTACCTTTAGATTTAATTACTGACATTAAAATCGAAAATTGACAAAATTTCATTTAATCTCCTATACTTATATCTTTACACGATCTACTGAATATTTCTTAAATAAGTATGGTAATTGAACAAAAAAAGAAAATATTAAGTATTATCTTATTGATTTCATTTTTGACTAAGTCACATTTCCAAAAGGTCGAATATTACAAGTTAATTATAGCCTCAATTTTATTATAACAGTTGTAACACTGGTTGCTTACAGCTAGTGCTAATTTAAACTTCCATCTCAAATTCCACCGTTATTATAAAAAAGTCATATCTTGAAACCGAGATTGAAACATTAAAAAAATATATATCCAATTATTCAGAAAATACACTATTAAAAATTTGTTTTGAACTTTTCTTTAAATACTAGAAAATCAGACTCAACATAATATGAAATTTTCCAGCTAGTTGCAAAACTCGATACCTACTTTAAAATCTTTCAATTCAACTGAAATCTAAGGAAATCAAGTGGAATCAATAAAATCAGTGGAATCAGCGAAATCAAGTGAAATCAGTAAAATCAAGTAAATTCATATAAAATTTCAAAATTTTTCATTGGAAATTGTCAATAATAACATGTCTTTTAATTTTTTTTACAGCCTATATTTCGAAAATGAAGCATTTGCGGACCTAGGTTTATAGGAACTTTTTTTCGTATTTTTGAATGTAGACTGCTGTAGATGTCTCTGAACATCATTTTGCAACACTCTGCATATATTTTACAGCACAATCTATCAACTGACTTTGAAAAGACTATATTAATGCGTTATCGATTTATTGTATTATTCTGATAAAAAATTAAAAAATGAATCTAATAATCAACAATACTGATGTTATTTAATTCCGAACGAAGTTTCGTTGCGTAATCCTTAAAATAGAATTTGCCAGTACGGCACTGCGCATGAAATATCTAACTCATTTGTTTCCAATGTTAAAGTGCAAAAACCTTTCGTTCAAACTCCAGCGTTTGTTAGATGTGCTGGAAATAGACTTGACTGCATAATATATAAATGTCTGAATACAGCGCACTCATTTACAATATGAAAAAACACACATAAGTTATTGCTATAATGTAAAATGTGCCAGCTGTTTTTTTTTCTTTAAAGGAATATCGGATCTCATTCTAAAGCCAAGAAATCGCCGCTTTCATACCCAATGTCTCGACGGCTTTGAATAATTACTGAAAACTTCCAATCGATAGGGCAGGGAGCTGAAAGTTGAGACTACAATTGAATTGCTAAAGAAAAAACAGTTGTATTTACTGGGCAATAAATTTGTTCTGAATACGTCTGTCAAGTAGAATCACTATTAGCGCCGATTTTTGCTACATTTTACATTTTGTTTCATCGCCTGACAGCCAAACTATTCTATGTCCATGGTTTTCTGTAACGACATTTTTATATGAAGTTATTTTATGTCCACGCAATGTGGGGACAGGAAAATTATTTGAAGTATTTATAATAATATATAGCATTTTTTGAAATACTTAAAACATAATAATGAGTGAATCAGAAGAAATTGATTTCTGAGGCCTTTGAGGACTGAGGATCAGAATATCAATCATCAGATAATGGTGGAATATACATTATTCTAGTGCGTGTTTTATTAATTACTCTATATTGAAATAAAATGTTGAACATAAAAATAAAGTGATTTAAAATGTTTTTAATTTCGTTTATTCTATATCCAGGGCAATTTTATGTAATTTATTTTTTTAATTCTAATTGTCTTCTGAAAAAACATATATTATTTATTATTTTAATACTAAAATAGTCACTGAAGTAGAAAAAATTATCCTATGCAAAAATTTAATAAAATGGATATAGAACAGTGTGATTCTCAGATGACGTGACGATTTGTGGAAAACTAAATACATATTGTGGTTTATTTTCTCTTTAATTCTCACTTTAGTTGTCACCGTTGAATATTTTAAAATGTGTGTTAGTTTGAACACCACAAGCAGGGGTTTAATAACGTTGCTTTGTTTACTTTCAACTGTTTAGCTGTTCGGAAAATGTATGAAAGCCATTAACAGGTTTGGTTAAGGTGCGAAATAATCGATTTCCATGAAAACATCAAGACAACGTTCAAAGAACGTAAGTAAAAATGTTTACCTACTTTTAAACTTGGAATCTTTATGAATTATTTTTCATACAAAAATAATTAACGTAAAGATTATTTATTGTTTGCTTATAATAATATTTATCACTTCATTATAATAATAACAATACTGATAGAGTTGCGTTTATAGCAAATGCTCCTATCAGTCTATATTGTTGATTGCATTCATGGAACTAAGAGGTCACAAGTGATTTTTAATTTGAAAAAAAAGCAGTTTCTTATAACTGGGAAACATACATGTGCGTATTGAGTAAACATTTCTATGCGCAAAAGATCCAGTGAAATAAGTTGATCTAGAAATGAAGAGGCGAAAAGTGTATATTTCCGAATTAGATTATCACTGGTTTAATGAAATACATTTGAAGACTTTTGAAAGTAAGAACCCAATATAAAAGAAATGACAATAGAAAATAAGAACCAAGCGACTATAGGAAACGATATATGGCATGAAAGAAAAACTTTATCAAGTACGATTAGAGAAAACTGATATAGAAAGTAAAAGTAATTCTGACTCCATTCTAGATACTGTAATTATTACTAAAAATGGATACCAGTAAGTTGCTTGATCACATAATCTCTTTAATCTTGAAAAAATTGTAGATATATTAATTCGATCAACTTCTGATATCGTGTCAGACGTAATAGGTTTTCTGATAAACCCGCAATGCTCCCGATAACGAATCAAGATATTCTAATTGATATCGATTTTGGAATGCGCCCAAGAAAATTAACCGCCTAATTTACCTAAACCATAGACTATGCCTAACCGTTGAACTTTTTACATAAAGCTAAATAGGATATTCCGTGAGATGGCAAATTACGAATTCATTTTAATAACATCAATCAATCTAGTTTCTTCTTGTCCCTGGACCCAATTTGTTACGTATTCGCCGGCGTATTAAAACATTAAAAGCAAAAAATGCAGTTTTATTGCTCCGCGCTCTGGCATTCCGAAATATGCAAAGAGGGCCAATGAACCAATTTGGCCTCTAAGCCGAGATATGCGAGGCAGAGCGGACCAATTGCCAATCCCAGGATCTTGAATTCGGTGGCCGTTGACAAAAATTTGTTATTGCCAGCAATCAAATACCATAAAACCTTTCATTCCATTTTTAATAAAACTGTAAACGGTTCTCAAAGAAAGTGCAATTATGTAGAATTTAATTGGTAATTATACAGAGTGTCTTAGGTATTATTGACATCCTTGGATGGGGTGATTGCAGAGTGAAAATAAATGAACTTTACCAAATATACCTAAAAGATCATCGTTTCCGAGATACAAGGTGTCAAAGATTTTGAAATTTTTATTATATTTTTTATTTATTTGGAAATCTTTCGTGTTAAAACAGCAATAGTTCTAGGTTGTATTGAAATACATTGGGTCTAATTATTCAGTATGTTTAAATATTCTCATTACCAGTGCCGTAGAAACAATAATAATATTTTCCCACAAAATAGACGTAATTTTTAGATTGTATAATACTATACAGGGTGTCCCGAAATTAATGCAACATAACAAGAGTAGATGCCTGACGACAAAATAATGCGATGTATCCAAACTTACTTTAGTCAACATTTCATGGTTAACAGAACTTTTGCACGACTTAGTGTATATATACATCTGATTATTGAAACAATGCGTTCTAACGTCTTTATGTGACAAAGGTATAACGTCGTTGAAGTCGTTAAGAGTAACCGTTTTAGAAATAATCCCATTTGAAATATTCAACGCACCGAGCAAAAACTGTTTTGAATTTCAGGTAAAGTGCCTATTCCGCTGAAAATACAGCAAAATATTATTTGAAAAAGTTATTGAGGATGCTAAATAATGGCGATGAGTAAAGATCGGCCTGCTTTGATGAAATCTTTGTTCTTTGATTAAACTTTTGTATAAAATACAACAGCTAAAGATAACAGTTTCACCAAACCTTTTTTCTATTATAAAAAAATTAATAGTCTCGTCTACCTACAATAATATCCTAGGTATATGTTCCCACTTCCAATACAATAATAACAGTGAGCATAGTACGTTATTTTTAAGAAAAAAGTCACACTGGCCCTCTCATCAATCCACGTCACGTCAGCTTCCTCGAATCGAAACGAAAATAAAATCATTAGTCTGTCTTTTATTTTCCGTTGTTTTTCGGCAACACGCCTCGCAGCCCCGATTTCACGGCCGATTTTCTTGGATAGGTGTTAGTCCAAATAAACAAAAAGGGCATACGGAAACATGTGTTAACCTAATTTTAGAAAACGGAAACGGCGCGTGTCCCGCCTAACTACCCTGACTGTCGACAGGGTGGGCGGTTAGTCTAAATAAACAAAAGAGCCAGCCCAGAAAGAATCCTGCACGGTTCCGTAGGTCTAGGTACACGGAATGGAAAGTCGCTATTAAGATGCTACACTTGATTCTCCTTTAAAAAAAATACTTAAAAGCCTTAAAAGTATTTTTTATATAATGCGTTGTGCAAATACAGTAAATAATTTGTAAAAACAGAGCAGTTCAAAAATGTTTTTTAATAATATATATCTGCACTGCACTGGAAACTGGTCCACTGTAAAACCTGACAAGGCAAAACACTAGGTATTAATGTTACAAAAAAATTTCTGCATAAATCATCAATAGTGTCCACTTCGATGCGATATACTTCATTTTTTAAATATCCCCACAAAAAGAAGTCCAAATGGAAGAAGTCAGGAGATTGTGGCGGCCATGGTACCGGTCCTCCTCGTCCAATCCCTTCGTATTAATGCTTGGACACGCTGTACCGGGTACGGAACCTCGTGTATGCTACGCCACACTGCTGCAATACGCCGTGGACGTCCTGGACCTCCATCTCTTCCACGATTCGGTTTCAAATATCCCCTGTCATGCCCGCGTTGCATACACTTGCACTCATTGCACACCGCGTTAAAAGTAGCTGCATTTGGCACATGTTTACGTTCTGCTGAAGCATTTTCACTTCACCATATATTAAATCGATATCCATCAACTCCGAGTTGCTATGCACGTAAGCCATTTTTGGCACTTGAAAAACTAATGTAAACACTAAGCATCACAAAAACGTTAATATCTACTATAAGTAATCGGATTTCAATATTCGGAATCGCCTGGCTAGATAATACAGAAACCCAGCGATGTAAAGGTTAAAAATACTACTACTTCAATATCTTTTAATTCGGAAACTATGAAGATTTTACAATATTGACTCCAGTTTTTCATAACGTTTGACGTTTCATGCTTTTTTCTTTTCTCGATATTTTTAAATAAGTTGTGAATCATCTATATAAATGATTTTCAACACTTAATAACGGAACTATTTCAAGCTTAGTAAATAATGCCATGCCGCCTATGTATTTTCAAGGATTTCGAAGAATCACGGTCAAATAATGGTCTAACCAACATAATTTTAGAAAATATATTTTTTAGAATTTAACTACAGGTACCTATAAGTATTCTTATAATATAAACGTACTTACTGTTAGATATAAAACTGTTTACTTTTACGAAAATAATTATTATTAAAATAAGACATTAGGATAGCAGCAAAAATATATCTCATATTGATAATGAATAAACAGCACACCAAGGATTTTATTTTTCTGCTTACTTTTGTTCTTCATGTTTTAACTCTTCAAAGATTTCAGTAGATACATATCTAAAGACACCAGAAATTTGATAATTTAGTAGTGAAAAATATAATGATCTTAAATATAAGGTGATAGAAGTCATAATCTAAAATTGATAGAAGTATGTCTACCTATTTGCTATAAATTTGAATTTTTAGCAATTTTATTATGTACGTAATATGTATATTGTAGTGTTGTATCACGATGAACTAATTCAAAAACGATCTAGTAGCAATGAAAATGAGATCGATTGTTGTAATTCTCCGCTTATTGTAGAAAGGCGGTCCCACTCAGTTTTTGTTACGCCACTGAGAGTGCACTGGAGAATGATTTGTAGCTATAAAAACTTTTATGTCGTTTGTAGTTTCTCGAAATCTAAAATAGTCACTATACTTCAGCAATTGCTAGAAGTATAGCGACCCTACCTTAGATCTCGAGTAACTACAAATGAAAAAAATTACTACAAAAGACTTTCAGCCCCCACATGAAGTATAGTTAGATATCGTGGAACTACAAAAGAAAAAATCATTACTATAAACTGCTACAAACGATTCTTCAGCCTTCGCTTTCGCTAGAATTACAATTAGGTACTCAATGCTTAGATTTCGAGGAACTACAAATGGAAAATGCTGTAAGTTGACTTGAGATTGAAACGGTTTTATACATTTTGTATTCATCAATATATTGAAAATAGCTATATTTTTATTCTTTGATACTACAAATGAAAATGATTTAATTGCAATCAACTACAAACGATTATCTCCAGAATTAACCATTACATATCGTTGCCGTTAAATTAGGGGAATGAATTTTGTAGGCTCTGGAACTTTTTTTTTTAATTTGCTGCAAAGGAAAAAATGTCACCACAAACAACTACCTACATATCGCAATCTATGAAAATCACCGAATTTTATTTTTAAAAGTCGTATGCTAGGTTCACATGGCCAAATTGCTCCCCCCCCGACAGATCAATAAAAATGCTATTAATTTTCGTTCCATCATAATAACATATTGAGTAAACAGCAGTTACTGCTCTCTTTTAAGGGCAACGTCTCAATTCGTGTATACATTATGTAAGCTCGATTTCCGTGTAATAAAGCTCGCAGTCTTTAGCGCCTCGTAAAATTTGTACCCGTGAAGGGTGGCATCCATAATAAATTGTGGAAATTGGATGAGGACTGACGTCAAGACAGTTTTACGTACTTTTTAGGCACAAGTGAAAAATTGTAATGTAATCTGCTGAGAAAAATATAATTTCTTCTATATATATCTCCAACTTTTTTACATATTTATAATATTTCCTGTTTGCATTCAAGGATAAAGTGATTGCGCTTCTTTAAAATCTTGTAAATTGTATTATTCATTTCTTTTCTATTCTTGATAGTTTCTGAAATGTATGAAATTCTTTAGAATTATAGTTTCATTGCCATTGCATCGCTACATCCTTACTCATTCCCGTTCGTTACAGTTTGCGGTTTTTTTTTGATGAGTTATCATCAGAGGAACATAAAACACGCGTCTTCTTTACCAGAGACGCCGCTAGTCTGGTGGTCTCCCAAAAGAAAATAAATAGGTAAATAAACATAAAATAGAACATAAGATTTATGTGCTCGCTGGTGTTCTCCCTTTGGGATTGTCGACATTGAAATTTTAAGTATGTGAATGAAGAATTAAAGTGACCATTTTTGATAATGATGAGATCTTTAGTGGTAAGAAAAATTCAAATGAGACATCTTCCCTGAGACTTCAATAGGGGTTGTTGTACATTTACAATGTATCCCGTTTATATTTAAAAAGCACTGGAAGCAAAGTTCCTCTTGAAAAAATAGTTTTTTTTTATTAACGTAACTTTTCCGAGATATAGCGATTTTTTTTAATTGCTCACAAAAACTACATCCTCTAAAAGTATCTACCTGAAGAGCAACAAAATATACCTAGTGCAAAAATTGCTTTGCTATCGTTGCTAGTTGCGAGATATAGGGTGTTCAAATTGTTACTCTGCAGTGGGTTCTTCTCAATTATCTTTAAATCGACGAAAGATCAAAATTGACACATGAATTAATATCAACTGTATCTTTTACCGTTTTGTTATCAATAGTAGTGCGGGGATGCGGATAGTAGTATATAATTAAAGAAAAAAATATGTTGTCAAAATTAGATAAACATTTGAACGGTTTTGTCACCTCTAAGGTAATACAAGAAATGGTGTACCTACCTACTAGTTGAATGTCGATAGGACGCACATTTTTCGAGAAAAATGAAGGTAAAGTTGTTTCCTCACATAAAAATGGCAATTTGTTGCCAAAAGTCAATTCTTGCTTTGACTTATTTGATATAGCACATTTAAACTATTGAATTTTTTTATTTTATGGGTTGTTTTTCAAAAAAAAATTACGTGTTGGTTCTACATCTGTTACTTTCTACGAAAATCGATTTCTCGTATATTCTTATTCCTCTGTACCAAACTGTAGCTCTTTCTGTTGAGAAATAATGAATTATTTTCAGTTTTTTAGAAATATTTGGATCTGTTTGGTTTAAGCTGACAACCATCAAAAGACGCAACTTTTGTCTAATTTGAGCCACCCTCCAAAACTGTGATACCTACTGCACAATATAAACGTAAATGGTTATAGGTGCTAAAAAATCTCAGTCTGACGCTACTTGGCGAACGATATTTATATGTTTCCCCCAATTTTTGTGCCTCCCCAGCCGTGATTCCCCCTTTCCATTGGCCACCGGTTGAGACAGTAATAAAAGGCCTCTAGATCGACCACGTACCTACATACACAACCCCGTATTGATTTTTAACGCTCCCACCCATTTATATAACCTACAGAAATAGTAGACATTACTACACTATCTGGCGTTTGTAATAAAAATATATTT
Source organism: Monochamus alternatus (assembly GCA_037114965.1). Lineage (NCBI taxonomy): Eukaryota > Metazoa > Arthropoda > Insecta > Coleoptera > Cerambycidae > Monochamus > Monochamus alternatus. The sequence goes on along the minus strand of CM073431.1, from coordinate 92,918,497 downwards.
ATATGCTAAAGTCGTAATGATGGTTATGATCAAAATACTATTGTAAAGTTATTTTATAATGAGGATATCAAAGATTATTTTATGAACATTACACCCTGTATATGTTCACTTCTTCAGTTTCGACGTTACATACACTTTTAAATAAAACTCCTTCTAGATGTTCTGCATGCAGTTTTTCTGTTCGTTTAAGAAGAAAAACGTTTCCACTTAATACCCTCTAATAATAAGCATCAGACTAAACAAAAGCCGGTCTCCACCGCATAATAATGGCACGTTTACTTTATTGTACCGGGTGTATTATTTGAAAGTCGCGACTCTATATTTAAAATCCATAAAGCGCAGTCGACAATCGAAGTCCGAGAAATACTACATGCATTGCATGGAGCATTAGAGCATCGCCTCTCCGACGATTACCATTATGCCAGGCAACGATTACTGTTAAGGGTAATAACTTGCTATTAACCTGAGCCGGCTTGCATTTGCAATTATGCAACGACGCTGCCTGCTTTCGAAGAATTTATGTATATTTAGCGTCACGATGAAGAAAAATCAGCCGTAATTAGCGACAACGTAATGCGAAAGTTTCTTGGATCTGGTTTTTTAATCATCATTTTATAAATTTTGATCTTGTGCCAGTCTCTATACTCTGTTGTGAAATTATAGAGATCGACGTCATTTCAACGTGTGGACTCAACGCGACTGGTAGGTAAGAGGTATAATAGGAATACGATATTGTAATATAGGAATACCTTCAGACATAAGGCTTTATTCAGCTAAAATTATTATGTCCATACTTCTTTATGACTCTGACATATTAATCACTACATTCTTCTAGGCACTAATTCAAAATGTATGTAATCTTCCAAGTAGTTTGAAGATCATCTTAATCTACTTGATTAAGGCTTTGCAACTATTTTCTCATCATCTTAGATATTTCTAACAGTGGTATTCATAGTCCGTCTCCGAAGTGGTATTATGCGAATTTCATAATGAAATTCACATAATTTGAGAAGAAAATATAAGATACCACTGTTACTGTACACTGTATCCATTGTCCGTCCGAAATTATTTGAATTTTATTATAAAATTCGTATCATTTCGGGACGGAGATCGCTCCCCGACAACCCGAGACAGACTATGAATACCACCGTAAGACTGGTACCAGAGTCGATAACTAAATAGGCATTGAATTTCCAAAACATGCTCTTCACTATGATGAAACATTCTCTGGTGAGGAGTGCAATTGAACGAAGTGCATAAAAAAGAGCGAATTGAATGAAGAGCCTGAGACAAGACCAGCTTCCATTGATTTACATTTTTAGTCCTTAGATTTTAAAGCAAGAAGACAGCCTGTCAGCAGTCTATCTGTCTTCAGGGTTATATGAAGTTCTGATTTGGATTTCCCACAAACCGTAACGTCATCTAAGTAAGCATATACTCCTAAAAGATCTTCACTTTTGGTTATATAATTTATCATTCGTTGGAAGCAGGCCACCCCATTCGTGACTCCAAAAGGAACTCTAGTATACTGATATAATTGTTTGTTGCCTTCAAATGCAATGAAAGACTTTTCCTCCTTCTCTTACATTTTGACAACTGATATGCGTCTAAATATGTGCGTATTAATTGTTTATGGGTAATCGATAACCGTTCTCTCACCATTATTTCTTCAGAAATAAATTTGGAATCTTCAACACTAGATGTATTGACGAGATTTTTTTAGTCCACCAGAATTTACTTTTGAATGTTGATAGAGTGCGCCATGTCTTATAACAACATTCTGACATAATATGTTGAAAAAAACAAATAGTTATCTCGATTTCGATAAGTGGTGTTAACAGTAAGGCAACATAAAATCACGGATTACTGTTGTTACTCGTTACTATCACTGTCTATAACGCTGTCAATGATGGCTGGTTGTATATAATTTCACCTCTTGTATGAGAGTCCCGCATTCGATGTTCTTTTTCTGCAGAAGGTTCAATGAGGTTTAGTTTACAATGATATGAAGGCAATCGAGGAACTGTAACTTCACGTGACACACAACTGCGCATGTTGACTTTTTTCCATGCAGGATGTTGGCAATTTTTCTATTCGTCGACTATGATAAGGCGCATTACAGTATCCATTACCATTGAATTTACAGTCGTTGGGTTCGATGGGAGCAATGGTAATGTACTGATTCGTCGCGACATCAACACATGTACTCGTTAGCGTTACCCGAAAACCACATTCATTTCTGATTTAAAAAAAAATGTAAAACTTCAATTCCTTTCCAGCCACTTTCACTTTTTTTGCTTTACTTTTTAACGTACCATAAGCATTTGTAAAAACGCTTTTGTTAAAAAAAACTGCACATTTCCTCAGCATCATTTACCGATATATTCACGTTTAATTCTCTGATATACGTTATTTTACGTTTACGGCTACGTTGATTGTTATTAGATGACCACTAATCCTCGGATCCGACTTCATGCTGACACGTTATTAAAAGACGTCCATATTTCGATGCACTTTCAATTATTTCTCATATTTACACCTACACGATAAACAAACGGAAATCTAGTTATTCTAGTATACACTATTTTAGAATAACGTAAAAATTGTGATTTGATTTATTTATGACGTTCAGAACCAGAGTACATAATAATACTTCCTCTATTTCAGTGCACTTGAAATAAAATGAAACTCTTTACTGTTCGGAATGGGAAAATCGCAAACTTATTTTTAGCTTATTATCTCCGTTGCTTCTGCTCGTGTGAACCTACGGGACTAATGAAATGGAAGCCTTACAGGCCCGAAAAAATCCATCAATTAATGGAAGTGATTTCAACTCGATCCGGTCCTTTAATTAAAAGTAATTTTCGCTAGGTCGGAAACTCGATAGACGTCACCGGAAGGAAGTTTTATTAAAATCAAATGCCTCGATCATTTCGCAGCGGAGGTGGCATTAATGAAATTTCTTCTGTCAGATTTCCAGAGCCCGAGATATTTGATTTTTTTTTGTCGAAGTTCGCCTGGCGATATTTCAGACTTGGGATGACGGCCGAAGTTGGTTCAGTGTCAATGAGAGGTCTACGGAAAATATAAAAGGAAATTCAAGTGCCAAGAGATAAAGTAAAAACGTTTCAATTAGATTCATTGCGACAATAATTGTCAATTCTGTTTAATTTTTTGTCATAGTGTAAAGTAAGGTAATATACAGTACTTATATATAGTACCTATATTACATACCGAGGTGGAAAGTGTTTTATTATTGTCGAGAGATAAGGATGGTTTACCATGGAACAAAACAAGAATGACATACTTTTCACTGAGGTTTGTATACCTACAACCATAACTTTTAAATGCATGTGACGGTTTTTGTAACAAAAATAATTACGTGAGAAATTAACAAAGTAAAAATCTCTGTATAACCAGATTACAGATAAAAAAAACGTCAAGTTGGCATTTTGACAATGGTTACTCTAGTACTAAAAAAGTCAAACATACAAACTTCAATTAGTTGCATTTTTGATAGATTGTCATCAAAAAACAATCGAAGACAATGAACGATTCAGAAGAAATTATTTGTACTCCTCCTCAACTGAGACAAGTCGCTGAAAGTTTGGAAAAGATTTGTTTCCTAAGAAGAGTCGTGCAAGCTACGATAAAGTTTACGATGTTTTTAAGAGTTGGTGCTCGCAAAAAGGTGTTCAGAAAGCCGTTTCTGAAACATTGTGCTGCCATATTTTAGCGAAATTGCCAAAATCAAAAAGCCTTTAACCCTTTGGTCCATTTACTCAATGTTCAGATTCTCAGGTTAAAATTGCCACAAAAATATCTGGCGAAATGCCAAACTCCAGTACTAAGAACGTTGCCATTTCTACGCAGGATGTTCAGCATGGATTAATAATTTCTGTTGCTGCTTATAACAGAATGTTACAATTAATTTAGTAATATAATTCGTAATACTTGTGTTAATGTACAATAAGATATTTTTCGAAACAAACAATTTGGTTATTCAATGACTGTTGATACTTACCTGGGGTGCAATGACATTCGTCTGGGTGGAAAGTAGTCAGAAATATGTTTCTTTCAAACTTACTGTAAGTTTTGAAATATGAACAATATATATATTGTTGTAAATAAAATATTTTATAAATGTATACGTGCGCCATAACCACGCTGGGTGGTTAAGCGAAACGTGTAACACATGAGACAAACAGGATTTGAGACAATGTAACAATTTCCCGTAATATTCTTTTCCTGATATAATCAAAACGTACGTGGTCATAGGTGGAAAGTGACGGTGTAATGCACATAAATTGCCTTTTGGTGTCGATTAAGCTTTGCTTGAGCTTTGTCTCCCTATAAAATACCACTAAATTTTTTGAAGCTCGACCCGTGTTGTCCTTCGAGTCTCCCTAGCTTGATGCATTCGTACAGTAGTCGATAAAAATACAAGTAATGGGGAGAATAACAACTTTATTCACGTAGGTAACTTAAGATATTCTTAAATTTCGCAACACGAATTCCTGGACCGTCCGTGTACTAAGTGATTTTTTTATCACGAGAAATACGTTTTTGTTGTAAATGGCCGAAGCAAAGTGAGCGTTGCCAAACAAAGTTTGTTTGGGTTGGCTAAAAATTGAAATTAAGGTAGATAGCGAAACCCTCTCAGAACCATACCTACTATTTTTAACAAGTATTGGAAGAATTTTTCATTTAAAATTTTTTCCCAAGTATCATTTTTTTACTTTTATAACGCTTTAAAAGTTACAAACCAGTTATTGTGTAACTGGAAGCATTTACCATATCAATCCCTAATTTATATCAGATGGGCCTTGCAGAATCAGCAGAGTGTTTTTTTTTTGTTTCATTTTAATCACAATTGTATATAAAGTAGCTTCTCAAAAAGACAAATACGGTAACTTAATAAACATTGTATGTAAAAAAAATAACTGTCAATTATGAATACTTAATTAAAATTGAAGAATCTGTACCACCACCATTAATATCTACACATAGCGCTTTCTTATTTCGGATGAAAACATCTGTAGTTCAAATAGAAAAGGAAGTTGATTTTGTAAGGAATTGGGCATCGATCTATTTAAAATAGTAACTTCTTCCGTAATAAGAAAACGCTACAATCTATGTGTAGATACAAATAATGCTTATATGGAAAACATTTATTTGAGAATTTTTTTCTTCAGTTTTCTTAATTTTTGCAGTAAATTTTTTGTTACGTTTATTATTATTGATATACTGTTCCAAGTTACCGCACTTGTTTTCTTCAAAGACAGCTTTAACAAAATTAAAATACAACCTACTGTTTTTACAAGGCCCATCTGATCTAAATTGAGAATTGTCTATAACTTTTGAACTGTTATAAACGCAAGACAAAAATTATTTGGGAAAAAGCTTGAAATTCTTTTAATATCCGTAAAAATGGTATGCTTCTGAGAAAAAAAAAATTGGAACGTCACGACGTCCAGCGTCGTTTAGCCCAAACAAACTTGGTATGGCAATGCTTACTTCGCTACAGCCGTTTACAAGAAAAATGCATTTCTCCAAAAAAAAAAATCACCCTGTACATATGTAGGTACGCTAAGTTGTCAATTAAAAGTCCACTGAAATAATTATTTGTTTGCTTGCCTCACAACGATCAAGACGTAATAATTATGAACCGTTGACAAGGAATCGCTTTAAATTTAACTTATATATTAGATTTGAACTATAGAAATCATAAAATATATATAGAACCCAAAAGCGGCACCGAAAAGAGTCAATCTATGGAGAAAACGCGAGTCTAGTAATATTGGAGTAAGTTAACTTTTATGGGTTGGTTGCACTAACAAGGTAGCTTCACACTAATGGGCGGGAATTTCAAAATATTAAAATGTTACGTCCAGTTCATAGAAACATATGATTTCTATGATCCAATTATAAAAATCTCGTTTTGGTTTCAATAGTACGCTAGTGTAGTATTACAACAACGTACATTAAGTTTTCCTAAAAAAGTCTATTTTCTAAGCTCCTCCATAGTCTAACTATTTTTAAATGCCTAATGTAAAGGTTTTTGGCCTTCTATACCTATATATTTTATGATTTGAACGCGTAGTTCTTAGCTTTATTACTTCTTATCTTTTCTTTTTGGCCAGACCCATTAGAACTAATTTTATCAAAAACAGAACATTTCCTAGCCAGTTCGCGCAAAGCCTAATCCTTCTACAGGCAATTAGATTAATAAATTTCAGTTACGCCGCCCCGGTAATTTATGAACCGTAATAAACGTTATTTATTTCAGTACGTCGTGCCGTGGCGCAGAAGAAAGGTAGATAAGTGATTTTTATTTACATGTAGTGAGCAAACACTTCGTTCTATCGGTAATTCGTGAACATGTTTGACTATGTAGGTACTCCATAAAACTGGTAGGAAGATCAAATATGTGACGTTTAATCAGTAGTTCAACAGGACAAACAGGAAATATAAAATCGTATTTACGGGATGATCAGATAAAACTAAATTGTGCGTTCAGTGTTTGCTTTGGTCAAAAGGTATATGTAGATAGGTATAGGCGCAGTTCATCCGTTTTTATCTTTCCGTTTGTTGAAGACGCTTCTGTAGTGGAGCAGTTTTGTTGTACAAGGTGTTAATTAAGTATGTGCAATATGTTTTACAGATACAGGGTGTTAAAGTTTGAAAAAAAATCAAATTTTTCAGTGTAAGTAATTCAGTGATAACGCGAATATCACTGAATTATGGACTCTTTCGAAAATACTTGGTGTATTTTGAATTATTACACATGAATCTACCATTTTATTTCGTAGGTCTTCTTCATAACATCAATTTTGTACACCAATGATTTAAGGTGTCCCCATAAAAAGTAATCTAAAGGATTTAAATCGAGCGACCGAGAAGAATTATCGTTCAAAAATTGACGCACAACTAGACTAAAGTGTGCTGGAGCACCGTCGTACATGTACCACATATGATATCTTTCCCTAAATGAGACATCCTATAAAAGTTCAGGAGTATGTTCTCTAAAAACCATTGATATTGTTCTCCATTGTGTCTAGTTGCAGGGTTTCTCTCAATTTCATTCAGGACTACTTCCTCAATTTGAACTGTTCTTACAGTTACAGGTCTTCTTCCTATGACTACCGTAGACCTCTTAAAACTGCGTATTTCAGAAAGTCGTGAGTGGAGATTTTATTTGTGTTGTATATATCTGTTATGATATATGCACCATGCAGCTTGAGCATTACCATTAGCCATTCCATAACAGAAATGCATGACTTCCACTTCACTGTTAGTAATAATTTTATGTTGAGTTCTGGCCAATTTTAACTCTAACTTAAATTGCGTGCATAAGAATGAAATTAAGAAATTTTCTCGGAAACGTTTCATCGTATCAAAAATTACTTCATTTTTATTTGGTTCTATCGACGGATCGAATTTTGAAAAAAGTTGTTAGGATGTCATTTTTTTCTTAAAAAACTGTGAAGGTGAACCATATCTGCGCTCATGATTAAATTAAAAATACATTTAATACCCGCAAAATGTAGTGTCTAAATACATATTAGGGTGTGCCAAGTTTCAACTAAATAGCTCTTACTACTCAGAAAATAGATCCAAAAATTTGATGTTTTTTTCAAACTTTAACACCCTGTATCTGTAAAAGAAAGCCGTTGTAGACCCATGTTTATATGAACTTTTTGTCTTAAAATCAATCATAGGTTAACCCATTAAAGTTTGTGCACATATCTAATTTACACCCTGTATATATTTTTCGTAGCTGCATTATGCATCATGTAAACAGTGTAGGAACACAAGAGTTATTGTTATCACTATCTGAAAATTATGGGAAAAGATAAAACAAACTCTATTCGGCAACATTTTACAATCAGCACCACAATAAAATCCTCCACTAAACTACTTACAGAAAACAAATAAGTGTATGAACTAATCCGCATTATCAGTAGCGTTATTTTTCTATTAAATCCCAAAAATTACACAAAGTTGGAACCGCATTAAACATTAAAATTTAATCTATGTCTGTCACGTCGATAAGTAAGAATCAATAAAAGCGATACAGAAATAGTATTTGAAGTTTTGCGAAAGAACGTTCCATCCTTATCTCAACAGAAACACATCAATCAAGGAGAGATGTCATCGACCGTGGTTTTTCATCTGATGAAAAGGGAACTGGAGGTCTGTGCTTGCTAATTGTAATTCGAACACGCCGTACAACTCTTTAGCATGCCAGGAAGGTGAAAATCTCTGGAGCCTACCTTCTCGTCGTCGCGACAGAGCCCATGTGAATATTAAAATTACCAACTCACACATTCTGATCACGCGCAAGAGGCCCAAACACACTCATCCGAGGATACATGCTGTTTATGAAACTTTTTCTTTATCTGGAGATAAAACACGTGTAAGAGATGGAGTTATGAGACAGTCCAAATAAACAGAACAACGGTATGCGTGTCAACATAGAGGTAAATAGACACACACACACACACAGGCATACCAATCTCTTCTCGTTTTCGTCCTGACTATTATGGAAAGGGATGCGAAGGAAATGTAGTGGCAAGTATTCTTGCTTTTGTTTCTGTGCACAGTCCGAAGTCTTTGTTGTTTTACAGAGTGAACGTTGAGTAATGGAAAAACAGACTTCCATAACTTGCTTTGCAGCCATCTACAAACGACATATAAATATCGACATAGCTTGATAATGAATAGATTTTCTTGAAGAACAATAATTTTAAGGTAATTTTGTACATATACTCAGCGAACGAATTCAAAATTATTTCGAAGAATTTTTGGAAGTACCCACTGATATATCAATAATTAATTGTCTTACCTTCATGGTTTATTTTTAGATTGTCGAAATTTAACAATGGATAGATAGGCGGATATGATTTTTTGTTTGGCAAATTTTATCATCCTCGGAGAATTTTCCCCATACCCCACATCCTGTTATCAGTACAGTGCAAATAGTGCAAAATAATTAAAAAAATGTGACATTATCTCGTAATAATTGAAAATGTTTTAATCTAATAAATTTATTAAACAGAACCCATTATATTTTAATGAACGAATTGCATAAATTTGTTAAACTGGCGATCGCAATTTTGTATTGATCGAATCATGATCGAATGGTTGGAATATAATTTTATTACACGCTTTGACGAAACTTGATGCGGTTCATACAGGACGATTCATTTACGAGATACATATTTTCATAGATTGAACAAATGACCGTTGTCAGAGCTTTATCAAAATGGAAATTTAAGATTTTTGAGCTTGTTAACTTTCATCAGTGTGTCATAGGAGGCGAGGAAACCGACGACTTATCCGAGAGAAGGGAACCTGAGTAGATGTTATACAACATGTAGCTACATCTTACGGTCACATACTAAACTAGCAGGTTTTTTTCTGACGACGATCGTTAAAAATCAGTGTTTGCATACGGACATAAAAAGGCTCTGCGTGACCAAATATGAGGCGGCGACGCGACGCACCCTCAAAGCCCGAAACGGCAAATATTTGGTAAAGTAGCTTGGGACTGGCTAAGTGCGAGGATTAAAACAAAAACAAACCGCGACGAGAGATAACAATAAGCCCTGCCGTAAAGCCGGTGATGTCTCGATATCAAAGGCGGTGCAAGGTAGTCGGTGGACGCCTCAAAGATGATTTCTCCCATTCCGACAGCCTTCCATGAAATTATCATCCCACTATAAATAGTAATATTCGTATCACACCGCCCGCCAAGTTATTTGGGACGTAATATTCAAGTCGACCTGAAAAACGAAAAAATAAAGTCTGGTTTGCACCGCGACAAGCATATATTTACCGAGCATAAAACTGTCGCGCATCTAGAATATTTAAATTTTATATTTATTCGCGACGTTTACTGAGGCTTACGGTTGCGAAACGGCTGGGACGTCACCTGTACCTGGTTGTCGTAAAAGTTTTATTTGCTACATGGCGACCTTTATGCGATTAAATAGATGTACGTAAGAACTCTAGATTTAAATAACTGTCGATTGGTCTTTGTTCAGAAACAAATAAATTGTTAAAACCTCGTCATGGATATTGGGAATGTCTCAATTGGCGAAAATCACGAGATGGCTGACATCTGTTGATAGATTTCGCAACTGCTGTAGAGGCGAACTACAAATTACTTGCATAATAGAAGAATGAAGTTTTGTGTTTTTATACATTTTTTCTATAATTTTTTTCTGCATAAATAGCCTTCAGAAGAGTGAAAATAGTATAATTTTATCCTGAATGAAGAACAATATAGAATTTGCATAAAACAATTTGTAATAAGTCCGGTCCTGGTCAACAACAATTCAACGAATCGGTTTTGTATGTGCAGGTGTAGTGGAAATTTTCTATATTTTTTGTAATTTTGCGTGTACAAAAATGCATCACATACGCAAGAATATTTAAATAATAGGAGTGTGAAGATTTGTGTTTTTAAATGTTTTTGTATCATTCTTTCTGTGTAAATAATATCAGAATAGTTTGAAAATAGTAGTTTTATCTTGAATGAATAAAAATGCAGAATCTACATATTATGACAATTTGTAATAAATCGGGTGTGGGGTGAACAACAATCCAACAAATCGGTTTTGCATGTGTAGATGTAGTGGAAATTTTCTGCATGTTTTGTAATTTTGCACACTATCAAGATCGTATGATATTTAGTTATGAAAAGTGTACACAACTGAATATCGTGCAAGAATATTTGCACAAAATCTCGAAAAATAAGTGCTGTTCTCCAGTGCTATTCTGACAGTATTTTTGATATTTCCCTGCATACATTTCCCGTAGGCCCGAAACTGTGATACTCTCTAAATTGAAAATCGTAAAACCGATAAGAACATAGAGGATTAGGTAATTATAACAAGGTTATGTTGTGAATTATTTAAGGATCTGTATTATACATTATGCTGCCAATTTTCTTCGCTACTTAATAAAGTAAATATTTCATGGGGTGGCTGAGGAAGTGATGACAAAACACAATCTTTTGACAACTTGGAACTGATCACGTTATACCCCACAGAAAGCCCTCATCTTCTTTCAGAGGCCGCACACGATCTCCCAAGTAGTCCAAGATATCTTCTAGATATGTCTGTCGATGTTATGTCGAGCATACTAGCAATTCACGATATACAGTGTGTCCAATTAAGTCGGCACCATATGGGGAACTTTTTTATTATTGATTTTATGAAAAAAAGTTATTCTTGATAAAAAGTTCTGCGTGCCTAAAACCGAAAATGAAGTAATCAGATTTCAATGTTTTGCAGTCGTATACGAGGTATGTCGAAAAATGTAAATTTTGCTCAAGAGTAAAGTATCCTTATTTTTTATAATATCGACAATCGTTATTAAGTTGATCCTAATTGAAAATTACGGTCAGATATCCATCCACCATTAAAAAACAGATTTTGATATTTTTACTCTTTTCTGTATTAGCATTGATAATTTACGTCTAGAGATTGACATTAAATCTAGCAGGCACTGAGTGCTGAATTTTTGACAGCAAACGTCAAAACTCTACTTCATTTTGGCTTTTAGGCCATGCAGAACTTTTTATCAAGAATAACTTTTTCATAAAATCAACAATAAAAAAGTTCCCCATTTGGTGCCGACTTAATTGGACGCACTGTATATGCATCCTAGGAATTTGTCGTACATTACAGTTAAAATAATCCTTTTGATAAGTACTAAAATAAACTTCCACATTAAAAATTACATAAATGTAATGTAAACAAATTGTTGATCACCCCTATTTACGACATCTTGAATTTTATAGCGCCATCTAGTGGTTCGTGAATTTCGCGAATTGAAACCAAACTACATTAAACAGAAGCCTACAGAAGGTATCAGTAGGACGCGTTTACGAAGCCTTCGCCTGAGAAATGAACCAGACCTGTCTTCAGTGGGCATCGAGGAGTGGGTACTTTATACTCATTACCCACACATTCTGCCTTAAAAATATGGGCGCTCTTGTGAATCACTCACCAGCTTTTAGCTGGTTCTCCTCGGCCTTTTGTAAAGACTTTCGAGAGCCGATGAACATTTGCAGATGCTTGCTGTTAAGCAAAAAATGCAAGGAAAATGGAGAAAGAGTACAGAGTAGCTGACAAGTAATTAAAAACTAAAATTGGTAGCGTGGAGCTCAGTTTATTTGCTATTGTAAAGGTCGATAATAAAATTTTAGCGAAATTTAATTTGCTTGTTTTTTCATTGACAAATTCCCGGAACTTAATTGCCACACCTCGTATGATCTGATCAGGAATGAGGCACTCTGGATATCTTTCTCGATATTCTACAGCTCTTCCTGAATGTTTTTGTGAGTCGCCGTAAATTAGCAACATATCAACTTTTTTTGAATGAGAAAACCACAAACCTAGAAAAAATATAGACAGCGTCGGTTCATGATATAGGTCACGTGACAGGTCCCGCATTGCCTAGGGTCCAGAAAATGGATATTTTATTTGCTTTATGTTGGCGGTTGTGCAAATACGATGGCTGCATTGCAATATGAAATTAACTAACTTGCTGTCATTTCAAATGTCATTAAAGAATGTGACCAATCACAGTAAACAAATGAGCATCACGCTACAATACAACCAACGTAAATTAACATAAATACTAAGTTTTAGCGATTCTGGACCTTTTAGGGCAGCCATGAATTAGCGGTCGCCGGCAATATGACACTGGCACAGTCTATATTTTTTCTAGGTTTGTGGAGAAAACATTTTGTAAGCACAAACATTTCACGTTTGACGTTCGTATTGAGTATTGACAACGAACATACACTTATTTTACAACTACTTGATCTTTCCACCACTAATGTGATTTTTAGGTGGTATTTCTTTTTAGGACGACATTTCTCTAATAAAAGTTTATTAGAAAAAAAAAGTTTTAACAGAAAACAAATTTGGGTATGTTTTTGGAAAAAATATAATTGATGGCGTCATTAGCCGTTTCTATTGAAAATGGAGCTTGCCTCATTACCCATTTAACACGTGTGTCAAATTTTATTTAAATATGTTGTAGCGTCACAGTAGGCCCATAAGGCAAATGCAAAGAGATCATTACCCTGTAACAATAAAAATTACGCGGAGTCGTAAATAAGATGCCTTCGAGGAATATCCGCACAGCTGACGTCAACTAATCAAATGCATCCAGTAATTAACGAGCTGGGATTAATTATTAACCACTTATTCTAACTACTGACTGTCTTCGCCTGTTTGGAATTCCTGGCGCACGCATCGTCCACCGCCTGCGAAGTGATAAATTTTTACGAGACGGCTTTAAATCTTCCGGAAAATGGAAGCCCTGTCCTCAGCTTATAAAGTAATTATATTATCGGCAGCGTATAAAATGCCAAAACTATGACCACTGAAAAAATATCTTGGAATCGGTTTAAGTTTCCGTTATCTAGTATCTAATATTTTGAGTTTTGAGCACCATATGTGCAAGTTTTTTTCGGTAGGTTTATTTTAGCTCCCATTTGTAATAGAGGTGGGCCTTTCTGGGGAGCACGCGTGACAGTTTATTTCTTCACAACTTGGTTTGTTTTCGGAAATTAGTTAATGAACGTTTTGGATTAAACTGGGGTTCAGCTGTAGGTACACTAATAAATATTCCAGCAAGATAATAAATACAACTGGCGACGATGTCGTAGAAACAATAGGCTTTATTTATGATGATAAGCAGGAATCATTCGGAATACACAACAAGCGGCTGTTTTGGTTTCCTAAAATATTCACGCGTATGTTTCGATATTTTTAATGATGATGAGTAGCTGAAGATATCCAAAGTTGTTTTTATTTATTACTTACCTCATTGACGTCTTTAAACTAGTAAACATTAATGGACACAGGGTGATTCTTAACCTATACATATATAATGACGAATATTGAAAAAAAAATGTAGTAAAATATTTTTCGTTTCGAAAGTTTACAAAAATTTATCAGGTGAAACATTTTGTTTATAAAAATTCATGTCAAGACCATATGTGCGCCATAGTGATGTGATTTTTGTTATTTTTTACTTATTTGCTTTTTTCAGTATGAGATTTTTTGGTTTGGTAAACTTAGTTTCAAAAATAACCCTTGACCGATCTTTATTTTTTTCAGAAGTGTAGCAAAAACCCAAACAAACTAAAGAAAAAATAAGTAACATTTTATAACACCTATTTTAACAAATTCAACTGCTTCTGTCCCTATTGTTATTTATTATCAATGTAATTAATTTGTTGTTTTAATAACTAAAATAGTTTGACATACCTGATGTTACAATAACAAAATTTTGGGCCTGTCTTATCCAGTTTCTACAAACTAACACAAATGTTTCTGCTTTTTATTCATTTTAAATTCGTTATTGGCAGCAGCTATGATATATTTGCATAAATCATCAATAGTGTCAACTTCGGTGTGATACTTCATTTTTTAAATATCCCACAAAAAAAAAGACCAAAGAATTTAAAGTCAGGAGATTGTGGCGGCCATGGTACCGGTCCTCCTCGTCCAATCCCTTGGTATTACTGCTTGTACATAGTATGGATATAATTGAGCCTCGTGTATGATACGCTACACTGCTGCAATACGCCGTGGACGCCTTGGATCTCCACGATCCGATTGCATATTTCCTGTGTTAGGTCCATTTGCTATATACAGGGTGTTAAAAAAGAGTGCAGAAAAGTCTTAATAAACATGGGTTCGCAAAGTAACGGTTGCGGAGATATGAACCACTATTCGTTTTTCAAACATTTTATTTTATTAGGAATAAACCGACAAAGGAAGCTTTTAACAAACAAAAAACAAAGTTACAGAATCTGGCACGTATTTCATTAAATATTTGGATGGGTATTGTAGGTGACAGGTTTCTAGGTCCTGTCGTTTTACCAAACCGATTAACAGGCGCTGCTTACCTCAACTTTCTGCAGAACACACTGTATGAGTTTTTGGAAGACATTCCTTTGAATCAGAGGCAACAAATGTGGTTCCAGCATGATGGTGCTCCAGCTCATTTTTCCATGGCCGTTCCAATATCGTTGAGACGAAGATGTCGTGCCTGCTCGGAAATGGACGGAGGGCACTTTGAACATCTTCTATAACTTTCTTTCTTTCTTTCTCCGCAACCGTTACTTTGCGGACCCATGTTTATTAAGGCTTTTCTGCTTGTTTTGGTTCATACTATTACCTCCTGAAATATTTTACACTCTTTTTTTCACACCCTGTACAAGTAAGCCATTTTTGACAGTTGAATATTATAATTATAAGTGATCGGATTTTAATATTTGGAATCGCGTGGCTAAAGACTTAAGTAGCCCAGTGATGTAAAGGTTGGAACTACTACAACTTCAATAATTTTTTTCTCGGAAAGGATTTTACATAAAAATTATTTACGGTATTGAGGCATCTATTCTCAATTTTTTTTTAGATAAATTGTGAATCGCCCTGTTTAACCACCGAAAGACCTATCTGTCCAGTTCAGTTTATAAAATAAAAAGTAACAGATCTAAAATACCACCTAACGAGGTGTTGACATCGGACTACAAGTCGATTGCCATCTTTCCAAAGTCTCTATTTGTTTAGGTTTGATTAATTAAGAGTAAATAATAGATTCTTCAGATTATGGAGACCGCGGGCCGGCCAACACTTGTCCTTGTGTGTTTTATTGCATTTATGCATATTTAAAAATGTATTAACCCCAACCGGTCGGCCGCGGTAACATCATTTAAACGAACTATTAAATTGGATATATAATTTAACATATCAAACCGGTCGTTATAATTTATTAAGTTGGCCGAATAAATATGATTAAGCCGCTAGTGGGATTGGGAAAAACACCAATTAAGAGCCAAATGTATGGGTATACAGTTTAATTGGTATTTTGAATACAGATGTTTTCAGGACAGGCGAAATCGTATCATGTTCTACAGGCTTGAGGGCTGTGACAAATATGGAAATGTGCTGTCCGCTTTTATAATAAGGCGAATTTAATTTTGATGAAATCGAAAGGTTATTTTTTTGCAATAATTATAATATTCATAATAGTTATTTATATATTAAGAACGAAAAGTAATACATTGTTGCTTGAAAGTGACAATTGATCACTCGAGATACTGTCACTTTTTACTCGTAATGCTCAAAACAATAAAACTTTTCAATTATTAATTTTACTACAATAAGAACATTAACTATAAAAATAGAACAAAGGTAAGAAATTCATTTGTTAGCATTCTTTACAATCTTTAATAATAATTTTTGATCCAGAACTGCGATTGCTACATTCAATTACTTGTACATTATTTGATGATCTAGTTAAAACTATCTTACTTGTTTAAACTTGTTTCATTGATGTATCCTTCTGCAACTGTAGATAGAACTGTTGGTGTGTTTTCTCAAGCCTCAAATCTCAAAGCTACATACTTCCTAAAGAATCATAAAAAGTTGATAGAATTATCTTGAATGTTATTAGTGACAGTAAAAGTTCGACTTCTTCTTGTCTTTGAATCGGAATAGCAACTATAGGAATGGATTCTTTGTCATTAACATCTTTAATTTTCATTTTTACTAATTCGTCACGTCTGCAGGCACCCGAAATTCCAATATTTAAGTAGAACTACCTATAATAAGATATTTCTATTAAGTTACAGATTCTTCAATAATCAATATGTAGAGAATTTACCTTTTTGAATAAGTATGTTTCATCCTCGGCTTCGCGCAATAATCTGTATATTTCCGCTTGCAAATGAGTTTTTGATCACTCATCTTCTTCTTAGTTGAGAATGTGGATTTTAGTATCGTATCTTTGCTTTCTCACAAAAATAGGCGAGAAGTACGTTTTCTGAATATTTATAAATTTCCTTCGACTTAAAAACGACGCTGTTTACTTGGTTGCTATTGACGATGAGCGTTTGCTTGATTTTATCGTAAATATCAACTTTTCGTTGTCATTGTTAAGCAAGAAACCCTACTTTAATTATTAGTGATTGTAGATACATATTTTTACGCTTCTGACAATTTATAAATAATTATCAAGCTGTGCATCTGCTACCGATATATTTTATCCTTATCTTGTGTCCTAAAAGATTATTCCTCTACATAATCCATGTTTTCAAAAATGCCGGCTCAACAGATTGATCCAGTTTTGTAGGATTACTAGCTGCTGCTTAAATATAATTTATTGGCGGTATTTCGGATATTATTTTTAAGATTAATCCCCAGTTGTTATTCTAGCATAGTTGACCAGTGAGACAATTTTTTGTCATCATGGACGTGCAGTATGCAACATGCAACTTGATTCTGTAGACAAAATTGAACCAGATTCTCTAAAAAGAATAATTGTAAGCCCTGAAGAATTTACCGGTCTTCGTGACGCAAAGAAGGCGTCAAACGACTATTCGAAATCATTAGGCAACTCTCGTACACCCGTGTACAACATTTCCTACATTTATTCCATGGGCCACAAAGGACCATATTTAACCTGTACTACTTCAATATCATGAATAATTCATCTAATCCATTCATTTAACAACGATGATTTAATTTTAAATAACATTAGTCAGCGACATCCAGTGGTGCAGCGTGTGGGGGGTACCAATTGCACATGTCCTTTGAAAGGAAACACACGTTCGAATGATTCACAATGAAAAAGTCGACGAAGGCCTCTCTGTTCGCAAATTGAAGGAATTTGTTCAAGTTTCCAATTTGCAAATCGAAATGACGAAAACTTTTTTGCCTTAAAGTCGCCGTATTTCTCGCCATAAAAATGATCAAATTTGTGGTGTTGTTTAGGTACAGAAATCTCGAGAAATAAAAGACGTAGGACAAAAGTAATCTCAAAAATTAAATTATTGATGTTTTGGTTATCCACTTTTACTATTTAAATTCTCCTCAAATAATATAATAACTTTTAAAATGTATTTGTAAGACACCCATTATTTTACTATTCTAACCCTACATTTTAACAATTACTTTCACATACTTATAAACAAAAATGAACAATCTTATATGCAGTCCTTAAAAATTTGCTGGTTAGATCGTTTTCTGTGGTTATATATTCGTTTACTTTGGTACATTTGAATGTATACTCTATACTATTCAGTTCTTAAATATCTAAATTACTTGTATTTGTAAAAAACACTATTTCAAGAATACGGCGCCCTTAATTGAGAGACTACTCACAAAACCACCGTTTGCACTTCTAATTCGAAATAGAAGAATAACTCATTGATTTTCTACTAAATTTACCAAAATATATGTGTTAACATCGTTTGTATTATGATTAAGTTTGAAGTACGCTAATGGGAATATTTTATAAAACCAAAATGAACGTTTTCGACCGCCATTTCTATTCTAAATTACGTGAAGATATAAAACCGTTCAAGGGTTTCAGATCTCCAGACTGTTTCGAAAAAATGCTTCTCCTCTTCCACAAAGCCCGACACCCTTTCCTTTCGCACGCCAAACAAAGAACGTGGCGTTATATCGAGTCCCCGAGCATCAAACTGTGTAAAGCGATCAATTTTCATCTTTACACGTTCGTTAGTTCGCCATTATTAGTTCAGCGGCTGAGGGAATCAAATAATAATAATTAGAATTACTTCAATGGCAATTCCAGCTGGAAAGATTGGAGGCGGAGGGTCGTGACATTGGCTGTTGTTCACACAACGAAGATATCGACATTTTCTGGTACAATGAGAACCTACTTTTCTTAATATTGGCATCGTCTAAACACATTCTATTAAGGGCTCCGTATTCTTGAAATAGCGTTTTCTACAAATAATTTTAGATATTAAAGGACTGAATCATATATAGTTTAGCAAATAATAGGAATGTCATCTTATGGTACCGAAGTAAAACGAATATATAACGACAGAATGCGGTCTAACCAACAAATTTTTAAGTACAGAAATCTTTCAAAATACGTTTTTTTCTAATTTAACTGTAGATATAAATATTTTAACCTCTATGTTGATTTAGTCTTTGAATACGTCACGTAGAAAAACAAACTTTATTGTCACTACTTGATTACACAACAAATATACTTAAAACAAATTCACAAATCTTTACTTTGACGTTTTAGTAATTCGCTTGCATAAACTGACTGGGGAGGCGAAACCAATTCACTTATATATATTTTTAGGGCTCTCGAAGTTTCTGCATTCTCGGAAACGTGTCGAAAATCAAATAGAAATCGTCAAAATATAGGAATCACAAAAATTATAAACTCTAACGCATACAGGAACATAATTAACAAACTAAAAGTGTAGGTGATCTTCCGTAACATTATTATAACATAAACTGACAGTTGTGCATATAAGATTGTTCACTTTTGTTTATAAGTATGTTAAAATGTGAGGTTAGAATAGCAAAATAAGGTGTCTTACAAACGCTTTTTTTAAATATTTAATTGAGCAAAATTTTAAACAGTAAATGTGGATAAACAAAACATCAAGAATTTTACTTTTGTTCTACGTGTTTTATTTTTCTAGATTTCTGTACCTAAAAACACTACAAATTTGATCATTTTACGACGATCTTAACATGGTCCACTCTGGTGGCGCCTAAAGTTTCCTGGCGGTTCGTTACATCAGCCTGATATGCTGTGTTCCACTAAATTCTATTGTTGTTGACGAACAATATGACCTCGTGAACATAACTCTAAAAGTTATCATTATCAATGTTTCAATTTATTTCAATATTTTGTTCGGCTATGGCTATATATTGTATATGCATGTATATTATATAAATTTTGGGATTTCAGTATCAAGTCAACTGTATTTCCGCATTCATTAATTATTGTCAAGATGTCGGTAATAATTGTGCCTAACAGGAAACTCTTAATTAAATTTCCGGTTTTGCATGTTCTTCCGGACGGCGAAATGAATAAAAGTGCAAGTGTTGAATGCATACAATTTCCGCCACCAATCGAGATTATTTGTTTTCCAGGCTTATGCGGGTGTTCCTCACCATTCTGAAACTATCTATATCCGACGTCCACGTCCCGCCAGCACCGTTTATTGGCCTGCAGTGGCGCTATTTAAAATTTAATTACTTGCATTTCGAATTAATACACCCATTAATATATTTTATGGATCCGGAGTTCGATTTATGGCCCACCTGCGTTATTCCTACTAATGTCAATATAATCGAGGTTTTATGAACGAAAAATGAGTATTTATGACAACATTCGATATATATTTCCTTCGTTGTTATTAAGATAAGAGTGGTATTTCGGTTTCATGTGCTACCGGAGATCTTTATCGAAAATTAGGTTGTCGAATGTTTGATTTATTTAATCCATCAGGACAAAACTAGATGAAACAGTTTGCTGTTAACATCGAATTCAGGTTTAGTAATTAAAACCATAAATTAATTAACAATAGCGGCAAAAGCAGTTGAATTTGCTGCTTTAAAGTAGGTGTTGTAAATAGTACATTATACTTATAAGGGAGAGAAATGCGTTATTTTGGCAGAGGTGCAATTTGAAGCCCGAGGGCTAAAATGCACCGAGGACAAAATAGCATCTCTCCCGAATGGTATATACTATTTTTTCCACGGTCTCATTAACTTAAAAACACATATTTTGTCATTATGAAGTAAGTAGCACCAGAATTATTGTATTCGGATTTGAGCATTTATTTAGTAGTCGTTGAGTTATTGTCATAACTACAAAATAAACAAACAAGAATTGTCAAATTAAGGTGTTAGTTTGGTTTAGTTTAAAGTTTGTTTAGTGCACAATGAATAATTGTGAGTCGGAAGAGATTGTGGAGGCTGCAAATATTGCAATAAGCAATTTGCTGCCTACGAAGTCAAGATCTTTATGCGATATAGCCTACAATCGGTTCAAAAAGTGGTGCGCCGAGAAAAATGTTCAAGTATACAGCGAGAATGTTTTTTTGGCATACTTCAGTGAAAATGCAAAGAATTACAAGTCTTCCACATTATGGGCGCAATATTCTATGGTTAAGTCATGCTTGATAATTTACGACAACATAGATATAAGCAAATTCCCCAAGCTGATCGCATTTTTGAAAAGAACCGGTGACGGATATCAAGCGAAAAAATCGAAAATATTGACAAAGGGTGAAATCGACCGTTTTCTGTCAAGTGCAGATGACAAAGAATTCTTAATGATTAAGGTAAAATTACTGTTGTTGTTAGGTATTTCAATTATTAAGTATTTTGATTTTTTATAGGTTGGATTAATTCTGGGGATTGCCGGAGTTTGTCGTACTGATAAACTAGTCAATTTAACTGTAGATGATATGAGGATGTAGGCACTTCCTTGATTGTAAAAATTCCAAACCTAAGACAAAGATTCCACGAACTTTTCTGGTTACCGATGTGGGAAATATGCTTGAATTGTTTAGAAAATACCTGCCCCTTCGTCCTCCCCACGTCAAGCATAAGCGCCTTTTTTTGTACTACAAAGCAGGAAAATGTAGTTCGCAGCCAGTTGGCAAGAATACCATGGGAAAAATTCCGAATGTAGTAGCTTCGTATTTAAAATTACCTGATGCTGCATGTTATTCTGGTCACTGCTTACGAAGATCTTCAGCGACATTACTGGCAGATGCTGGTGTGGATATCACGACAATAAAGCGTCATGCTGGATGGAAATCAGCGACAGTCGCTGAGGGTTATGTCGAGAACTCCATTGAAAATAAGACCACAATTGCTAATCAGGTTTTAGTAGATACCACTACTAGCGCAATCACAAAAACTGTAAATGTAAGCGAAAGTAATATTCCTTCTAATATTAATTTAGAAAATTGTACAAATGTAACATTTAATTTAAATGTCAATAAATAATTTCAATGTTATCTTTTTTTTGCATGAAAAACGTTCTCCATAATGTAAACTCCCTTGGGAGCATTATGTAATTTATTTCTTTCCTTGGGAATTTCTTTCAATTTTTTGTCCAGTCGCCGATTATAAGTCTTATCAGGTTTTACGGTGGACCAGTTTCCAGTGCCATGCGGAAGTGTATTTTTAAATCAACTGCTTTTTTTGATTTTATTTTAAAAAAATTGTATTTGGAACAGTCTCCTGTACATTCAAACATTTTTGTTAGATAAGTTTTAAATCACCCTGTATACCCACATCTACTAAAGACAAAAAAATGTTAATTACTGGCATTTTAATTAAAACTATGAACGTACTTATGGTCGTTACAGTTTGTTCACGCAACTACTCTATTTATGGATCTTCATCTTTTAGAATTATTCTATCCCAGTCTGTTTGCCTTCTCAAGTTCACTCTTGACCTGTTATTATGGGAACCATCCTCACCATGCGCGTCTGAATAAACATATTTCTATTTACCTGCCACTTGAGTTGATTCAATCAATTCGTACCTCCACAGGAACCCGTTTTTATTTTTATTATATCGTCCATGTCCGCTCCTAAGTGACCACAATTAAGTCGCATGGTCAGGATACGCTATATAATCGGTTAGTTGACTTAACAGGCGATTTACTTAATTCCGTGACCGCGCTTCCAGCTCAAAAACTAGAACGGTCTGCTGGGTCGACAACGATTTGTTGTCGGAATGGATATATACGAAATTTTTAAGCTAAGGCATTTCGGACAACGAAGCATTCAAATTACTTCGGGCAAAAAGGTACCAAGACGGTGAATGGTTAAGAATGGACTAAAATATCAATGAAATTTACATTGATTCGCAGTGGCGCAACCACTAGACAGGATTAAAGAGTCTAACATCCAAAAGTGCTGCGCATATGAATACCTTAGTAAAATAGATAAACGTTGAAGCTAAGTCATCTAGAACATCTATCAGTTATTCCCGTGGCTATGTGTCTAGTCGCAGACATCGTAAATTATATTTATATTATATAGAACTATATAAATTATATAGAACTCCAAAAGAAGTACCGAAAATAGTCAACCTATGGAGAAAACGCGAGTCTGGTAATATTTAAATAACTTAGCTTTTATAGGTTGGTTGCACGAATAAGGTAGCTACACCCTAATGGGCGGGAATTTCAAAAATGAAAAAAAAACATTCTGCTTTGGTTTCAATTGCACGCTGGATTAAAATGCAATATTACCAATAGAGTACATCAAATTCTCCCTAAATGTCTGTTTTTTAAACTCCTCCATAATCTGATTATTTTTAAGTGCCTAATGTAAAGACTTTTGGTTTTCTATAGATTTTACGATTTATATAACCAGTAATCGGCAATCACAGCAACATTGTGTCAGAAAAAGCCGTTATAGAAGATTTATTGCGTGAAATTTGGACAATAGTGACTTCGAAGCTTCCTCGACCGATGCTGTTATTTGATATATAGTAATTTTCCGGATTGTTTACCGAAACCTAGGTAATTGGTCACTGCCAGTAACAGAATTAACTTGCACATTCCTATAGTTTTAGTTGAAACTCTTTTATCTGCCCTTGTTGTTCTCGGACTAGGCTTTGTAGCGAGTGGAACCATTTTCAGCACCATTGATCCTGCTCATACGAGTATATTGATTTCTGTTCTTACGTATTATGTTATATTACGGCTGCTATGGTCGGCACTGCGTCTCCGATAACGAGATCTTCCAAGAGAAACCTGTAGATATAGGTAAAAAAGAAAATAACTCATTTTACTTTCAATATTTTTTATATATATATATTCCCTATAAATATAAATTAATCAAAGATCGGAGTTTTTAATCCAAAAACAAGCAATACTATTATTTTTTTTATTTAATAACAGAGTAATAATATATTTAAATTATGACGTCATTAATAAATCTAATCACATTTTGTTGTTGTTAGTCTAATTAAATTGGAAGAGATTATCATAAGGCGCCTGAAAGAAAATCACTTTTAAATGCAAATAAATTGATAAAGTTAGGCGACCTAAACAAGAATACATTTTTTTTTTATTTTTAACTTTTTTTAAGCATAGCTCAACAGGATTTACCTAAATAATACGGTGAAACTAGCGCCCTCTAAGAGCAACGTCAAAATAAGCTTAAAATTCGTAATTCTCACACCAAAAAAACCAACACTACCAATTTTGCAGTCATGCTATCAAAACATTCTCAATTCTTGAGAAATTTCAGAATAAAATTTAAACCTTGAACACCCTGTATTTCTTAAACGAGCGATATTCGTATAAGGCAAGATGAACTCAAACATAACATTTTGGAATCTAGTATGTCCAGCTTAGTGTTGACCCATTCTGTCTGACTTACCTCGACAGTGAGAAATGCAAAAAATAGTTTGACCTATTTTGTCACACACCGAACGAATATTGTTTCTGTCAGATTACGCGCTATTAAAATTTGAAAGATTTTATACCTTGTACATAGTATAAAGATGATGATGATTTCAAAAAGAATCATGTGTCCCTTGGGGGACACAGGATACGTTTAAGCCCATCTGTTGCTCTGGACACCATAAGAACTGGAAGCTTCGACGTAGAATATCAGTTTAGAATTATCAATTGAGCGCTGCAAAGTTGGCCTCGGTGGAATTCCACCTCGGAGCTCCGCGCCCGTCGAATCCAACCCTGTGGCGGAGCGCCATTCAGGTAACCGCGTCTGTCCTTGTCTGAAGTGGATGACCGCTCATCGTGGGAGAGAATGCACCAGAAAACATCCGAGGAATGCGAATGTTTTAACGCTACCTAATTAGTCAGTATCAATTGGTCCTATACCGGTCGTCCGTGAAGCAAAAGGCGATAGCATGTCGCTTGGGCCTTGCTCTCTGGACTAACTCGACAATTAAGTTGTCCTGATAAGAGGTGCGCGCGTGAACAGCAAAGGATGCACTTGCAAACGTTGCTGTCGTCCTAGGGCGATGTCTATGAGAGGAGAGGAGCTTTGTTCACGGAAGATTAACTATATACAGACTGATTCCTGACTTATACGCATAAAAATAACGACGAATAGTGGAAAAAATGTATTCCAGTTACGGAGAGACCGTTTTTTCTATAAACATTGCTATAATACTTTAATATTTTACTGCATTTTTACACTATTTGTCCTCGGCTATAATTTCTCAATTTATGCGTATATATTAAGAATCACCCTGTATAGTATGTGCTTACGCATACGTGGTCTCGATTTCGAGTAAAATTATTCCACTATTAACCAAACGTAGTTGTGATTCATGCAATCCGTCACTGCTTAAAATAATCCGTTACATTTATCATTATTGTTTTTTTCTAGGGATTACAAATTTGTTGATTAATTCTAATATTGACCTAGGGTGGTGTAATTTTAAGTGGACGGTCCGTTTTTCAGGAGTAATAGTACCTACGCGTTCTTTATAGAATACTAATCTCAAATTGTAGAATCCAGCGAGATACAGATTTGAAAATTTCTATTCAGGGCATTCCAAATGAGGGTGTTTTAAAAAATATGTAACTTTCGGCTACTTGCGGAATTACCGGTAATAGTTGTCAATTTTCTTGTTTGGAACACCCTATCTTTTTGTGGGGTATGAAAATTTGCGTGGAAAACATACAGCATAACCCTATAGCTAAGCCCTCATAATAGGGTGTTCTATTTGAAATTCGGAAGTTGACTAACTTTGGGAAGTAGTTGATAGTTAAAATTATTTTCATTAATACACTGCATCTGAAATACCTTTACTCTAAGGTCGTGATGAATGACCCTATATTTTTGTAATCAAGTTCAGTTTAAACGGCACTAAGCGCATTTTTATTGTCCTCAATATGGAGAATAATTGTATAAAAATAATCTACTTTCGTACGACATATGAAAATTGCCAAAAAGGTTAGAAAAATTTAAGTTTCCACGACGAAATTTGAAAAATTAACCCCTTAAAGTTTGTGCACATACTTAATTAACACCTTGTATTAATGTGATCTCTATTCAAGTTGCAAGTTGCTGTAGTTGTATACTGAAATGTATTGACGTTACATTTCGATAACAGATATTGTATCTACTGTGGCTAATTCGTTAATCAAGAATGTGGAAACAGGACATTTAACCACAAGTAACGTCAAACCACTAGCAAAATGTGATGCCAGGCATAAGTCAGATTACAGAGTTTAAGGTCCTGTTCAAACATTTGCTTAAAATGTAAGTACAGGTAAACTAATCTTTAGATGGGGTACAGCGTATAACGATTTTCTCGTGAATCATATCACCAGGGAATAGAAGCACTTGGAGCGGGAGCATCTCCACTTAGTGCGTGTTGATGGGTTTATTTCGGATTGCATGAACCGTGCGATCATCCACTCGACTAGCTCTAGTAGCTTTCCCATAGAGAGATAGCAGTGGCGACTCATCAGATGACGGAAGTGTCGCACCGCTGCACCTATAATATCGGTTGTGCGTACCACCAACTTATTTATCAAAATCAGTAATAATAATTTTGAAACGTAGGGTGCAGAACGCCTTCTCACAAAAACAGTGCTTCTGCTGAGCGCGACCACCAATTTCATATAGTGCAGAAGCAACGGGTCCTGCGGAACCGACACCAGTGAAAATCCGCTGCAAATCATCAAGCCTTATTTACGGTGGTTGTCGTGACAACGGCGAAACGCATAACTGGCCAGAAATCGGGGGTGCCGCGGAGGTCGAGAGCTGCTTTGCCTGTTTATGCAATTGAAGTAAAACTTTTATGTGTCAGTAACGTTATTTCTATGTATGTGTTCGGTTATCAATATGGAAGTTTATCGAAATATTTCCAGTTTATGGTCCCGTTTGGTCAATGTAATTGGCTGTGCGGAAGCATTTATTTAGAAAACCTTTTTTTACCCTGTTTAATTGCAAGTTTATAATCTGGTGTGTTAATATAAGGATGTATTTAACAAATGTTACGCGGGGTTATCGTAAGTAAATTCAATCAAATTTGTACATAGCGAACAAAAAAAAACGCTCGGATGCAACAATAATTTTTAAATTAGCAAATTCTGACAAACGTACAATGACGACGTAAATGTTGGAACAAATTCAATGAAATTTTACAGAGCGAACAAAAAAATCGCAAGTACAGAACCATTTTACGACCAGCAGCTTTAAAAAAAGAATAGATATTATATTTAAAAAGAAGATAATAATAATAATATATTTACCCCTCATTCGAATAACGGGGATTATCCCAGAAGTCGGAGACTTGTGCAGGAGAAGGGGCGTTGATAGGCCTTAACCACCAGTGCAGGAATGAAGGAAACCTTGAAAACCTCATTAATTAGGGGAGTACTCAAATGTCGACCGGTATCAATCTCTCACATTGACCCAAGTTAACATTCTTCCACCCTACCATACTCGCAGAGAAGGTGCCAATCCTCTCCACGAATATAGCTTATATGTGGTCTACCGGCTGCGGGGTTCGAACCCACACCGGTCTAGCCACATAGCCACATCGATTCAAGTACTGACGCCTTAAACCGCGCGACCACTAACCGACAAACAGACAGATGGGTGAATTAGATAGGTACTTTTTTATTACAAAATGACAAATCCTTCTCGAAGTATTATTTATCCTTCCGTTTCACCTATTAAGTCCCATGAGCCGCCACTGGGAGAGAGAACGGCTGTGACATAAAGAGAGCGTAATGTGAACCGTTTACCCCTACTACGGGCAACTTAGCCGACAATAACCTTACACGCATTTGAAATTCCTTCTTCCAAAACGACGGAAACCACTTCATAAAATTTCTAATTGACGGGAGCGCGACTTGAATTTTATTGTCCTATACTTGGGCAGCTAGGGCTCGCCACTTGGTTTAACTTTATGTGCCAGCGTGAATATTAAGTGACTGGTAGTGTGTTTATCGGAGAGGAAATGGTTTATTTTTTATAAACGACTTTCTCGACAAAATTCAAATTTAAACAATTAATATCCTTCAGAATTTTAACTTTAAATATACCTACATTGTACTGAATAAATAGTGGAATCAGTTGATTAGATGTAGTAAGCTTCTAATTTAAGCAGTAAAATCTTTTTAATTATAGCGTTTAAGATTATAAATGCTAATGATATATACAACACGTCCAAATGATTTAATTTGACAGTTTGCAGAGAAGACTACACTTTTTTATTTCGTGGTACCTACCTGATTGATCAATATTAATAATAATACTAATTACAATGTCAATACATTACATAAAAGGCATATCTAATGTTACAATTTAAAAAGTGTTTATCCACAACCACTTTTTAATCGGACTTTTATCTTACTAGTAGAATAATGAAAAAATAATAAATCAAATTTAATTTATTTACTTATTTATTACTTATTAACATTAACGTTTTTTATAGTAATACACATTTCTTATTTGTTTTATCACGTTTAACTTCCCCTCTTTCAATAACAACCCTTGTAGCATTGTTGCCATCATTTTCGGAACGCATAACATCTAGCAAAGTTTGTGAAGAATTTGCACAAGTTATAGTTAAGTCTTCTAAGAAACAACTTATTTTCCTTGCAATATCAAATTTGTGTTTCATTGAGTACAAAGAGATATCTAGTCGGCGAATATTTTTTTATTAAATTCCAATAATTTTAACTTTTGTGATGTGATTACGGATAAAGAGATATGATTAAGCAACTCAACTACTTAAAACATTTATACAATAAATAACTATTATTTATTATTTTATTAAGGACTTTGGTAACAAAACGTCCGTTATCCGCGACAAGTAGCCTAAAAGCTAAATGTAGCTGGGAATCTTTTATACTTAAAATAGTCCAAATAAATAAACACCGCAAATTGTCGGAGTCATTCGGAAAATTGTTTATTTTTTGTGCCAACGGTATTCTGAGAGTTCCTGACATGCATATTTCGCTGTTAAACGTCAAAATAGTTATTTATGTACCAAGGGAGTTACAGGGATGATTTTGCCCGCAGGCGACAGTTGCAGCAAGTCGTCTAAGGGCATAATCATCCTAGTATTTCCAGTAGTGCATACGTTTTATATTTCATTTCATACGAAATAAAAACTAAAAGGTCATAGCTTTGATATTTCATAATTTGTGGTTATGATATTTCAAACATATTATTATATCCATAACAATCCAAGCGTCATTATTTTCGGGTTCTCATGGCATCGGACATGATGAATGTCCGGGGTGATATGGCTGTTTCTATATCTTGTATCCTAGGTATTATAACTAAATTATAAGGAATTGAAATATAAAACATTTATTTATAATAATATAGCTATTTGAATTAAATGATGTGAAAATCGTTTCAGAGACAGAAAATCAATATTAGAGAAATAACAGTTGTTATAATAATTGTCTTTATCACTATGTGTTCATTTTTATCATTATTTTATGTCATAATTCAAATTAATTAAAACAGCGGGAATTCGACAGTATTACCATCATTCGGCTAGATTTAATCTTTAGAAGAATTTTATAGTAATTTTTAAATTGGTAATAAAGTGAAGTGATAGATATTAACATAATAATGATCAAAGATAATGTTGAAAATCAAGCACCACTAATAGCATGACAAAGATTAAAGGTATTCAATTTGCAGTTGTATACTTACAGAATGTTTTTAAGTATATATTACTGTTATGAATAAAATTCTGAGGAAACTACGTATCCTTAGCAAACACTAAGATAGAAGTAATGTTATAGTTGAATGTACGAGAGTCAATCAGAGATAGAAATGAGTATATCGTTTTGAATATCCTTTGATAATAGACAATTTTCTCGTGCAAAGTAGTAGAAGCCGGTGCTGTCCTCCATTCCTGCCTCGCAGACGAGCATACATTCCTTGTGCAAGCAGGATGGCCCACAATATGCAACAAGCTTTGGCAGTAGATCCGCTATGCTATTGCTATACGGCCTTGTGTACATATAGCGCGAGAGTTTCATCATGTTGGAAAAACTAATGTACCTATTTAGTATGTACCGATTGCAATTTATATATAACCAACTGTTATACAGGGTTACATATTTTGTATATTTAAACTAGGACAATTAGGACATGTGTAATGTACCAACCCTTATCTTCTATGTTACGCCTATGTATTGTATCGTTAACATTAGAATAAGATGTATTCCTTAGTTTTGTAGTAATTATGTATCGATTTAAGTCGAGACTCGGATGGACAGGTTACCAAACTGATCCAGAATCCCGACAGTTATACTACTTACGGGTACTAACATAAGTAAACAATCGGACGCTCCGGAAGCAAACAACAATAACAAATTATTAGTAATTCCCATTGTCTATTGCATTGAATGGATGAACTGTTTATTCAACTAAGTTATCTACTATTGATTGCATCTTGGAGACTAACTGTCCGAACATTAATTACATTTATATTTACATTTGTCTAAGATCCAATAGTATGACTATGGTTGTTTTGCATGTAGAAATAGATACCAGGCGGCAGTAAGAGCAGTAAGAACAGTAATCAAGTCACAATATATTCTTCGAAACTAATTCATTTGACAGTAATAAGACGATTAACAAGAAATCACCTACGATATTATCAATTGTTCAAACCTCTAGTGTTAAGTTGTATTAAGTGTAACCTTTAGTAATCAACGAAAGTATTACAAAAGATACAGTGCATTTCTTCAAGAAGGAAACCCATTACACATGACACTAAGAAGACACCGGCGAATATTTTGAGACATGAATATACATGGTGTCCGAAAATGATGCATTCTGAAAATTTTTTATAAATTTCGATAGAACATAATTAAAGATCCTCAAAAGAATTTTAAACAAGGACCTCTTGTTATATCACGTTAAAATTAGTCGTTTTCGAGAAAAACAACTTTAAACATTCACGTGCGTTAAATGAGTAGCCGCTCAATCGCTCAATTTCCAAATTAACAAAGCACGCCTTAAAAATAAGAACGGGAACATATAAAGGAACAGTAGTGATACGTATACAAAATTAGAAAAAAATCAGTAGACTCGTAAAAAGTTATTAGAAGAAATTCAAAAAAAAATTGTTGCCCTGAAACCCCGCCGATTTTTCAAAAATATTTAGTTCTTTGTAGCATTAATTTTTCGAGTAGAATTATCACCCTCCAGAATATTGACGAATATTTCTGGACACTGTATAAAGATTAATATTTATACTGAACCAATAACAAATCAAATAGGTATTCAAACAATTTTACTGCCTTAAAAAAGTTTTCAATAATTTGTTTTTGTTGAACTTTTTTGAGAAAACTTATTTTTAGTTAGTAATTATTTTGAGAAAATGGTATTTTTTATTTTATTTTTTGTATTATAAAAAAAGTACATACCGATATTTAAAAAGAAAACATATTACAGTTTTAATTACTAAAGGTCACCGTATTTCTCACCGTAAAATGATCAAATTTGTGGTGTTTTAGGTACAGAAATCTCGAAAATTAAAACACGTAGAAAAAAGTAAAATTCTTTATATTTTATTCACTGTTACTATTTCAATTCTCCTCAATTATTTTGGTATTCTACTCCTCACACTTTAACAGTTATTTTCACATATTTATAAACAAATACAAAACAGTTACATTTAAAAAAGTACGTATTTTGAAAGATTTCTGTACCTTAAAATGTGTTAGACCGCTTTCTGTCGTTATATATTCATTTTACTTCGGTACCTTTGAATATTCGCAGATGGCATGAGATAACATCCCTGTTATTTGCTAAGCTCATTTCTCATTGCCTAAAATTATTTATATTTGTAGAAAACATTATTTCAAGAATAACCTAAAAGCTAACAAAATATTTTTTGGGCAAAAATACATAAACTTATGATCTTGCTGAGACAAAAAAAGGCCAGGTTAAAAAATATTTTAAAATAGAGACCTGGGACTGTTGAAGGCAGCAAAGTTATACCTCTTACACGATGGTTATACATATGTATTAGGTTAACCAAATTTAAATCATTTTATTTGTATATAATTTGTAAACTGTAACTATCAATTCAATAAATATTTACATTAGAGACTTTATAAAATCCGGATGATGCATGAAATCCGGTCGGGCGCTTGAAAAACTAGGACGAGTCCGGGAAAATCAGGACCTTATGTTAAATGAATACTAGGAGAGAAAGATCAGTGAATTGTGAAGATTATGCCTTACGGGAAAGATTACATTTTTGATCGGCGAACGATAACCGCCCAACTGGTGAAAGTCAACGACCCCGTTTAGGTGAATGCCGCAATTATTTTTACGGCCCTGCTGCTGGCTGACTTAAAAGCTAATTTACCCGATTCTGCACTCTCACACGTTGTATCTCCATAATTATGGTTTTTACGAGGATATATTAGGTTTATGATAGACTTCGCCGACCTAGACAACTTGTTTTTCATTAGCTTCGGCGAGCGACGATGGCGTTGAAACTCAGTTTTTTCCCGTGTCAAGCGCGATGTTTAACCCAGTTCGAGCGTTCTTTCAGGAGACGGCCACAAAAACGCGTCTATCACCCAGATCTGTGTACTAAGCAGCGACGGCTATTTGAGCGTTTCCGCCATCTCATCGCACTTCTCTAATTGAATCCGACCGATTTCAACACCCCGATTTGTTGTTTTCTGAAACTTGATTACGAGTTTCCTCCCGGTGAAGATTTCTATTTACACACGCGGCGACCAAATAAGAATACACAACTGGTAAAAATAGCACAGCTCTACAAAAGAAAAGGTCATGTTCCCTGGACCAGGCTGGTCAACATAATGTGATTTTGAATGAACAAATTACGTTACAGGCTATCACGAAAATAACTTCGAACAGTTACCATGATAAATTAAATGCATTTTCAATTTTATTAAATTCACGTTTTATTTTTATTTATTTTAATAAATTGTTGTCTAAATAACTGAAAAGTGTATGCGTATAGGTTAATAATCACCCAGTTTGATTCGGAGAACATGCCCAATTTTTTGGAGCTTCTGTATTGACACGTTTTTATAAATTATAAAAATTGTGTTATGTTGTGTAAGATTACAAAGGTAAAACTAAACGAACGACGGTGTCTGTGAAAGGTCAATAAGTTCGTTGAATAAACAAAACTGCTTGCAGCCGATAAAGCAGAAAAGAGGCTTACTTGTCAATTCATAAATGATTTGTGTGACATTCCATCTATTGTACCGATGACGAGGTGATAATGTCACCATCGGCGCCAGGCTAGACCCCCGGACGACCACTTCTTATTTTAGGTCAAAATCCGACATTACTTACGCAAACCTAAGGTTTTCATTTTTTAAATTGCTAAGTTCTGACATGACACTAGAGAAATATGAACAATTCCAGATATTTAAAAGAATGAATATGTCGATATATAAAAAACTAATCGTATACTTAAAAATATTTATTAAACACGAACTTTGCTATCAGATAATTCAAAGTAAAGTTTTACTTTTCACGACAAATTTTGTCTTGTAGGCTCCAGATCCAGAGGATCTGTGAAATATTTTTTTTATAAATGTTTCCAATTACCGCCCTATTATAACAGTTTAAATAACAAATTACTTCTTCTCCTGGCAAAGTGGGTTTGATCTGTACCTAATGATTATACTGCATCAAAAAAGGGTTTCAAAAACAATTAATTCATTACACTTTTTGGAGAGTTCTCTGTACTTGCAATGAAATTTTGTATACAAAAAGTTTCGTAGACATTCTTATTTACGTATATTTAGCAAGATTTGTTTTTTTTGCCATAAATATTTTTTGTTGGTGAATTGACAGAAATTATATTTTTTTAATATTGTAATGAAAAAGTATATTCAAAAATAAAAGTTCTGTCACTTAAAGGAAGCATGATGTGCCATAAGTGCCGCCCTCTGCTAATGCCGTTAAAATTACAAACAAATTTTAATTTCTCGTCCCCAAAAACCCCGATCTGCAAAATTTATGCAAATATTCGGATTTTTTAATAAAAATCGAAAATAAAATTTTACCTTTGACACTCTGTATCTTTTTAACAACCATCAACGTTTGACTAAGGTAAGCTTGGCAACATCCCATTATTTTGTCGTCAGGGGTCATCCTGAATTATCATTTTTGAAAAGGCATTTTATGTCTAAAACTGTACGCGAATTTCGTCAGCGCATGCATAAAGTACCCGAATCTTGACCCAAACATCCTGTATGGTACCCAAAAAGAGGTCTGCCTGTGATAATCGGCATAGGTCGTACTCAAAAGGATCCCGAGGTACGAAAACCCGATAAGATATAAAAAAGAACCAACTTAATTAACGGTTTGGAATTCCTTCGAGCTCCGAGCATAATGGTAAGAGATACTGGATGAAAGGAGGGCACATAAGCGACATTTAGCCGCTGTGAATGGGCCTTTTTATGGGCACTCACAATTGCTCCAGCAGTGGGTCCATTTTGAGGTTTGTGGATGTGGCACGCCGTTCCGATCCACATTATTTGAAGAAGAATCAGTATAACTAATTATTAAAGCTCACACTTTGTTCGCTGATCTCAGATCCGGACTTGGCGACGACCTTAATATTTAAATATACTTTATTTATATTAAAACAAATTTAATCTTATCCATGTCAGCTAATCGACAGAAGCGTCCCATTTATTTACCTGCGATTCTCGTATTTAGTGGAACACGTTCCCTCAGAAAGTGACATAAATTTTCATAAGAAAATGCAAATCTGTACTTTTGATCATTCTCATTGTAATTATAGTCCATAAAAAATTGAGGAATTATTTCACATGATTTTTGCTAGGAATACAAAGCTTCAAGATTTGTAAATATACACATAGATAAATAATATACCCAGAAATTTTGAAATGGAATGAATTTACAAAGCCCTAGAGAGCCATGTCTACAATTGTTTTTAAGCTTAGACTTTAATCTCTAAATTCGTACTTTCAACTCTGAATTCAGACTTTAAACTCTGAACTCATACTTTAATCTCTGAACTTGCACTGTTAACAAAATTATGGGACTCGAGTCGAGTCGAAGCACTCAGAGCTTTCTAGATAGAGAATTGAGATTTAGAGGACGTAATATACAGGGGAAAAATGAAACTTTACGATATTTGCCATCAACTATGAAATTTTACAACACCCTGTATAATTTTACTGTTTTCGATTCTAGAGGCAATTTAAGGTGTGACTGTACTTGTTTGGGAAATTAGACCACTTAATTTTCATACACCTATTTTTATTTTTGGATCTAGATTGCAGTGATGTGCTAACACGAATTTCCTGATTAAATTTGATTGTACTATTGTCATGAACAGTATACTATTTAAGTACTGGGTGTCAAAATAACGTTGCGCCTTTGAATTACACTTGAAATGCCTATAGCAAACAGACGCAGTTAGTCGTCAGCGGTGCCACCACTCATGTACTGGTTTCGAACTGGGTAGTTCTTATCAGTATATCACAAATGAGGCCAATAACCTTAACTGTTCACAATCTGTCATAATAGTTAACAGAATATGAGTACGCAAGACGTGGCACGTTTGTATATATCTATTAGTCAAAGCTGGGCCTGAATACAGTCACAAGCAGATAGCAATCCACTCCATTCAGACATTAAAGTCTGAATTCAGAATAAAGTCCGAATTCAGAGATTAAACTTTGAATTCAGAGTTTAAAGTCTGAATCTAAAAAAAAAATTGCAGACGTGGCCCTTCCAGATATTTGTCCACTAGGTATCCAGTGGCGTGGCCGCAAAAAGTAAATATAAATTCATTAGACGGAAGTGAACAAGTACCACGCTCCGCAAAATACTCCGAAGATAAGTTCCAAATCGAACGTCGTCCTTATCGCCAGATTATTGTCCAAACAATTTATTTGCTATTCCAGATAGCGTTTACAGGACTTTACTTTCTGTGTGCGTGTCGTTTCCAAATATGTAGGAATGCTTAGGTATCGGGCCCTCATTTTAAAGAACGACGTCGTCGGTTATCTGTCTCTTTATTGACTCGATGGCCGCAAGAAGATTGATTTATCCGGATTTCAGATACAAACAAATAAAATTAATTGTGTATACAGGAAGATTTATCGACATTGTGGCTGTCACCTTGTAGATAAAATTTATTGAATTTAAATGGACTTACATAACGCTTCCCACGTACTTTATTTAAAGTATTCCCAGAATGTCGCTCTCTGGTTGTTATATTTCGGCGGCTGAATATGTAAATATACACTTAAAGTAAATAATTTTCCTTAGGATCACGCCATTGCGCTTAAAACGTCCTACGGAGTGAAATATTGAGATTCTTCAAATATATTTTACTATAAAAAGACTACACAGTTTAAATACTACGTAATTAAACTATTTTTATAAACAATAACAGAGAATTAATTTACGTTATGAAATTTGATAGATTGACATCCTATCCTACGAAACCTAATACCTTAATAATGCATCACGTACACTCAGTTAATCTTAGAAACATCTGCGCCAGCGAGAATTAAAGGATTTTCTAGATTGAAGATAGAAAATAGAAACGATAAGCAAGAAAAAATAATCAAAATCTGCAACGGTTTGATAAAGAAAAAACTGTTTCTTAAATTTTAAGCCTCTAGTCAGAGAAGATACACATTTCATCGTTGGATAATTTCATGTTACTAAAGAATGGGAAAGTTGCATCAATTTTATATTAGTTTGAAATGTATTACAGGGTAATATTTCAAATATATTGAAAGGTCAGAACATGTGTCTGGCTGCAATAATCACATAATAATTAAAATATTAACATTGATAAATTGCCATGGAATGTAAACAAAACAAAACGCGATCTCATTGGTGTGAGGTTACACGCCGTTCAGCACGGTTTGTTTCAGTGGATACAGGTACAGATTAGGTTAAGACAAACGCCATTTCGATTAAAATAATAACTTTTTTCTTCTGCACGTATTTGGAAAAGTCATTCAATTTTCCCATTATCCAATATAATAGGTACATATTTAAAAATAATACATATGCACCGAAATGGTTCAGTGGTGGGATGTAGGCCTGTTAATAGAACCATTAAAATAGTAGTGTGTCCAATCGTACCCGTCACAATACGAAAATAAATTAATTCCTTCATTCACAAGTTACAAAGGGTGGGTGTATTAGCCCAACAAAAGCTTTGTTGTTTTTTCTAAAGGTGCATCGTAGGTACCGACTTGTGTGTAGGTACCTGTTCTTCTGAAGTGCTAGAGGTCAGGTAGTCAATAAACAAAGCTATGTTTTTGCAGTTTACAGGTGCAGTGCTTCAAGCGAAAAAGGAACACGAGAAGAGCCTAAATTATTTGCAGTTCTGGATCACATCATAGATTTTTTTCTGAAAGATTATAAAATCAATAAAAAAAACGTCAAAACTAGGAATAATGCTAAAATAATTCGTACCACTTTGTATATTCTAAGGCTTTTTGTTATTCTCGTAACCAGAGAAAAGGCAAACGGTATGCCCAAGAATTGTTAGGATAACCGATAAAAAAATAAATCCCAGCGTAGTAATAATAAACCAGATAGATGCATTTAAGATTTTGCCAAAGTGAATATTCTGCAATAATCGTCGGCGAATACCTAAAACTCTTTCATTTTCGAAAGCAGTATTATTAACAATAACGGTTGTTGATGCAGACTAAATATTGATTTGGATAGCTTACGTCCTTGTTTGTTTTTGTCTAGATCTGTGAACTTTGTTGTTCAATTCATGGAAAAGTAAAATTGGAGCCAATGAATGAATCACGATGTACCTTTAGGAGATCCAACCGAAAATATACAACGACAAACAGTTTATATAAAAAATGTACCGCTTACGTGTATTCTCAGATCTTCTAATTCTAGAAACTTTACTAATTTTCCTTTTGTAATTTTTGAAATACCATACAAAAATCCAGATATGAGAAACAGAAATATAACTGAACAAGTCAAACTAAATTTTACTAATGAGAGTAGGAAACATACAAACAATAATAATTATAAAAATTAACATAAAATATTAAGCCAAATTAATTCCGCAAATAGTAGTTAAAATTTGTAAGCTATTACAAATAATATCAACAAAGAAAACTGTCTCAATAATTTCATGTTTTTAAACCATAAAAGTCTGTTTACAGTCCGCAATTATTTTTGCAATGGCTTGTAGCAAGTAATACCTTTCCTAAAGTTTTATCTTATATTATTCGTCAATTCGCAATTGCAATGGAAGTGGTACCAACACTTCAACCTGAATGCACCAAACTAAACTGTTTATTCAAATTTGACGAGTGACAATAACAAACAGTATAACATATACATATAATACAAAGGTTTCCGTTAACATATTTTGCAAGCTCAACAATCAAAATAATAATCAAATAGAAGCGAAAGAAGGCAATTTGAATTTGAAAGTGCAGCCTAGGAATTTGTGCGTATGGTGATAACCAAACAAATCGTTACATTATTCCCTAGAATTGCAGAAAAGCTGTAATAAAAATCGAGCAAGACCTATGTTTTGAAAGTGCAAATCTTTCAGATACGACGGCTTTTGCAATACGCTACAGAGTGCATGCCTACGTGCAAGAGACTTGTAAATTGCAGAAAGAATTGCACACTGTACCTAAAGCGGGTTTTA
Source organism: Monochamus alternatus (assembly GCA_037114965.1). NCBI lineage: Eukaryota > Metazoa > Arthropoda > Insecta > Coleoptera > Cerambycidae > Monochamus > Monochamus alternatus. The sequence continues at coordinate 92,879,993 of CM073431.1, read as the reverse complement.
GAGAGGTACATGCTTTTGCAATAATAATGACATTCCCTCAAAACAGTTTTTGAATTTCTGGAAGTTCAGAGTAGAAATTTCATTAAATCGCTATTGGTGACTAAGAACTAACGCTAAAAGTTGAAAGTGGATGTCATTATACGTTAACAGTTCAAAAGGCATCGCAAAATTCATTTTAAAGAGTGTCATTATTATTGCAAACGATTGTACGTGCAAGAGGAGACTTGCAAATTGCACACTGTAAAACGGGTTTAAGGTATATATTATATTACAACTCTGAAATATTTGAAACAATTTGGCTTATATCATCGGCATTTAATTATCTTCAAGACTGGATGCGTCACGTTTTCGAGCATTACATCATCCAGCCTGTTGATTTCGTGTCTAGTCTTTGAACTACTACAGTCCGCTTATCCTTTTTAATATTTTGTTAATGGTCGCATGGTTATGGCATGTTTAGGCATCGAAACCGCTCAGGTTTAAACATTTTCGGCATCTTTTTGCTTGTAGAATTTTGTTTTTTAATTTTAAATGTACATCTTCGATTTTCAACTGGGTAGTATACTTTTTTGTATCAGGGTTTGCAAAGGTGATTTTTTTAAAGAAATGTGTTTAACTTATCCCCCTCCCCCTCCCAGTTTTAATTATAGACAAGGCACCTTGTCTACCTCACCAAAGATGCATAAAAGTTATAAAGAGGCAAGGTTGCGATAAAAACGGCATCCTCATTAATAAAATCGTGATATTTTTGTTTAGTGAATTCGGTCGCAAGCCAAATTCGTCTCCGTATGAATGCAACCATTTCCTTATAAAACGACCAACTAAACCACTATGCAAATGGCGGCACATCAAAAGAAAACCTTCACGTGAACGTTTCTTCACCAGGCACTGTCGCGCATTACGCCAATTTTCCTTCTACATCGTAAAAAGATAATTGTTACACGCCCAGTATATCGCTACTATCTATGACAAATAAAGCCATAATCGTAGCTACCTACTAGAAAGATTTATTTAAGTAGTACTACTCGGTACTGCCTATCTTTGGAGTGCGTCTAATAATAGTATTTTTTCTGATCAGATAAAACCAAATAACCTACTAAGTAATATACGGGAGGAAAAAAAAATAAGGTGCTCAGAAACTAAAGGAGAGTGGCCCAACTTTGTTGTAATTTAAATTTTGATGCATAACTCGAAATTGACAATTTAGGTATTTAGGTACTTCTCTATCTGTTACTGTTTACTTTACAGTGTGTCTAAAAATAATGTAACAAAATTAATATTTTTTGCTATTTTCTGTTCTATTACTATTTTATTTTTATATTTTTTTTAGCCTTACTTAACAGAGGTTTAACATTATGGGCATTTTATAAAAGATAGCCCTAAATGCATTTAGCGGTTATACAGGGTATAAAAAAAGCAGGCCATCCCGCTAACTGCGTATTTTTTGCGGCAAAATATGACGATTTAATAAAAATGCTGTCTTAAAAGATAAAGGATGGTACAGTTGAACTTTTAAAACGGTTTTTTTGCTATAATTTCTTTAAGTTTTCATGCATGACTTTGAAATTTTATAGATAATTTTTGTTATTAACTAAATCTTCAAAGGTATTATTGTAAACGATGCCTAAAAAACAAACGTAGGAACGAAGGGGAGAATTTATTTTATCCCCCCATTTTTTCTGACGTACGTCTATGGACGATTTATTACATCATAATGTAAAATTTTATTTAGAATATTTTATTACTCTTCATAATTTTTCGTAAAACTCTTAATTTTCGAGTACAATTTAATTTTTGCGCATACAACGTTAAATATAGTCTCAGCGACCTGCGAATATTCAAAGGCACCGAAGTAAAACGAATATATAACGGCAGAAACAATTGAATATGATGACTTGTATGTGGAAGCGTGGGCGCCACTGAGGCCACCACGCTCCCCTGATTTTAGTCTATTGGTCTTGTGTGTTTGGAAATTTATGAAGGACGACGTTTATTCCGAATCATTTGAGAATAATGACTATGGGTTTTCTAAAATATCAGAGTTCGTTTATGCATTTAAGAGACAGGTGGATATGTGAAGCAATTAAAATGATAAAATTGCAGTTTTAAATTAAATTTTTGTATAAATCTTCTGTTTAATAACTAATGTGTTTCTTAAATCCCTGTTTTTCCTTAATAAACAAATGTTCAAAGAAAAAAAACATTTATTTGTGTAAAAATTGCACATCTGGCTAACTCTATGCTCAGAGACACTATATAAAATAAGTTAGAACAAGAATATTACAAATTATTCCATTGTCATCTGAAATTTAAAAATATTTAGTGTAACTCATTTTGATGTTACTGTTTCTAACGTTGCATGCTAAAAAATAGAATTTATCTAGAAATTGAAGTGTTATGAAAAATTATGAAGAGTAATACAATATTTTAAATAGAATTGTACACTATGACATTGTAAATATCGTCTATAGGCGTACGTCAGAAGAAAGTGAAGGATAAAATAACCTCTTCGCTCCTCGTTTCTACGTTTTTTTAGGCATCGTTTACAATAATACCTTTGAAGATTTAGCAAAATTTCACAGTGATACGGGAAGACCTGGGGAATTATAGCGAAAAAACAGTTTTAAAAGTTCAACTTTAACATCCTGTATCTTTTAAGGGAATCATTTTTGTATATGGGTAAGTAGAGTTAAATCATTATAGTTTGATACCAAAAATACGTAGTTAGTGGAATGACCTGCTTTTTTGTAAAAACCCTGTATTTACTTTTTGTCAAAGGATTAACAATAGTATTAATATTTATTTTATTAGAGCGAGTTCAATGTGGTCCCATTACATAATTGTACAACAAGCAATTTTCACAAGCATAGGTACCTACAGTTTTATCTGAATAACTTAATTTTCCATAGCATTTGACGTAGGCCAGAATTATCAATGTCTATGTTGAAAAATGTTGACCAAACAACCTCTTTCGCTGAAGGTGATAGGTATTCGGACTATTTTTAAATATCTCCGGGAGTTAGACTATCGAGATGCGGTCGAAAGAATGACTCACCTACATACCAAAGGTGGCTGGTAATTTCTGAGCCGTGTTGCCAATTGTGACATTCGAAATTATAAGCTTAATTTGATGGGTTATTATTACAACCCATTTAAATTAAACATTATGTCAAAGCTCTTAATTCTACTAAAAATAAGTAACAAAAAATTCTGAAAGCATTATAAACAAAATTAACGGCCCATTCCAACATCTACAGGGTGATTCATTAATAATTGTACATACGCTAACTGGATAATCCTGGGCTGAAAATAAGAAGAATTAACACATAATGCTTAGATAAAATATGGCTCCTTACGGAGTTACAAGGTGTATAAAAAAAAAGATTTTTACCCGTTATTTTAACCCTGTTTGAAATTTCCCTATCATACTTGGTATAAAGTTTAGATACTTTAGAATATATTCAAAAATGCTACAAAATTGTTCATGGTTACTACCAGAGACATACGACGAGGGTAGAGGAATTTTTATTTAGGTACAATTTTTCTGTTCAAATAACAAAAGACAAACGATTAGCCATGACTACAGTACTAATAGATTTTTCAGAACAATATTGAAATACCACAAAATTCACAATTTTAAGGATATTTTCTCCACCTGGCAACGCTGACCGGTCGCTAGACGAGCCAGTTTCAACGTGGAACGTCCTGCACAGACTTGTCCGAACATCCGCCTGTAATCCCAGATAATGCCTCACTAATTTGGCATTTCAGGCATCCGACAGGGTTGCCCCACTTTTGAGAAGCAGGCGGTTTTACCTGGAAAGGTGCGGAGGCCCAGGTTGTTTGTCCAAGCGGCTAATGCGCTCTTTAGCAACAAAGTCTACGCACTCGTTTGTGAATAAAGTCAACAATAGAGCCACCTCGCTCAAATTAATCTGTACAGGGGATTAAGTGAACTGTGTGTTCGTTGTAGAGTTTTTTGAATGGCCGCTAGCGTAGGTAGATTTCCCTCCAGCAAACCGGAAAATTGGCAAACTGTATTTGCAAGTGATTAAATCATAAAAAAGTATATACCTACCTATGTATATGTTTGTGTTTTATATACAACGCGATTAACTTTAAAAGACCGTTTAGCTTGGAAAAACTATTTTTTATCTGGATAACTTGAAGAACCAAATAGATATTTATGGATATAAATATTAATTTCTTTGTCCTCATCGAACGCATCCCTTTTCTAATGTCTCGAATTTTGAATGTTTGTATTTTTTTCAGGTCAAGTATGTGGGGAGTCGTGTTGCAGCCAAGATCTAGAAAATGAAATGTTCAAGTACAACCAATTATTAGTAGACAAATACATAAAGGACTCTGTCGCGAAAATCTCGTCAATTATCGATACTAGGGCGAAAAAATTCGATGGTAAGTAAAACGACGTAAATATTTTATATGCATAGGTATTCACAAAGGATTTGACAAGGAAAATGCAAAAACTATTAACAGCAGAAAAGCTTAGAGAGAAAGAATAAATAAATAATATGAAAATTATTTAAAAACAATGAAAATTAATAAAAAAAAAAACTATGAAATGTTCTGCTTTATGATTCTAATAATTTATTAAGAATTTGTAGCGGTCACCGACACTGGTCACCGACCTACATCTGTGATCCCTACAATTTACGACATTTTCACTAAGGCACCAAACAAATCAATGCCAACAAAACCATAAAACTAACCCTTAGATCTGAGCCCATTTATGAAAGTAAACACATGGCCAGACATATGCCAGCCTTCCGAGACCTTCTTCGAAAGGTCCGGCGAGGACCACGGCAGTGACTTTCCGCTTGCCTTCAGCTAAACATCCGTCCAGACTTCGATATTGGTGGAACATTCTTTCCGAGCTGTTGTATCTTTATTAATATATCTAACGTGTTACAAACCGTGGACTTGTTATTTCTAATCTAACAACCCCACAAATTGGTGACCCCGACGTGATTTCAAAAACGCGTTAAGTTAATAAAGTGCCCGACGTGATCTCACAAACGCGTTAAGTTAATAAAGTGCCCGACGTGATTTTAAAAACGCGTTAAGTTACAAAGTGCCCGACGGGAATCACACAATGGAAAACAGCACAGAAGCCAGTGGAACATCCAACGCGTACGTGAGTCGCGTAGGAATCAAAGTCCCGCCATTTTGGGAGAAGAATCCGGCAAGATGGTTCTCGCAAATCGAGGCGCAATTCGCGCTTAGCAATATCACAAACGACGAGACCAGATTCCACCACATCGTTGCTAACCTGGACCCACGAATCGCTGAGGAAGTCGGCGACATTATTGACTCACCACCTAGTCAAGGCAAGTACGAAAAAATCAAGGCAGAGCTCATAGCACGCCTCTCAGCATCGGCCGAGCAACAAATTCGCCGCCTTCTAGAGGGCGAAGAAATGGGGGACAGGCGCCCCTCACAATTTCTCCGCCATCTCCGCGGACTAGCCGGGACCGCTGTGAGTGACACGATCCTGCGATCCCTCTGGATAAGTCGGTTGCCAACCCAGGCGCAGACCATCCTAACCTTGGACGACGACATACCGCTAGACAAGGTTGCTCAAAAGGCGGACAAGATCGTAGAGACGATGAGGCAATGCCAGCCACAGGTAGCCGCGACTTCGGAGAGAAACGACAGCCAACTATACCAAGCGATCGCAGCGCTCGAGAAAAAAGTGTCGGAGCTGTTCAGTGTGCAAGAACGACACGCGAATAGGCCACGCTCGCGAACAAACTCGCGCTCGCGTCCACGCTCGCGCTCGCGGCCGCGCAACCCCGCAGTGTGCTGGTACCACAACCAGTTCTCTGCGAAAGCGAAGAAGTGTACCCCGCCGTGTAGCTACGTAACGGGAAACGAGAACGCCGAACGGTAGACGCGTCCGCCGGCGTGGACCTCCAATCGCGTCGCTTGTGCGTGACCGACCGCGAATCCCGAGTACAGTATTTGGTAGACACAGGTGCGGATTTGTGTGTGTTTCCCCGCAGCCGAATGCGAGAGAGAGCCTTACCAACAGACTACAAGCTGTTTGCCGCAAACGGGTCGGAGATTGCCACATACGGTGACGTCACATTAACACTCAATTTCGGACTACGCCGCGAGTTCACATGGCGTTTCGTGGTAGCCGATGTGACGCGACCGATTATAGGCGCCGATTTTCTCGCGCATTACGGATTGCTCGTTGATCTGAAGCGCCTACGTTTGGTCGACAGCCTCACAAATCTTTGCACCAACGGACATCTCGGACCGTGTGAGGCCGCTGCACACATAAAAGTAATATATGGCGACACAAAATATCACCGCATACTCGCTAAATTCCCGGAGTTGTCGAAACCCAGTGGACTGCCAAGACAGGCAAAACACTCTACCGTCCACCATATCAAGACGACGCCTGGTCCACCCACCTCAGCCAAAGCCAGACGCCTAGCGCCGGACAGACTGAAAGACGCCAAAAAAGAGTTTCAAACAATGTTAAAACTCGGCGTCGCGCGACCGTCGGACAGCTGTTGGGCCGCCCCGCTACATCTCACACGAAAAAAATCGGGTGAGTGGCGTCCGTGTGGCGACTACCGAGCGCTAAACGCGAGGACCGTCCCAGACAAGTATCCAATCCCGCACATCGAGGATTTTGCACAAAGTCTCGCGGATAAAAAAGTGTTTTCAACAATAGACCTTGTGCGCGCGTATCACCAAATCCCGGTACACCCCGACGACGTCGCGAAAACAGCAATCATAACACCGTTTGGACTTTTTGAATTTCCCGCAATGACGTTCGGGCTCCGCAACGCGGCCCAGACGTTTCAACGGTTTATGGACGAGGTACTTCGCGGCCTAGAGTTCGCGTACGTGTACATAGATGACATTCTCGTCGCGTCGTCGTCGGAAGACGAGCACGAGAAGCATCTACACAAACTTTTCACCCGTTTACACGAGTTCGGTGTCGTGGTAAATCCGACAAAATGTGTTTTTGGAAAACACGAAGTTCAATTTCTTGGCTACACGGTGAGCGCAGGAGGCGTGAAACCGCTCCACGAACGAGTCCGCGCAATTAGCGACTTTCCAAAGCCACAGACGGTAACCCAGCTCCGCCGTTTTCTAGGTATGTTGAACTTTTACCGACGATTCATACCACACGCATCGAAGCTACAATCGCCGCTAAATAAGTGTCTATCGGGACCCAAGATATCTAAGAAAACTCCCATAACTTGGTCGACCGAGCTAGAAAATGCATTTTCCAACTGCAAGGAAGCGTTGGCGCAGGCTACAGTGCTAGCACACCCGAACCCGCAACTACCGCTCGCGATCTTCACCGACGCGTCCGATTGGGCGGCCGGGGCATCGCTGCAACAGCTATCACCTAGCGGTTGGGAACCTCTAGCATTCTTCTCGAAAAATATGAGTGAGGCACAGAAGAAATTCAGTGCATTTGACCGCGAATTATGGGCCATCTACAAAGCTGTGAAACATTTCAGGCACATGGTTGAGGGTCGAAATTTCAGTATTTTCACCGACCATAAACCCCTAACATTCGCGTTCAAACAAAAACTCGACAAGTGTTCCCCGCGACAATTCAGATACCTGGATTTCCTAGGCCAGTTCACCACGGACATCAGGCACATTGCAGGCAAGGACAACGTAGTAGCCGACGCATTATCGCGCGTAGAATCGATAAGTGAAGCTATAAACTTCGAAGCCTTAGCCCGCGCACAGGAAAATGACAACGAACTCCGCGAATTACAGCGCGTCGATACGTCATTACAGTTACGCAAAGTGACAATCCCAGGTTCACAAATACCGCTCGTTTGTGACATGTCGACAAACATTGCGCGCCCATTTGTGACCCAAGAATTCCGGAGACAAGTGTTCTTTTCTCTGCATAACTTGTCACACCCAGGGGCGCGAGCAAGTGCACGCTTAGTCGCACAACGTTACGTATGGCCATTTATACAACGCGATTGCAGGCAATGGACTCGCGAATGCATGCAGTGTCAACAGGCCAAAGTAAACAGGTACGTGTCAAGCCCCGTCGGCGAGTTTCTGTTCAAAAGTGCGCGATTTGAACACATACACATAGACTTAGTAGGCCCATTACCATATTCCCATGGTTTTCGCTACTGCCTGACATGTGTTGACCGCGTTTCACGCTGGCCGGAAGTGTTCCCGATCGCGGACATCACAGCCGAAACCGTCGCGCGGACGTTATACGAGGGATGGATTGCACGCTACGGTGTACCCCTACGTATCACCACGGACCAAGGTCGGCAGCTAGAGTCAAATATTTTCCGCGAACTAACAAAACTCACCGGAATGACACACTGGCGCACAACTGCGTACCACCCAGCCGCCAATGGCATGGTGGAGCGTTTTCACAGGCAACTCAAAGCAGCCGTCAGGTGTCACGAAACGGAAAACTGGACAGAGATTCTACCCACTGTCTTAATCGGCATTCGCGGAGCCTGGAAGGAAGATCTCAAAGCAACAGTAGCTGAAATGGTATTCGGCGAGCCTATACGACTTCCAGGAGAATTTCTGACCCCGACTCCGGCAAACGACAACTCCACCGAATTCATAGCCCGTTTAAGAAGACACATGTCTAAACTTAAACCTGTACAAGCCACCAGACACGGACAGCGAAAAACGTTTGTTTTTAAGGACCTCGCATCCTGCTCGCATGTTTTTGTGCGCGTCGACAGTCCCAAACGAGCCCTCCAGCAACCATATGAAGGACCCTATCCAGTGACTACTCGGCACGACAAATTTTACACCGTCTCCATCCGCGGTCGCGAAGTGAACATTCCCATCGATCGGCTCAAACCCGCGTATATTCACGTGGAGGATGACAAACCAAATATAGCAGAACCGTGCAGCAGCGAGGAGGAAACCACACCGTCAACCTCAAGGAGCGAACCACATGCCGCCGACAACACCGCGGAGGAACCGAAAACGCGCCCTGCGCGTCGCGTACGATTCCCCGACAGATACCAGGCGGGTTTCGCGTAAAAAGTGCTCGCGATGTGTCAGTGCTAAACCTCAGTGTAAAACTTATTTAGACAGTACCACTCATAAACAACATTCTTTTTTTTCTCAACATTTTTTTGTATTTTCACTTGTATAGCATTATTGTATACTTTTATTTTTTTGTCCACCAAAATAAAAGTCTGGCAGGGGGGTGATGTAGCGGTCACCGACACTGGTCACCGACCTACATCTGTGATCCCTACAATTTACGACATTTTCACTAAGGCACCAAACAAATCAATGCCAACAAAACCATAAAACTAACCCTTAGATCTGAGCCCATTTATGAAAGTAAACACATGGCCAGACATATGCCAGCCTTCCGAGACCTTCTTCGAAAGGTCCGGCGAGGACCACGGCAGTGACTTTCCGCTTGCCTTCAGCTAAACATCCGTCCAGACTTCGATATTGGTGGAACATTCTTTCCGAGCTGTTGTATCTTTATTAATATATCTAACGTGTTACAAACCGTGGACTTGTTATTTCTAATCTAACAACCCCACAAATTATTTAGTGTTCTACAGTCCTCGGTGTTTTCCAAAGCTTTGCATGCTAATATTCATGAATAGAAATAAATAAACAAATTAAGTATGAAGGATGAATAACCAATTAATCGATTAATAGACATATTTAGATGCGACATAACAAACGGCCGGCATAATTAAGCAGTCAATTTTAAACGAGGTGCAAATACAAACAGCATTTTTAAATATTTTTGTTTATTTATTACGTATATGCGTTTCCTACTTAGCATTTTCAGTCTGTTTTTATATTGTTACATGGCGACCCTAAGAATATTAACTTTGTGAAATTACGATAGAAAATATAAAGTATATAGAACGTCAAGCCAAAAGAGGTACCAAAAATAGTCACGAAAACGCGAGTCTGGTAATATTGCAGTAATTTATCTTTTATGTGTTGGTTGTACTGACTGGGTAACTTCACACCAATGGGCGGCAATTTCAAATTATGCAAATTTTACGTCGAATTCGTAGAAACGTATGCTTTCTATGGTCCAATTACAAACATTCCGTTTTAGTTTCAATTGTACGCTGGTATTAAAATACAGTACTACCAATAGTTACATTCTTCCGTTGTATGTTACTAACTACATGTATGTGTAAATAAATGTTTGAAGTGAACAGGCGTAAATCTTACAAGTAAACTTGATTGCCTGCTTGCTCCTCATCAATCCACGATTTACTACGTAATTTCGTCCCAGTGAGCTTGTAACTACAGTACAAAATAGAATAAAATAATTCAAACACACAATTGAAAATTTCAAGTAATATAAAGTTTTATTTCCTTAGCATAGTACTTATTTATTTATGTCGTTACTCATATAATTGTAATATTAACATACATATTAAACTTAATCTAATAATTTCATGAACAAGTCAATACCTTGCTTTTTTAACCAACATTTTATAGTTTTTTTTTTAAATTTGTTAATATGTTTATTTCCCTAACATTGTTATCGAGCACATTAATTAACTTTGTGCCTCTATACTCAAATGATTTTTGTCCTATTGCTTTATATGTCCTTTTTAACCTAATGAGCCGTTGTTCTTTACATTTTGTATTGTAATTATGTAATATATTATTATGTTCATTATTCATTTTGTATTTATATAATAAAGCAGTATAGCAATAAATTTGCCTTAAAGTGAACAGAGTCCTACATAGTCTGACTAATTTTCAGTGCCTAATGTAAAGGCTTCTGGCGTTCTCTATGTTTAATGATTTCTATAGTAAGTACACTAAAATTTGATAAAACCGAATTTGGCGAGGTCAACACTGAAGTGTATTCGCTCGAAACAGCAAAAGTAGAATCTAAAGAAATTCGCTTGGCTTCGGCAGCGAAAGAAAATTATTAGCCAAACAAAAATGTTCCGGACGTCGCAGGAGGCACGGAATCCTCGCATCAATCATAGCAGGCCGGCAATTTCACCACTTATCCGATCCGGATCTGGAAAGGGCCGCCAGGGCGTGAGTTATGGCGGTCTCGGAGGTACTAAATAAATTTTAATGCAACTTTTGGGTGCGTAAATCAAAATTTAAATACAGCGCTAACGTGACCGGTGATAAATACGTCGTGTTTCGCAGAAGAATCGTTCCTCCCATCGATACTCGATAATTTGTGTGCGGAGTGTTCGATCGCAACATTCCCCCTTGAACTTCATCATAGACAATACATTATATATACAAATTGGATAACAAAAAATAATAATTTATACATATTTGTAAAACACACATTTAGAACTTTTTAGAGCCGTACTTTTTTCAGTAACATCGTTGGCGTCATCTGAAACATATCCGAATATTTATTTATTTATTTTTTGTGCCTCAGGAAAGATACCTCCTGACGCTACCGTCTGTTAAACACTCGTTATCTTATCTGTGTTTGTTTTCGTTGCGGTCGTACGCGGTTTCATGAATCGCAGTTAGCCGTGTGTGCCGTGTCGTCTTAGGTCATGAGATGAGTGTTACCCGACACACCATTGGGGGCAAGGCGGGGCTAAAAACACAGACTAACGGCTCCAGTCTGGGCCACTTGACGTGAGATTTTGCGATTTTTTTCATTTACTCGAAAGGCATGTTGCCAGATGAATATTAACAAGGCATTGCTGCTGCTGGTCCATAAAACGTAGGACTTCACAGTTCAGTGAATAATAAAAGTTTGCAATGAACTTTTCTTGTACAGCGAAGCAAAATGAATCAGTCTAATGGGAAAATTGCAAAATACATTTTATATGATTTCCGTGAACCATTTAAAATTTCCATAAATGCCACTGTTCATAGTATCACAGAACATATATAGCTATACAGGGTGATTCTTAACTTATACGCATAAATTTGGAAATTATAGTTGAGGACAAATAATGACGAATAGTGTAGTAAAATATTTTGTTTTGGAAGTTTACAAAAATTAATCAGGTGAAATTTTTTGTTTATAAAAAGAAGTAAACATTTCTTAAAATCTAACTATACAGATTCACAACTTATGTAAAAAAAAAATTGGGAATAGATGCGGCATGAAAAATGGAATCAATATCGTAATTTTTTTTTTGTAAAATCCTAATAGTTTCCGAGTAAAAAATTATTTGAATATTTCGAAGCACCCCTTATTCTACCCGCCTCTGGAAAGATTTATTTTTAGATTTTCAAAAAGAGCATAACAGTTACAGGATTGTGGCAAACATTATATTATTTATCTATATTGTCTGAAGCTATTTATTTGTGGCATAATTTTAGTTTGATTGGGTTTTTGCCACACTTCTGAAAAAAATAAAACTTAATTAAATAAGCCCTTGCGCCAAACGGATCCGTGAAGGGTTATTTTTGAAACTAAGTTTGCCTAACCAAAAAATGTCACACTGAAAAAAACAGATAAGTAAAAAATAACAAAAATCACATCACTATCGCGCACTTCCGTATTTTTGACGTTTCAAAAAACTCTCCGTTTTCGTTCTCAAAATAGTAAATGTTTTAAAAGGATGTCAAGTTTGACAGTTTAAAATTTGTTTATCTGCTTCCATAGAGATGTTAAATGATTTTTATTTTATTATTGTTACTTACTTTTTCTTGATACAACTGTAGCCGTTTGGCGCAAGAGCTTATTTAATTAATCTTTATTTTTTTTCAAGTGTGGCAAAAACCTAATCAAACTAAAGAAAAATTTATCTCTACCTGTTTAGGAAATACTAATTAAAAGGTCTAGAACACAAGACCCTGTATGTTCTGTGGTATTGTCTCACGTAACCTTTTAAAATTTCTAGATGTGTTTCGCGGCATGATGAACAACTCCAAGCGAGAATTCCACCAGATGTTCGAGCGAACATACGGAAAGATCTACTTGCAGAACGCCGAAGTCTTCAGCGATTTTTTTAGCGAGTTGGAGACCTACTACAAGAAAGGTACCGTGCGTCTTTCCGACACCATGGACACATTCTTCGGCATCCTGTACCAACGCATGTTCACCGTCATCAACGCTCAATACACTTTCGATGACAAATATTTGGAATGCGTTTCGGACCACATGGCGGAGATGAAGCCCTTTGGAGATGTTCCCCACAAGTTAGGAATTCAGCTTCGAAGATCTTTTGTTGCTACGAGGACTTTTTACAAGTCTTTAGTAAAAGGAGCTGACGCCGCCAACGACCTGGCGAATCTAGGCGTTGACGAGGAGTGCTATCGAGAGAGTACGAAGATGAGGTACTGTGGGGCCTGTAAAGCGGAGAACGGCATAGGGCCTTGCCCCACGTACTGCTCGAATACTATGCAGGCCTGCTATAGGTACCACACGGAATTCTCGACCATCTGGGACAACTTTGTCGGTGAGTAGCTTGTTTTTTTTTATAAGCATGGTTTTGTAAAAGATAGATCTACTTCCACAAACTTAGCTGTAATAACAGAGTGCATTACAGGTATATTAGATAATAAGGGACAAGTGGTTGTGATTTATGCTGATTTCATAAAAGCCTTTGATAAGATTAGCCATAAGACAGTATTTCGTAAGTTGACAAATTTTGGTTTTAGCTTCGATATAACTCAATTTATTAAATCTTATTTAAAACAAGAGAGAGCAATTTGTTTATTATAATGGTTTCGAGACGACTCATTATTTGCTACCTCGAGAGTTCCTCAAGGTTCCATACTTGGGCCCCTTTTCTTTCTACCATTTATTAATGATTTGAACGATGTGATTAGTTCTTGTAGACTTTTTTATGTTGATGATTTAAAGTTATATTATGTTATAAATAGTTTAGAGGATTGCTTGAAGATTGACAAATTGATCTTGATCATATAAATTCTTGGTGCTTAAAAAGTACATTGTGTCTTAATCCTTCTAAATGTAAAATTATTAGTTTTTCGAGGAAACAAGCTCTCTGTGAATTTGTATACAGCGTTAATGATAATAATTTATCATGTTATAACTCTTATTTAGATCTTGGAGTATTGTTTGATGCTAAATTAACATTTAACGACTATATTATTGAGAAAATGAAAGAGACATTGAGATTTTATGGTTTTATAGTTCGCAATTGTAAGGAATTTCTAGATATTAGAGTTATTAAAAAAGTTCCTAATTAGGAACGAAATGTTATACAAAGATTTTTAAATTATTAAAAAACGAACCAATAAATCCAAACAAAACATTTTCGTAAAAGGATTATGGTCAAGAATATTATTATTAACTATATATGTCTTGCATTTTTTTTTCTCTTTTTTCTTGGCTTATATTTGTTTAGTTTCCCTGTAAATGGGAATCTGTTGGACAATAAAGCATTATTATTATTATAAGAAAGTACCTTATTTGTTTATTTTCATCTCCAGATGCAATCGACAAAGTGGGCGACAGACTTTTAGGTCCCTACAACATCGAGGTGGTGGTGGAACCTCTGAATATAAAGATATCCGAGGCTATTATGAACTTCCAAGAAAGCGGTGCCGAGGTATCGCAGAAGATTTATAGTAAATGTGGGAAACCTACGACACTGACTAGGCCCAAGAGGAAGGCGGACTATAAAGATTCTACCGATAACCCCAATATGGAAATTAAAGTGGAACCGAAGGTCCCAGGGAAGAAGAAAAATAAAAAGGTTACCGAACCAGTGGATAGTAAAACTGTGTTGGAGAAGATTATTGGAGACATCAAACAGGTAAGTCGTAACTGTAACTATAATTGTTACAATTGTGTGCAAATTGAAATTAATAAATTAAAACATCAAATAAAAAAACACTACATTGTATGTTATGTTATCTTGAAAATATCGATGGATGCTTTAATATTTTAATACCATGATGTTAACTTTTAATCGCAGGTCGTCAGTGTACGATCGTAGTTTTCAATTTTTTCAGCACATTGTAAAAAGTCCCATTTCTCAAAAATAGCCCAAGTTAAACATTTGTTAAACAACCAAACAATATTAGTAAATGGAGAAGCAGTATCCTTCTGTTCTTTTCATCTTGGAAATATATTGGAGCACCCAAATGCTTTGTTTAAATGTGGGGTTTGTTTATTATATAAAGGCCAGGCAGATGGCTATAAGTGTTACTATAATTTCATTTTCATAAACACTCCTGGCTTTATGTAAACGATTACGCTAGAGATAAATGGCATAGCTGATATATTCAAGGGCGCAATTAATTTGTCCACAATTGCCCTGTTTGTAAACATTTTTATTTAAGTTTGGTACAAGATACTCTTCACTTACCTTAAAGTGTTTCCAGTAAGGAGTACTTTGACCCCTTGGATCTTTTTTTCTTTACAATGGTTTATATTGCTTTGGCTTTTTTCCCACAACTTAAATTATATATGTTCTCGATAAAGTATGAAATTCCATTTTACGTAAAATGATTTATACACGGTAATTGGATCATAATGTCATTAATTTTAACCAAATATACAGAAGTCCTAAGAAACACAGAAAATCAGAAAAAAAAAACAATTGACAACTTTCATTAAAAGAATTCCATTCCAAAATTTATAATCAAAATGGCACACTGCACTTTATTAAATAAAAAGATAGAACATTACTGACAATGTTACAAAATTTACTGCTGTACCATCTAGGTATGACGTATGTATGGTAGGCAATGTTTACAGATTAATTCTAATTTTGAGATTGTACTGTTGGTTGCATATTTACACTTCCCTCGACTTCATAAGGTACAGACATATAAGACATTGCAAAAATAATGACACACCCTCAAAACAATTTTTTAATGAATTTTTCATTAAATATCTATTGGTGAGTGAAACAATTTAAGACCTTTTGCTAAAAGATTTCATTGCAAATACGTCAGCAGTTTAAAACAAATCATCAAATTCGTTTCGAGTGTCATTATTATGGCAATAGACAGTACATAGTGAAGTTTATTTATGATATCTACTAATACTATTTAAACGATTTTAAAATTTCAGCATAAATAAAGCATTTAATTTTTTTTTAATCACATAATATACTCATTTTCTCAAAATCAATTACATTATGACTGAATCACCTTGTAGATACAATTTTTTGCTTGAGCCTATTAATAATCTTAATTTTTTCAGAAAATAAAAGACACGAAACAGTTTTGGCTGAACTTGCCCTACCAGTACTGCAACAACCTGTCCCTTCACAGCAACAAAAATGACACGAGTCAGTGTTGGAACGGCACGGCGCTCGGTACTTACGAAAAATCCCTGCAAAAGTCGAATATTGGCGAATCTGCTGTCCTCAACGCACAAGTGTACACCTTGCAAGGTCTAGCGGACAAACTCCGGAAAGCCTTTCAGGGCCAAGAAGTGGAAATGGTGGACGACACGGAGGAGTCACTAGCCGGCAGCGGTTCGGGATCCGGTGACGGGGACTTTGAGACGGAAGAAGAGGAGGAGGAACAAAGCAGAGACCTAGATTTTAACCAGGAGGTGGAGAATGCCCCGCCCACATCCTCTTCTCCAAGCAGCACCAAGGTTCCGGAGGTGGTGCGTGCTTCTTCCAATACGAACATTCACGCCATGACGCTCACGCGGGCGCTCATACAGTATCTTCTACCGATGGTGTTGGTGTGGTTCGGTGGTGCCATAACAAACCTGCTGTGATAAGCTTAGTGTATATTCTGTATATAGAGACGTCATGAATGAGGGACCCACTTTACATTTTTACGGACATGAGTGCAACTAGTGCTGAAGAGCTAGAAACGTTTCTATTTGTGTATATGTTTTGTAATTTTTCATGTAACGTGAAATTTATATGTATTTATATTAACAAGAGTAAATATACAAAGTATGTTTTTAAAAAAAACTATTTATTTTGTATAAAATCAACATTACTTAATATATTTTTCCTTATTTTTATTCAGTCGATGTAGGAGCCCCTCGGCCTTGTTTTGATGTACACGTAAGCAGCAATAAACAGGAAAATGGCTATTATCGTCGGCACTGCAATCTTATACACTTGTTTCTGTGTCTCGGCAAACTCCTTTTTTCTCTGGCGCTTCTCTCTCGCCGTTTCTTTGACCTTACCTCCTTTTAACTGGCGCATATTGTATCAGCTGTTAAAAACATTAATATCAAAATAAACAACATAATATGGAAGTCACTATACAGGGTGAGTCAGAAAGAATGGGTGAACACTACGTTGAACACTAAAATATTTTGTTTGATCTCACTATGCCTTATACGAATGTCGTCGGTTTATGAAATACAGGGTCTTCAAGATTTAAATTTTATTCTGAAATTTCTCAATATCATTGAGAAAGTTTTGATAGCATGACTCTGAAAATTGGTAGTTTTGGTAGTGTGAGAATTGGGTACAGTTTTTGTACATATCTTGGCGGATTAAAATTAGTCTGAGCAAAAATAAATATCACGCATCATACTGCTGGAAAAATTATTGTCGTGGCATTTTTTGATCACTACTTAATTATTGTGCACAAATAATAAATCACATGCACGCGAAATAGGCTAATATTTATTGACGTGAAAGTTTGACACAAGCCTATTTAAAAAAGAAATAATATCAGTGCATGAAAGAAAATTGCTACAAAATACATCGGAACTTTTAAATGCAAATAACTCAGAAACAGATAAAGTTAGGCAACCTAACCAAAAGTACATTTTTTAAGTAGAATTGAACGTACTTGTAGATTTTTAATTTTTTTAAAGCATATCTCGACAAAAAAATATGTTTTAATTTACCTAAATAATACGATGAAACTAGCGCCCTCTAGAAGTAACGTCAAAAAAGCTTCAAATTCGTAATTCTCACACCAAAAAACCCAACACTACAAATTTTCAGTTATGCTATCAAAACTATTTCAATTATTGACTAATTTCAGAATAAAATTTAAACGAACACCCTGTATTTCTTAAACCAGTGACATTCGTATAAGGCATAATGAGCTCAAACATAATATTTTGGTGTTTAGTATCTCCAGCTTTGTGTTGGCCTATTCTTTCTGGCTCACCCTGTATATTATAGAAAACGATGTTACATTTTACTCTGCCTTTACTGGAATTATTACAGTTAAGCTTCTTGAAAAAAAAAATAATGTTACTGATAAAAATATAAGGGCAATATAAGTTGAATTGACGTCTAATTCCTATAATGGTATGTTATCAGCAAGTATTTTGCCCCTTAGCGTTTTGATAAGAAGTAAGTATTGTTAGAGTATTAACATACCTATAAAGATAACAAGACGTGCAAAATTCTACATAATAACTTTACTCCATAGAAGTATGTACCTATTTTTAATCATCGTAGCAGATCGAATAACATATTTTATACCTACGTTACAGTACCAAAGTTGCACATTCAAAAGGTTACAACTTTATACTATAAATAAAAACTATAATAAAAATACTTTTTGTTTTAAATGTTACCAATATAATTAATTGAAAAATAATTACTCTATTGCAAAACCAAAAACAAGAATTGAGAAAGTGATCAATCAAAACTGTCCACAACATTTAATACAATAAACTACTGGCAAAAAAGTTTGCAAACTGATTTAAACTTACATCGCACAAATACGGTGAAAAAAAAATATGAAATTATAATAAAAACTCACTATTTGTCAAGCAAACTTCACAACAATCTGGAAACGAATGAAAATGGACTACTGCTGACGTTACACGTTTCAGGTTTGACGAGAAAGTCAATCGTCGATTAACATTTTACTATTTAGAGGTTATGTTATATTTATTTATCAATTTACTACGTCAACAGGTGGTTGCTAATCAACCATTTTTTGATTTTACATACACTGGCACACACAAAAAGAAATAGAGCTCAAAAGTAATTGAAGTAGTGGTAAAAACATGTTTTTACTCTTTTTAATTATTATTAAAACGATTAGAAGCACTAGTCACTAGTCACTACTCTTATTCAAAAAATATAAAATATTACAATATATTTCCTCTCTCCCGCTCCCCTTAAAATATGTCGGTAAGTCACAGGTACAGCGCACTTTACAGTTTGATATACCGCCATCTACTACTTGTTTTGAGAAACAGATATTTATATTGCTCGTCGAAGATAGATGTCGGTTTATGTCTAAAAATGTATTTTCATTGAAGACGAATGTAATAAAGCTAGTTTGATTTGATTTGATTAAATAACAGAAAAAAATTTTTTGATGTTATTAGGAGACGACGAAAGGTATTAGAAAACACAAGTGAGTGTTGTAGTCGTGAGTAGTGTACATATTGAATTATAGCAATGTTTATAAAAGTAATTATAGTTTTTTACCTTGTCCAACATTTATGTAATTTAAGAAATACATTTCCTCACTAGATGACGCTATTAGTAGAAATACCAATGTAATATACCAATTGATTTGAATAAATAGATAAAAAATTAAAAGAAAGTCAAAGCTTAATGTTAAGACAAGAATAAAGTTTCTGCATATGTTTAAGCTGCAGTTCTAAGTTGCTAAAGCTAAAACCTAAAAGCTACGTTACTTGCTATGTATGCCACATCTATCGGTGCAACGTACAATCGTTTGCAATAATAATGACACTTTAAAATTTAAACTGTTGATGTATTTGTAATGAAATCTACTTTCAACTTTTAACATTAGTCCTTAGTTTCTCTCAGAACTTCCAGAACTGAGGAAGTCATTATTATCGCAAAAGCATGTACACTCAAATATATTAATTATTGGAAACCTATACAGAAGAATTTTCTTCTTTTTGGATAATAATAATAATCAGTCAAATGTTTGCCGATAATCAAACTTTTAATAATAAGAATTCAAAAATGTCCCTGTTAGGTACTGTATCATTTTTGTGAAGTTACGGTTAAATTAGGTATTATGAAAGTACTAATTATTCCGCAGTTTTTAACAGTATTCAATGAACGTAAATTTTATAATTTATATCTAGTGTTATAACAATAATAATTGTAGTAATCAATTAACGTGCGCACCTTGCATTATTGTAGGTAATGCAAGTAGATTGTTAGCAGTTAGCATGTGTGTTTACATGCGTTAAAAGAAATTATTCGTGGAACCTGAATTGCGCATTACCTACCGCAATATTTATGAGGTGAACCGATAGCTCAATAAATATTGTTTATCATATATGTAAAACAATAAAATATGGACGATTAAATTATTTTCCGCATAAAAAAATAACTGTACCATATAAAGAAAGAACCTAAATTTAAATAAGTTTCAAACAACTACCGACGTCTGATTTTTCTAAGGGATGAAGAGGAATGCGATATTTTGTTTAGTTGATTTAGGTAACCGTCGTAGTAGGTGCACTTCGTCCTTCCTGTTTGGAATTTTGCATCTAAATAAATGATAAACAATCAGTCGGCTGCAGTTTCCCATCAAAGGCAATACTTGTGGTTGCGTGGAAAAAGTCGAAAGGACGAGTTCTGTCGAGAGTGTCGAGGAACAAAGGCCGCCAAGGAATGCGAATAGAGTGCAGGTCTGGTTTAGCAATACTTGAATCGACGATTGTACCATAATAATTTCAAATTTTAATTAAGTAAACACATGCCGATCTCAGTCCTTATTAGTTATGTAAGGGTTATGTTATTATATATAAAAGTTACGATAATTCTAAAGCCACCTTTAAGTGTCCTCTCAGACATAGCAATAGTTTGAGCCCAGTTAAACAATAATCCCGTTGGAAGAACACGATATTGTGTGAATTGCTGCGACGATCACAAGGAGGAAAAAGAAAATAAGGAGGTTATGGATTCATCCATACTTATGAGACAATGCCGATACAGTGCGTTTGTTGTTTCTCAGCAACTACAAATGCATCCACAGAAGTTCCAAAACTTCTATAGGATGCAAAGAGAAACATTCAACACACTTATAGAATTTATCAAACCTACAGGATACAAATTTTCGTAGAGCTATTACTGTGGAAAAAAGACTGCTGATTATTTAAATTAAGGGTAAGGTATGAAAATAAAAAAGAAAATAAACAGGTAGCCTGATATTGATTTATTTAGGTACTTGATAAAAACATAGAAATAGTTTAATTTTTTCTAATAGGTAGGTATATATTAGGCAAATAATGAATTGCAAGTATTTTCGCTAATGAGCATTTCACTAGATGAATCTAGAATATCGACTCTATTTAAATACTCCTTACCCTTATTTTGTCCACAAAAATACAGTAATTGGTTAATCATTTGTCGGATGGGATTCCCTTATCCTTTTGTTTATTTTTCTCAGTTTTTGCCAATTTAATGGTGAATTAGAAAAAGAGTACCTATGTCAATATTTTGAGAGAATAAGTTTACTTAATAATGTGCCCGCACTAACACGCGTGGTAAACTAGCAAAATATACGGCATGCTCTGAGTAGCACACAGTAGCTCACATGCCTTTGGTGTGAAAGCATCCATTTGATAATACAGGTTTTAAAACAAGTAGCATGCTTTCTGCTTTCAGGTAGCAAGTCGCACGTAACATCTAATGTGAAAGCCCAGTAAAAGGAAATATATGCTATCTTGGCCCTGTCATACAAAGCTAGGAAGTTTTAGGGGCTAGTCCGGTCCTGTGGAGTAAGAAGCACACTGAGAGTGCAGCCACACGGCGTAAAAGCAAGGTAATAAACTTATGCGGATCAATGCCCTGCAGCGGGAATGCAGCCGTATTTCGAAAAAAAGAGGAGCACAAACACATTCCCAGTCTGTGTTTGTCTTCCATAATAGAGCCGCACTAAAATAGTATCAGGCGAAGAATTTGCACCTCCCATACGTAGGTAGGTAGATAGAAGTTGACCGAAGAGGACTTTTACATCGGAACGCGGTTTTAGCTTTTTTAATAAAATTGATCAAATAGTGCTTCCCTTCCCACCTTATAAAATAAAGCCTGACAATGTTAACATTGATTTTTCACTTCAAAATATTACGATTTAAGCCAACTTGCTTCAATAAAATGTCGATAATAATAAAGATACAGGATGTCAAAGTTGGAATTTAAAGATTTTTTAATAAAAAACGTGATAACGTTTAGGGTCAAAAAAGTTACGCTCACATTTACGTTACAAATATGGAGGATGTGGCGCCCTCTAGGGAATAGATTATGATTTCTCATAACTAAAAATATCTATTCCCTAATTTTGTTGATACAGTCAAATACAGTGTAATTATTATAAAAAAAATCACTTTTTAAATTTCAGCTTCTAGTATGCCATTACTTACAGACCACCCTATATCTTTTTTCATTACCAAAAATATTACTAAAATTAAGCTTATTACGCTTGGATAATTTTCCTTCCTAAAGTATTAAAATTCATATTTTAATGTTTCTGTCAGGCACAGTCATAGACATAATTGCCTTTTTATACAAAATTGTATATTAAATTTTATCTTTACTTTATGTGACAGGGAATTTCTCGTTTGGTTAAACACAATTTGATAAGAGCGCTCATTTTCTTTCAGACGTGATTTTTTTTCAGAAAGGCTCTTCTACATGTGTGTACCTTTCCTTTTTGCTCACTGCGATTAATCAAATCAAAGAACGCATATATCGATGAACTTAAAAACAGGAAAGGTGAAATCCGTAGACTTAAATTATAGGCTGCATTAATCATATTTACAAGACGTTATCTAATTGGAGAGGCATAATAAAAACAGAAACCTTGGCAAACCATATGAATATTTATAAGAAATCACGTGGAAACGGGTTCCATGAAATGGTTCATCAAAATTCAGAGCTCAACAGCCCATGTAAGTATTATTACTCTAAATACCAATTTTGCATTTATCTGTGTATACTGCTTTTATTCGAACTTTAATATATAGGTGCCCTCAGATAGATGATGATAGGCTCTTTTAAGAAACAAAAAAGAATGTTGAAAATTTCACTTATGTTGACATCTAAGCATGCGCATATCTGCTGTATTATTAAGGCAGCGGTAATAAGGATAGTGCAAGATCATACTTACGATATGATGAAGGTAATGTCGAGCAATCCCTTCTAACCAAAAATAAAATGTAGTTCGTCGTAAGTTTAAAGTAAAATGAAATGAGACTAAGTAAAATAAATTACTTGCATAATAGGGGTGTGAAGTTTTGTGTTTTTTAATATTTTTCTGTATAAATTGTACCAGAATAGTTTAAAAATAGTATAATTTTATCTTGAAAGAAGAAAAGTACAAAATCTGCTTAGATAAGACAATTTGTAATAAATCGAATGAGAGGGTGAACAACGATTCAACAAATCTGTTTTGTATGTGTAGGTGTAGTGGAATTTTTTTATATTTTTTAGTAAATTTGCAAACTTTATTGAGATCGTACGATAGTTATAAAAAGTGTATACAAATGCTAAACATACGCAAGAATATATGCACAAAATCTGATAATTTCCTGCATAAACTTCCGGTCAGTTCCCTAATTAGACCTGAAACTCTGTTAGCAGTGGAAAATTAAATTAAGAATCGAAAAACCGATAACTAAAGACATGAAAGTATGTAGCAAATTTTTTCTTATAGAAGATTTTATGCCAGGTTATCGTAACACAGTTATGTTGTGAATTATTTAAGGATGTTTTTAAGTCTGTATTACACATTACACTGCCAATTTAATAAAAGATGGACATTTCATAGGGTGGCTGAACTAATTATGTACCTCACTTTCTTTTGGAGGTCGCACACGATCCCGAAGTAGTTCAAGAATATCTCGAACCAAACCATTGTATCAGAATCTGAAAGGTTACCAGCATACAAGGAATCACGATATGTCCGCTAGGAATTTGTTTTACATTAAAATTAAAATAATCCTTTTGATAAGTCCTAAAATACAATTCAACCTAAAAAATACATAAATACAAAGAATTACGCCATAAAACACAACATATCTGCCAATTAAAAGCTTTATAATCTTAGCGTCACTGGACCACATTAGTGTGACGTCACAGTAGTGTGCAATGCGCGGTACTTTGTGTCATAAGAAATTTAATTTCAATCAAGTGTTATTATAATGACCCCTATGAAACCTATATTTAAGGATCAAATTATCTGACTGATTCGATAGAAGAATGGTATTTGCTAATGTTGGACCAACTATTCTAAAGTATTTTTCTCTTCAAATGTTTTAAATAACTTTTTAAAATATGCTCTTGCTCCACCAATAGCAAAAAAACAGAATTAAGCTCAATTGAGCAACTAATTTCATTTGGTTTATCTGTCAGAAAACTCAGAAGTGTTAAATTTTGTATAAATGAGTTTATCTATGCTTTTAAATGCTTTGTGGTATTCAATATATGGTTGCAAACGTCAATTTTCATATGTTTAGTGCGAATAAAGTCACATTCAAATTAGTAGAACTGTTGTTCAAGTATTATATAACTTAATCTTCTATATACAAGATCTATTAGATGATATTTCTTAAATAAGTGTCGTAATTGAATAAGAAAAGAAAATAATGGGTGTTATTTTGTTGATTTTATTTTGACTCTTAGTCACCCTCTCTTAAGGTCGAATTTTACAGATCATTCGCGCCAATTTTCTTATGACGCTTGTAACGCTGGTTGCCTAATTTGTGACGTCACCACTAATGCGGTCTATTGTAAACATTTTGACTTTACAGCGCCATCTAGTGGTTCGTGAATTTTGTAAATAGTCCAAATGGGACAGTCCCGGTACGTATGGTAAGCTTACTTTGATATTTTGTTTGATTTCTGATTTTTTAGTAACGTTATAAATAGAGCGTGGAAAAGTATTCCTGCTAACAGGGCCGTATTTAGGGGGAAAAGAAATTGTGAATTCAATATAGTTGAAAAGACTTTATTTTATATAATTAACATCAATTCTACAAAATAAAAAACAACTAAAAGCAATAGGAATATCTATTATAAAAATAAGAAATCATAGAGGAACATCTGTACTAGAACTTTTGTATCTGAAATTAATTATAACATGTTTTTCTAAAATTGACATTGTAAAACTCTGTCTTCTGTCACTTAATAAATGTTTATATAAAGAGAAACTCCTCTCTACGTCTGTGGATGTTACAAGACAATATTGGAATAAAGGTGCTACGTCCTTGTATACTCCAGTAATATCGCCACTATCCAAAATTTGAACTATATCTTTTAGTTTTGATAAATCGGGATTTTTTTGTAAGACAGTTCTAAATTTTTGTTCAATTCGAAATCCTTGTGTATGTTGCAAATTTTCTACTGAGGATTCTACATTTTCCAATATTTGTAGAGATCTACTGAGGGGCAAATTAGCGGTTTCAAGGTTGTTCATGGCGTCGTGCAAAACTGTAAAATTTTGTTTTAAAAACAGAAGATTTTCTTTGAGAGTAGGATTTTTTAGAACATCTTGGGCACTTCTAATATGCATTGAGTCATCGGGATCAAATTCTTGAATTATTTCTGAAAGTTTATCTATACATGATGTATAATAAAATGCCGCTAGCTAGCCAAGTGTTCCATCTGGTTATAACAGGTTCTGGAGGTAATGGTACTTGTGAATATTTTTTATGTAAAGATAATACTCCTGTTGGAATTGGTTTACTTCGGGAAAGAGCTTTCGTACTTCTTCTGTGACTCTATTAAGTCCATGGGCTACGCAAGTAATGTGTTATAAATTGGGATACACTTCTTTTAGACACTGGCCTGCTTTTACCATGTATGATGCCGCATCTGTTAGAAATACTAGAAATTTATTCTTGTTACTTTCATACTGTCCCCTCCAAAGAAATTTAAGAGAATTGTTCACAACATTTACAATATGGGCGTGATCCGTCCATTCAAGTTCTTTTGTGCACAATAAATAAGCCTGCGTACTTTCTCCGTTTGAAATTCCCACAACAAAATTCACTATATAATGTCCACAAACATCCGTTGTTTCATCCACCGTCACCCATATATAATTGTTGTGAACCGCTTCCCGTATCTCCTTTACTACATTTTCATATACCATATCAAGGTAATTTTTTCTTAAGGTTGATTCTGATGGAATTTCTTCATCATACATTCTGCTAAAAACCGCCGAAGATTATAATCTTCTAATTTCCTTAATGGCATGTTGCTTGATACAAATGCCTTAGTCAATTCATACTTCCACTTATCTAAACTTGATGTTCCACTTCGAGCTACAGCATGAAGTTTGGTTTGAATATGTTTCTTAATATCATTTTTGCAGTTAGGGCGAAATTCTCTTTTACAGAACACGCACTTTACAAAGTCGTCACGAATTATAATAAAACTGTTAGGTTCACTTTTAATCCACGATTGCAATAAACTTCTTCGAGTGCTCCTCTCTTTGGGCATTTTGGCATCGGTACGTAGGTACTTCTCCGCATTTCAAACTATAACTGGGTTTCAGCTCAATCGGCAATTTGCTTATATATTATTCCAAACCGAATCCTCTAGAAACCTCGGAAAAATTCTCAATAATTCTAGATAAATGGAGATTTTGGTTTAATCGATATTTAATTCACCGATCGAATCACCGGTTAACAACAGTGCATCTTTGTTTAACTCATTAAAAATGATAAGGACAACGACAAAGCGGTGGATCCACCGACGGTATTCGTCATCGGTAACGCCTACTGTGTGAGACGGAAGAGGGGCATGGCACTGGGTTGGTTCGCGGCGCGTGCCGTTATCCACACTCCCTCAGCTGTCTGTACCTCCGTGAGCAGTGGAGACTGAAGAGTGGAGGGTACCTACAATAAATTAAATACGCATCCAGTGTCAGGCTGGTCGGGCGCTGCCGGTTGCTGCAATGATGCACTATGCAGCGAGTCTAGCATTACGCACTAGCCAGTCGACCTTCAACCTTCGTTTGATGCGTGTAAACTGTAATAACTTTAAGTTGATTTTGACCCTCGTTGTGGCTAATAAATTGTGACTGTAAAACGCGATTGTGATTTTAAATTATCTGTCTGCGTCTAACAAACCCGTTTAAAAAATAGGTAACAATACTAATCACAATTTACTTTATTGCGCGTGAATAAACATTACTAAATTCAAAAGTTCATTGGTATACTCATAGTAACATATTGTAACAAAAATGTACTGAAAATATATTACAACAGTCAAATCTGTCTGATCACCCCTAAGTGCGGTCCTGTTAGCAGGAATACTTTCCGCGCTCTAGTTATAAACTGTCTACCAATTAGCATAAGTCTATGTCGATATCTATTGCTCTGAGTTCAATTATTGTTTTTTTTTATTGTTCTTCATTCGATTCGAACTACTTAAATGTACGCCTGCGGAGTGCAGGAATGCGAGCAGCGCCAGTTCAAAGTTTACGCGTAGGTTTCGATAACAACGGCATTGTGTGCCGGTGTCTGCTTTTGCAATGCTCCGCAAAATGGCATGAGAAGCAAAAGCAAAAGCAAAACGTCGCAGTCGCAATTCGCAACAATCGCAACCCGGCGACTAGACAGTCGACCAGATTGCAGTGCAGCAGAGCTCTGACCTGACCTGCTTAAATGGACCTGAATGAACTGCCGCAAAGAATTAGAGCCGGCCGTACACCGAAAGTTGTGTGTTTTGTAGCTTCGTCAAGTATAAGTATAGGTAACATTCATAAACACAGCTTTCCGTGTGCCGTTGGCCTAGTACTGCTAAACATGAATTACAAATTTAACAATTGTTGCAGTTATATCAGTCAGTAGTTACTAGTTTGATCCTTTTCAGCCGATTTGGGTATTCTTGGATTGAGAAGCAGCGATCAGTGTCGCAATAAAAATATTTTACTTGTAAAATTCTTCATATAAAGGTTAAATACATTGTTTGCTGCTAATAATTACATAATTTATAGTCGTTTGCTATAGTTACATTAGACAATCTGTTTCGCTCCATTGAACTCTATTGAAAATAAGACCAAAATTGCTAATCAGGTTTTAGTAGGTACCACTACTAGCGCAATCACAAAAACTGTAAATGTAATCGAAAGTAATATTCCTTCTAATATTAATTTTGAAAATTGTACAAATGTAACATTTAATTTAAATGTCAATAAATAATTTCAATGTTATCTTTTTTTTGCATGAAAAACGTTCTCCACAATGTAAACTCCCTTGGGAGCATTATATACTCCCTTGGGAATAATCGACTACTTCTGTTTTAATTTTGATGTTATAGAAACTGATTTCTACTCCCGACCGTGGAAAAATATTTTTACCTATTTCAATTTATAAATAACAGAAATAATAACACACTATTCAGTCTGTTCTGTAAAACGTAGTAGCGTCGGATTACAACAGCATTAAAAAAGTATTTGCCAATATTTTGCTATGAATAAATATTGCGAAACCGAAAAAGTAGTAGTCGAAAGTGATATATCTTCATTTTATATTCAACAAAACGGATTAACAAAATTTAATAGCTTCAACAGGAAAAAAATGCAAATAGGTAAAAAACATAGTTTTTTAAATATATTCTTCCTATTTATCATGGTATTAGCATAACTATACAAAGTGATTATTATTATTTATTGGATCTCGCCTCCAATCTATAAAATATACGCATACGAGGATCGGTCACTTTTAACTAGACATTCTAATGTGGCAATACTGACAGACGACTGACATAATTTTGATGACACTTGTGTCGTATCGTAACATGAATTAAAAAAATGTTAATTAAGTATATTATATTAATACACATATTTCCAGTCAGCAATTAAGAAAAGTTCACAGTGAGAAGACGAGAGACGTCCCCGTATAACAAAAAACATTTTAATGAGCAACCTTTTTGCGACTGGATCGATTTTTTTTCATTTGACACCAATATAAATTGACAGTTAATATGAGGAATGTAGACAAGGTACGATATATGGGTTAGTCAGGTACAAACAGTTCTGTGTTATGGGAAAAATATTTGTCATTGATATAACGTTTTTCGGTTATTTATGATATCACTGGCGTGGATTAGCATATAAATATGAAGAAATATGCGAGGCACGTCACTATTTATTAATTGGTGAACGTTTAAATTTGGAAGGATTTGCTTAACTGCCCATGGCGCTATTATACTTTGTCTAGCCACACAAATATAAATTACGTTGCGTCTCATTATTATTTATAGTCGTATTTTTGAAATTCTGTAGGTCGCTACCAGAGATGGATTTAGAGATCGTATTAAATAAAACTTTCATTGATATTCATTTAATATATCTGTACAAAGCCTCCATTTGTAGATGACAAATGCATGAAATATCGGTAAAAAGAATACTTATAGATACTTTCCTAACAAGTGCGCAGTGTAAAAACAGAGGAAAAATCTAACAACATGTATCAAAGTCGACTGGCGCGCTTATTGTTGCTTGACAATATAATCATTTATCATTATACAGGGTGTTTTTAAATAAAGTAGCAGACATGAGACCATAGATTTCTTAGGTGAAAATATATCCCAAGTCGCATAATAAAAAAGATACAGGTTGTCAAAGTTAAAATTGTATTTTCGATATTTGTAGATAACTTCTTAAGAAATCCAAATATTTACATAAAATTTGTAAATCGGGGGTTTTTGCGAGTGAGAAATTCAAATTTGTTTCTAATTTTGACGTCACTAGTAGAGGGCGCCATTTATGACGCATCATGTTTTTTGCTGCTTAGTGTATCCATCTGACTATTGAAACAATCGATTCTCCTACATGTTATATCTAAAAATGTGAATATTGTGTTTTTTTAAAGCAGTCCGGGAAAATACAGCAAAATGTCACTTGAAAAAGTTGTTCGTTCTTTGTGCTCTGTTGAAAAATGGTTTCATCAAACCTCGCCGATGTTCTTGGAATTGCACATCTTTGCACATCTACATAATTTACCATTCTGAACAACTTTTCCAAGTAACATTTTGCTGTATTTTCAACAGAAAAGGCACTTTACCTGTAACCAACACCGTTTTTACTCGATGGACTGAGCATTTCAAATAGGATTATTTAAAAAATGGTTACGCCTACAGACTTTAGCAAGTTATTA
Source organism: Monochamus alternatus (assembly GCA_037114965.1). Lineage (NCBI taxonomy): Eukaryota > Metazoa > Arthropoda > Insecta > Coleoptera > Cerambycidae > Monochamus > Monochamus alternatus. The sequence goes on along the minus strand of CM073431.1, from coordinate 92,850,031 downwards.
CCTTTTTCAAATAAAACAGATAGGAGAATCGATTGTTTCGATAGTCAGATGGATACATTAAGATGCAAAAATGTTCTGCCATTTAAAAGAAAAATGGTGTGCCATAAGTGGCGCCCTCTACTAGTGATGTCTAAATTAAAAACATATTTGAATTTCTCGTTCGAAAAAACCCCTGATATACAAATTTTATGTAAATATTTGGATTTCTTAAGAAATATCGAAAATAAAATTTTAATTTTGACACCCTATATCTTTTTTATTATGCGACTTGGATGTAGGTATGTTAGGTTAAATCGATTTATTTTCACCTAAGGAATATGTGGTCTCACTTTTGCTACTTCATTTAAAAACACCCTGCTCATGGTACTTAAATTATTTTTCTTTATTTTAAGCGGACATATAAATATCGGGAATTACGATTAAAAGGTAAAAGAGAATACACTTGTAATAGCATAAAATAGTCTACAGCTACTAAAATAATTATAAATTTTCCCTACCAATGAGGTTTTTTTTGTAGTTTTAATTTCTGCACTCAGTGCGAAAAAATCTTTTCCTTACGGCAAACATTTCCTGGAAAAGCGTTGTCTTAGTAGTATGTCTATCGACCATCATTTTTTTCTATTTTCAAATAATTATCAGCCTGTCCTGAACTATGACTTTTCCTAAATGGTGTTTGGGGGCCGAGCAAGGAATTAATCAAGGCAGATTAGAGTACGAATTTCTATAGTTATTCTAATTCGTTTTTTATTTCACATGCTACTACTAATTACCGTAATATTTTACATGCCAAGATTGCCAAGAACGGTACAACAGCTACCTGCTACGTCAACTACGTAGTACGGATTTTTTTCAGGCGAGTAGATCTGTTGGGTAACCTACACAATTAACATTTGGCATTTCAATATACATGTATCTTTGTTTTGTACAGTAACTTAAAAAAAATAGGAGAATGTGAGACTCCAGGGCAATCGTTTATCCTCTAAAGATCTAAAACACCGGACACGACTTTAAAATTATTTAAATTAATAGAACATTACTTACACATATTTTTTTAATCGTGCTATAAAAAATTGAGATTAATTCTAACTACATCATTCAAATTGAAAAACACTGGGGTGTTTTGTTCCGCCACTAACAAAAGATATCTTGTTTCAAAAATTATTAAAAATATTTGTTATTAAAAATAAAACGCTTTTATTTTCGAGAAAACGAGCTATCGTCATCGTCATTCAACAAACAGAACTGTTAACATTCAAGTCGCAGTCTGTCGATAGTAAACAAAAATAACTTGCAGTTGAAATAAATATGACTTGTTTTTTGACCTAAATATGTGTATGTTGAGAAAGTGTTTGTTTACAAACATATTATTATTACGAACACTAAGTAATATACATATATTAATATTGTCATACCTGGTAGTGGTATGGTGTTATCTTCATCAATATCTTGGAAAGAATACTTAATACAAAGTCATACACTACTAACTATTAATAATAAATGATTTTATTTGCAGTTAGAATAGTTTATCACATGGTTAATATAGCCAAATACAGGTCAAACCTGCTCTTCCACTCATCCAAAATAATATTTTGAACTAAAATTATGTATATCTAACAAGTACAAATATTACAATAAACATAACAACGAAAAACAATTATTACGAATAATAGATATTCTACTGGTTGAAAAAATAATAACAAAATGGTAATAAAAAATGGTAAGATAGTGGCAGCATGAATATGATGATTATATTAAAACATATTTGTCGGACAGCAATTGCTTTTTTATCTTAAATTTGAAAATTGATAATTTATAATTTTTATGAAATGGGGTATTTTATTATAATATTTAGTAACTTGATAACTAAAACAACTTTGAAATAAAGATGTTACATGAATAGGTACAGATAACACATTTTTAAATCTTATATTTATATTATGAATATCTGTTCTGTATCTAATTTTTTCATAAAGATATGGTGGTGTTTTAAAACTTATAATTTTATGGAATGGACAGCAATTGTGAAAGATGTGTTCAATTTTTAACCAACTAGTTTCCTCAATTTTTGGTGAAATATGTTCACGCTTTCTAACATTACATATTAATATTACATAAGAATTTTTTGTAAACGTGTCTCATCGAATTTTCTCAAAAATGGATAATAAACCGTATCACAATAGGTTAAATGCGACAATACCAATGAATCGCACAAGTCAATTCTATTTTATTTATTGAGCACTTCTCTATTTGCAAATATTAATTTGAAATTATTAAAGATCATCAGAATTTGTTAGAAATATTTAAAAGGGAATTTAAATCGTCAGTAATTCTCTGATCAGCTAAATGTACATCAGATTCTGCAAAAGAGCAGTACAACTGGGTATCTTCAACATAAAGATGCGATTTGCAATATGATATGACCTTTTCAAATTGAGAAGTATAAATCGTAAAGAACAAAGGACCTAAAATGGACCCCTGTGGAACTCCACAGTTAACCACTTGTTCGTGTCACCAGAATTATATTAGAGCAAGAAGAACTACCAACAAGTTAAAACATTACTAAAAGAATGAAGGGGAACAATGGAACAAAAATGCAACAATATACATATGCTTTATTTCCATATTTTTTTTAATTAACGATGAATAATAAAAAAGATATTTTCTATCAATCCATAATTAAAGAAGTAGAACTGACTAATTTTTATTTGATTATAATCGCATAAATTATCAATTAAAATACTCTAATTAACATTTTGTAATTATATAAGTTAATTGACAGAAAAAAAAACTATACCTACGACTAATAAAACTAAACTGCTACAAGATGTAAGTTTAGAAGACAAGTAGGTACCACTAAAATATTCGATCTGGGTAACCATATGCAAGACAAAGGTTGAATTTGCATTTTTTAATTGGGCCACACAGTTACATCAGACATTAGACAAAAATGTGTTAAACTAATTTTATGACTATGTTACTAGTTGTGTAACTATTTAAATTTGAGATATAGAAAAAATTGTTTACATGCAATTAATTAGTCCACGGTATAAAATTGGATTTATTAAATACAAATGTCAAAGGCTGTAACAGTTGGATTATTCCACCGAATGCAATAAATAATGTTGAAGATGTGTTAATGGAAAATAATTTGTCCAATGATAATGATACCAGTGGGGTCAAAAATGTATTGGTTAAAACGCTTTCTGTCGTTATATATTCGTTTTCCTTCGGTATCTTTGAATATTCGCAGGTGGTATGAGATAACATTCTTGTTATTCGCTAAACTCTATATTATTCAGTTCTTAAATGTAGAACATTATTTGTATTTGTAGAAAACATTATTTCACGAATACGGTGCCCTTAATGATATTGTTGATGTAACATTTGTGTCTATATAGTAATTTATTTATTATTGATGTGAATGTTGAAACTTGTTCAGCAGGTAATTAATTTCTTTACCATGTTGCTTTCAGTTTTTTTTGCAGCTTGGAAGATAAGTAATTAGTTTATTTGTTATTGCTCGTAATTGCAAATAAATTATTATTATTATAGATATGTATAGGGTTTAAATAGCCAATATATTCTATTACTGGATGTAATAAATTGATTAAATGATGAAAGTAAGCAGTTAGTGATTCTTATATGTTACTTATTAATTTCAAATGTTTACTGAGGCACTGCCCCATCGTACTGGCCGCCACCGGTTAAGATTATACATCTGCATAATAAATAAAACACCAATGTTTTTCTAATTAACTTTGGTGGCCCAGTTACAATTTAGTAGTAAATGTTTTCACACGCACAAGACCGCCTACATTTGACCGCCTTTTATAATTACCTACGTTTCATCCCGTCTTTTGCCGGCCCTGGACATTAAAACAGAGTTTTTAGGAATCAGAGAGGCCTTAATGAAACAAATACCGAGGCAGGGATTCGAGTAAAGTAGAATGAATTATTTATCACTATAAACACACAGCCAACAAACCGCTGCTTGTTAATTTTTATTACCTGATAATCACTTTGTAATGTTTCTACAGCCCGTAAATTTAACAGATGGATTATAAACACCCAAGTGTAGTAACAATATTTGTAATTTTGAAATGTCAACAAAACGGGAGTCAATAATAACATATTTGCCGAGTGCCAGTTTTAACTTTCTAAAATACGTATGAAATCGGATGTATTGGATGAACATACGAGTATTATACTATAATAAATTTTGGGAAGAAAATCATGACAATGACAATGGCCAGTACGATGAAGCAGGTGAGGCAATATCTAAATAAAAATTTGAAAGTAGGAAGTAACAAATAAGATTCACTAAGTGCTTACTTTAATCATCTAATCAATTTGTTACACCCAGTAGCATTAGAATGCAATTCCTATGTATTACTGTAAACACAAAGATGTTACACCAACTTGAACTGAGGCCTCTGTGAGTGAATCGTAATAACGGTAATAACGAATATGCAATAATATATATGGGCAATCTTGGATACGTTGATAAGCACAATGAAATAAATAAGGACGCATCTGAGGCATGCCTCATACCGATAACATATAGGTAAGAAAGAAATGGAGAGCATGGAAAACACTTGTAGCCAATTGACAGAGAGAGAGAGGTCCTTCAGCGGCAAGCGCGCTCTTTCAACATTGGCAAAAATGGATGTTAATGGATTTAAAAAGTTGTCGTGAGATTTATTAATATTTCATAATAAAATTATTTACCCATTGCATTTTTTCAAACTGTAAATTAACATTGTATAAGTAAAATAGAAATAAAAAATTAATTAATTTTAAAGTTCAGAAAAATCTATCTAATCTATCAAAATATTTTTCAAAATACATATGCACAGTTCCATTTTGGCCCCACTGAGAAATTTTTCTGCGGCCGTCCATGTATATTAATCGGATCGGGTCTATTTACAACCACACTCCAAATTCTATTAAAACTAGTTTAACTCTGAAAAATATTTTTTGACCAATTTGAAAGGGTCTCACGGCCTTCAAAAACTAAATTTCGGTCAGTGTTAGTACAAAGCACGTGACTTCTATAAAATTAGGTGTTTTTCTAAGAATATAATGAAAATGTAATATATCTAATCTACATATTGAAAATAGAAATAATGCCTCTATAAATATTTTACTACAATGACTAAGAACTCAAATGTTAAAGACCAATAAGCTGTTTTCAAAATATGTTTGGGATGTAACATTTTTATATTAAATGATCTAATCTTCGTCCACGTGTATTAGAAAAAACAACAATAGATGATACTATTTTCAAACAACGACCTTGCAGGTCCGCGATTATTCTCATGATTACAGCAAAAAATCATTAAAATGCGTTGTATCCATAATAACGGGGGAGACTTGGGCAGCAAGGCAACGTTGAACAGTTGCAAACAACTAAACATCTTATAATAGTTATTTATGCAACAAGTACAAAAAGCAAGTGTTTATTGCAATAAGCACTTTTTGTACGAGTTGCATACAATATTTTTCTACGTTCATGCAAAAACTAAAAAATGTTATTTAGATGACACTAAGTCTAGGAAAATGTGACGTCTATTTGTACGTTTATGTTTGTCATGATGACAAAACGCTGTAGTAGAATGACAGATGAATGCAATAAACATTTTATCGCACTAGTGCAATAAAGAACCATTTTTTCCACTAAATATAGTTCAATAAAGTTTTGCTTTTTGCATGAACGTAGAAAAAATATTAAATATGTATCTATTTATTTATTTTATACTACCGTAAAGCTTCAAAACAAAAGCTTATTTAAACTAACTTTCTGGAATTTTATTTAATTCGAATTTATTACTTTTACTTACTTTTTTCACATATATATCTAACTTTTTATAAACACATATTTTTATTTAATTCACTTGTAATTATTAGTAAAATGCACTACGACATCTAAAATGAGTATTTAATTGATTTCCCTTATGGTAATTATACGTTACGTTTATCCACATTGTTTCTTTTAAAGCATTTGTTGGATACATCTCCCTATGCCACTCAAGTTTCCCTTAAAAAAATGAATAATTTTAAAATTTGTAAACTGTCTACAACACAGCATATTTAAAACCGATGCAAATTCATTGAGTTACGATACAATGCAAGCGCAATGTCAATATTTGTGTAACATGTTTAGTTCGTGGAACTTAAGTCATAGGCGTCTCATATATTGTCTTTTCGATAAGTTGTAAGTACAAATACGGACAAGAAAGACACCCAACTGATGTTAATTATCTATTTTAATACTGAATTCTAATTTTATTTACCTGAAAACTTGCTTGCCTAGAGTTAGTACAGATTCATAAAACTCGCTTTACAGTGTGCAAGTCTTTCTGCAATTTGTTTCTCTTGCACGTTGGCATGCGCTCAGTAGCGTATTGCAAAAGCCTGAAAGACTTTTACATTTTCATAATATAGGTCTTGTTCGATTTTTATTGCAGCTTTTCTGCAATTCTGGGGAATAATTTAGTGATTTGTATGGTTACCACCATATACAAAAATTCCTAGGTTGCACTTTCAAATTCAAATTGCCTTCTTTCGCTTCTACTTGATTATTATTTGATTATCGAGCTTGAAAAATATATTAACTGAAACCTTTGTTTTATATGTTATGCTGTTTGCTGTTGCCTCTTGTCAAATTTTAATAAACAGTTTTTAGTTTTTAGTGTGCATTCAGGGTGAAGTGTTGGTATCATTTCTCTTGTAATTGCGAATTGAGACTGTAAAACAAACAGCAAGTCAGAATTTTAGGAAAGGTATTGCAGGTGCAATACTTATCATCTTTAACGTTCTTATGCAACGAAAAATATAATAATGCCGTAAATGATTTCAAATCACATGATTTAACATCTTTTACAAAAGCAATTTTAAAATCTATGTTGGTAATTTGCCAAAAGTAGGGTTGCCAACCTTAAAATATGTAATTAATCCGGGACAAAACAATGAGGATGAGGAAAGGCCATTTACTGTAAAAATCGCCCTACTCAACCGAAATTTTTCTCTGTTTTTGTTATATTTTTATATCTATTTGTTCTTTGACAATTTTTCAGGACAATTACCGTCCCGCAAAGAGTTCTTGCGAAATTAGTGATTTGTTTCTTGCGAATACCAAATTTTCTGTTAGCTGTTTTTAGATGGAATAGGTATAGTTAAATGTATTAAAAATTAAATACATTTCATTTTGACCCTTTGCTCCGCCTATGCCGCCACACTCCTCGTCCCATAAAAATGCACGAGAAACGACGCAAAATGCATTTTTATGTAACGTACAAGCGGTAATATTTCCAAATTAATAGTTGTCGCCTGCCTGTTATCTTATCAATTGGCAAATAAAAACCGAAAAAATCGGGCGATAGTGGCACTAAAGCGTAGTTTCGGGGAAAATGGTGTGTCGAACTGATTATGCGTTGGCTAATCGCTTAATTTCCATGCTCGGTGCAATAAATCATTTATTACGCGGACGACCTTGAGCAACTCATAATTTGTTAATAATTCGCCTAATAATATCAAAACCGTAAAAAACAAATATTATATAGTAAACAATTTACTTTATAAGAATCACAGTAGTTATTGAGACAAGAGCCATATAAAATTTTACGTATACCTAATTAAAGTGGATACTAGTTTATTAACCTTCTGGCATTGTTGTTCCTTTACTTTACTGATGAAGTCTTTTTGCTTGAACTTTATCTCGGCAGGGTAGAGGAACATATTATTATGCGAATATATAATTAATAACTCGCGATAAAACACTTTGCTCGACGTATTAAAAAAATACGATAAGTATCTTGTCTGTGTATTACGAACGCAAAGCATTTTTTGTTTGAGAAATATTTAAAATAATAAACATTTATTTTATCCGCGACCACTATGTTAAGCAGTTTTAATACGTCTGTTTGCCGTAGATTAAATGTTTTTTAACATACTAGTGAATCAGAATTTCGATTTTTTCTCAACAATTACCGTCTTGCTGGACAGTGAATCTTCAATCGATTCGATTTGGTTTCTCTCGAGTATCTTTGCCTTCTTTGGTTTATAATTTCTTGATTCTGCTTTCAAATAATGAGGTAAGTTAACCATACTTCGAAATATCAATACCTTTGTGCACTTTCAACATTGATTTAGAATGGAATATTTTCTCCACATTGAAGAGGCAGCGAACCGTTTCCCGACATTGAAAAAGTAATATAAGTAGCACCTATTCTGTAATTGCTCATTCTCCTATGCGCCTTTTTTTTTCACCAGTTATCAAATTCCACCAATTCATTCTGGTACAGGCTTTCGCTGATAACATACGTAATGTTGCTTCTTGGGCTTCTTGCTGGATTCCAGCCCGAATGAAGAAATTCAAAGCATTCTCACTCATTTTTTGTGTCGATTTTGTAAATTTTTCACTCTTGTTGACAAATAAACAAACGCATGTCATAGGAACGATTCCAAGATTTTCTAGTATTCAGCTGACAATCGATATTCTTGATTAAAATAATTTTGTCAAATATGACGTTTTTCACTCTCCTAATTCGCCGGTTTTGGCCGTGGATAAAATGTTGAATTACATTCGGGAAATTAACCAGCCTTTAATCCTGTCGAAAAATATAACTCTCGGCTGCTTAATAACTAAAACTGCGTTACGGCAATGAAAGCTCTCTCTGTCTGTTGGCAGCCCGTGTCATATTTTTTAATTATCTTGTTTATTTCCAACAATTACACGGTTGGAGTTACGCACTAAAACCAATTAATCATAATTATTATTCCGTCGTAAGTAAGGACACAATCAGGCGGAGAAGTGTTAATGAAAATCCGATTAAAAGGAGACATGTGAACCCTGTAATTTGGAATATTCCAGGCATAATTTGTCTTATGGAATCCTAATAAAGTCTCCAATTTCACACCAGAACTTCGGCAGATTTTCCTTTTGGAAATTTCTGTTTTCTCCAAATCTTCATATACAAATATATTAGTTTCCTGCTTGTTATTAGTCTAGGGCAATTCTTGTTTACTAATATACGAAAAACAAATTAGTTCTTGATCATGGTTGCTGCTGTAATTATTTATGTTTGCTGTACACGTTGTAGTATTGAAATTTCGTAGGCTCTACTGAAAATGGTAACAATTTATTTGCGATTCATTTTTAGTTTTGCGATTGAAATAGTTACTAATTTTTTTGGCACATTCTTTATTTTGTTGACGCTAACCACTTGGTTAAAACATTTTTCCCTGATGTACTCTACAAAAAATCTTCGACTTGTAGTAACTGCTGGACGTAAATAATAGTGTATTGTGGTATATTTTCATTTCGTTTGGACTTGAAATCGCAAAACATCTCGAAGTATGAGTTTTGAATTCGGGAATTCTTATAATAATAATTGAATCTTTGTCTTCTATAACATCAATCGTTATCTTTAGTAGCTCATCTCTTCTCAAAGCTCAACAAACACTAATTATTAAAATGACCTGAAAAGTTGTCCAAAATTAGTTAAATCGATAGATATATATTAATTCGAATTACTTTTTCTAGCAGAAATCTATTACCAAGTTTCTTGTAAAAATCTCCCAATTTCCTCTTTCGTTAAAATTCTGGACTTTTTTGGACGGTATTCAACCGATTTGCTTTTCAGATATGGTATTAGTTACTTGTAACAAAAATAACTGTTAATGTACAAGTACTTGAAATTAAGCTAGTCGCAGTTTAGCTAATAATAACGCTAGAACTTGTTGTTTTCATTTTGTAGGACGTGTAGGTGTAGGTCATGGAAGTTTTTATTATAAACAACCTATTATAAATATATTTCCAAGCGGGTCCTGCATATTGGCACGTGAGTGCCGATGTATTTCGGAATTTGCATCAGCTGATGGTCCCTTTCAATTAAATTCCTAGATGCTCTTTTAGGTTTAAAATAGACGCCACTCTTTATTTAATTAGGTTTAAAATAGCCATCGCTTTAACTTCTTCCTTCTCTGGCTATTCCCAGAGTGCTTGAATTATCCTCGCCCACATCACCAAAACACAAAATTTCGCATAGCAGTGTCATGTGATGGAAGACTTGCAGTTTGTTTAAGGCAAGTAAATAGAGGTTGCTTGAAGATAACTAAGATAAGCGAGGGTGCCCGACTGATCGGCGACACATCCACAACTTAACTGATCGAATATTTCTAACTGTTTGAAACCAATCCCTGACTTTTGTGGGAACAGGCCTTACGTTAGACTAGCGCGGCCATACATAGAAATTGCAGGTTACCGACACGACCTGCTACGAAAAATTATTTTGAATAACAAAATTTGCTCTTTTCATCATATCACACTGATCCTATTAAACATATGATTCACAAGGGCATAAGACTATTAGAAACTCAATAGTTACTTCTTCATTTCAAAGTTCAATAAATAGTAGGTACAGAAGATGCTAGGAACAGTAATGGAACTGGAACATACTAAAATAAATCAAAACAATTGTAAAATAATTTTAAAAAAATGAATCGTGAAATATGATTAGCTGATTGAACCTATTTCCGCTTTTACCATATCGGACAATTGCAGTGGAACCAATTAATGTGTAATATCAGTCAGTCATGCACAATTATAATTACAAATGTCGATCGGCGAATTATAAATGACTTGTTGATCGATCTAAGTGAAATAATCGTAAATATTGTCTCTGTTAATTAACGAGTTGATCAGCGGCCGCAAGATATATTCAAATATTGCACCTCAGACCTTATACCCTATTAGAGACGGACGTTGTTGTTGTTGACAACATATGTTATGATCCTGTCTGCAAGATATAGCACGATGATAAATGAGTAAATAATTTGTATAAAGCATATCTCTTTAATATCTGTCATGGTTGAATGAAATATTAAAAGAACTGGAATATGTCAGCGTGGTTACCAGCAAGACATAAACGCAGTGAAGGAAATGGAAAAGCAGATGCACTTACAAAAAAGGGGGTACGAAAGATATTGTGGATATTGGAACTCAAGACCAGAATGAACTCTTTGAAACTATTATGTCTTTTCGTAACGTACTTTAGATTTATCAGGAATCACTGAAGAATACCCCAGGCCTCTTCAATATCTGAATCTGAATTATTTTCGTTTTCTGATTCACTCATGCTCATACTCACCCGTTTGACAAATATATTGACGTTTAAAATAAATGTACAAGCGTATCTATGGTAACGACAAAACTTAGTTTGGTAGATACACGAGACAAAAATAATTTTAATATTTTCGAAATATTGTGTTAGTTAACACCTTTTTATTCATATAATGGTCGTACAAAAAATATAAGCATCTCGAACAGTAAAAAGTTTACCAATCTCCTGCCAAACATTGTCGTTAATCGGTAAACTCTCCTTACTGTTCTTGATACTTAATATACTATAGTTTCATTATCTAGGTCTAGGAATTAAATTAAAATGTAGAATGGAATATATAAAGAATAAAAGTGATAACTACAAAAATGTCTTTTCTTGCAAATGTTTAAACAGCCGTTTAAAAACAAGCTATAAAGAAAATCTCTCAAAAGATAAGAGATCAGAAAAATGTACTTGAGTTGAAATAGAGAAATAAAAAATGTAGAATTCTAATATTATTGATTTTCTCCATCAGCTGTTAATGGTTATTTTGTTTCCCTCTGTCACTAATTTCAAGGCTTTACATAGGTAAGTTATGGATGAAGATAATTTTATGAAATTTGACATTTAGGAATTGCAAGGAACACGATTTCTTGAAAAAAAAAATTAGTAAAGTGATATGTTTGCAAGTACATCGAAAAGAGTCGTATACGTAAAAAAATTGAAGTATGAGTATTGCAGATCAAAGTTGAACATACCATTCAAAGATACGACAACGGAACTTTTACAAGTATCGGGAAATTAATAAGGCAGTCGAATGCAGCAGGCCAAAAACCAAGTTGGAAGTTTATCGACGCGGTTACCCACTGAAATATGACCCTTAATAAATTCCTTTGGGTGGGGCCCGACTTAAGTATTCCCTCTCAGATGTCGACAATTAACTGCATTTTTCTTCGGCGCGGTATGACATTCCAGATAAATAAAAATTAAAATTTATCGCCTAATCCCTACCGAAGCAGAGGACCTAGCTATAAATAAGTAAAATTTGAAAGTACGGTTAACAGAAATTAACAGTCGCGTTAAAAAGACTATTTTCCAAGTACATGGAGGCACAATTTGGAATATTGTGTAAGTACTTACTGATCGTTAAATTGTGAATGCATGTAAATTTTTACGCTTCTGTAAAATCTCTTCTTGTATTACCTATTTTCCAAGCAACTGAGCTTAAACTTGTTCGTTTGTAAAGTTTCTATACAACTTTTAAGACACTTTGAAGTTAATGGGAAATTGTACGCTAATAAAAGCGTTTCAATGCGGCCTCTGCTGTCTTATTAGCTGTCTTTTGTTTATTTCCTTAGAGGTTTAACAAAAAGGCGATGCCTCGTGTATTTTGGTGAATAACTTCTCCTGCCGTTCGGTTTCGTTTTAAATAAAATGAGTAAGCACCTTTTCCAGTGGGTTACCACATTAAGCATTAAATTAATCATTTGCTCCGTTAAGAACCTTGTGGCGCCGCAATCTTTTGTTACTTTACGCATGGGCGTATTCCAAAAACATTTTTTTTCGCCTAGCATATGTGAAATTTATCGTGCTACCCTAAAAATATCACCGAAGTAATGTTTAGCTTCCCAAAGCCTCTACAATCATAAACCCTGTTTTGTGGTTTTTCACAATTTAAACATGGTACGTATTTATTCTTCCACGTTCAATAAGTGATATTGATTTATTTTTCTTATAGTCTGAATTGTACAGTCCTAATTCCCTGTGTACTAAGTGGCCAATGTTCAAAATCAATGATGACAATTTATAATAATACAGATGGGAGAAAGTTTCATGAACTGGAAGCGTTGTTCAAAGTCAAGGCTGTAAGCCAAAAAAGCCTAAAGTGTTTAGTCGGGATGACATTATCAATGTTTTGAAAGATGCTTCTGATGAAGAACATTTACTGCATAAGGTAACGCATGAAACTGTAGGAATTACATGTTTATTGCTCTATTGCACAGGTGGTTCTGATTATGTGTTATTTCGGGGACTTTAGAGGCCAAAAACTTTTGAATATGAAGATTATCGTATATAAGGTAGAGGCTCGGTTATGGTGGTTGACATTTCGGAAAGTAAAACAGACATCCGTAAGAAATTTATAATTGTGGAAGAGAACGAGTTCTCTGCATTGGGTCTAGTGAGGAAGTATGTATTTACGTCCGTCGGGTTCGGAAAGATTTTTTTCAACGTATCGAAAAAAGCGTTGCACAGTTCAGCCCGTTGGGAAAAATACATTTGGAAAAATGCCAAGCAAAATTGGGTTTTTTGGGTTTGTTACATCCAGAAGTTTTCACGGGAGGACATCCGCGACGGCCTTGGTCAAGGCAGGAGCAAATATGATGACATTGAAGAGACATTTTTGATGATGAAGTTCAACGGTAGCAGAAGCGTTTTTGGCCGACAGCATGGAACTGAAAAATAAAAATGCACATGAAAGAAGTGGAACATCATTTCATGTTTCTCTTCAGTCATAGATATTTACAACAGTTCAACGGAAACTTCTTGTAATTCGGGAAATAATTTCAGTGGAAAAATCGACAATTGTCGGTTTATTTTTGTAAATGCATTACAGGGAGTTAAGGGTTTATAGCTCCTTAGTATAACTCCCAAGGGAGTTATAAACATGTTTATAGTTACGGTAACTAAAGATTTATTTGTTTATAATGTATTGTAGTATGAAATAAATGAAATTATGGATTTTTAGTTATATATTTTTTAAGTTTAATGCTAAGATATTGTCTGAAGCTATTTATTTGTGGCATAATTTTAGTTTTTCTTTAGTTTGTTTGGGTTTTTGCCATACTTCTGAAAAAATTAAGATTAATTAAATAAGCCCTTGCGCCAAACGGATCAGTCAAGGGTTATTTTTTAAACTAAGTTTGCCTAACCAAAAAATCTCACACTGAAAAAGCAGATAAGTAAAAAATAACAAAAATCACATCACTACGCACACCGTATTTTTGACGTTTCGAAAATCTCTGTTTTCGTTCTCAAAATAGTAATTGTATTAAAAGTATGTCAAGTTTGACAGTTTAATGCTGCCCGTTTGAGCAGCAAGATTCATTTTCTGTCTTGTGATACAATCTACTACTGCAAATAAGTATTTTATAAGATTTCAAATGCAACTAAGCACTACTTAAGTTTCTCTACACTTTAACTTTATCTAACAAAAAATGCATATTTATTTTACTTTCGAGATGAACGAAGGACTTTGATGATACGTCCATGGTAACAAATGTTTACAGGAACTGAGAGTAATGGTTCCTCGGCGCTGAAATACATCAATCTGTTGCGAATAGCGGCATACAATGTTGCGGGGTTTGTATAACAGATGTATTTATGTTAAGGCAAATAAATGCCGGTTTCTTCCAAGACAACTCGCTTTTCGGATAATTTCCTAAGTGATTACTGAGTACGCGTACGCAAACAAAAACTGTTCTCTCGTAATTCGAAATGCTGTATTCTGATTTCTTTCATAAGGGGATCCCTTAATGTGTGGCTACATGGCATCATGAGTGTCACTTTATTCCTTACCGAACGATAAAATCTAGCAAACGCATGCCGTCAATAGCAACATCGTCCTTTTCAAGTAGTAAATTTAACAATTGTCAAATTTTGTAAAATTTGCCTAGGTAAGTTGAGATAATTTTAATTGAAAAATGATTGAAAATAGTAACAGAGATATCCCGATTACACCTCTGGTGATTAGAAATGCTCTAGAAACTGTAACTTTAGGTTTGTTGCCAGAAAAATCACAGAAGTTATACGAGAAACAATAGAATCTACTTGTGATATAGTATAAGTCGAAGGAAATTTATAAATATTTGCCTATTTTTGTGAAAAAGCAAAGCTACTAAAATAGTCATCATTATGGTCGATTTACTCGATGCTAAAATCCACATTATCCACCAAGAATGGTATCGACTTAAGCCAGTTCAAAAAGTTATCGGCATTTTTAAAGAAGCAAGGAGTTGGCTATAAACCTAAGAAATCAAAAAATTTTTCGCAAGCGGAAATATACAGATGTTTACGCGAAGCTGATGATGAAACATACTTATTAAAAAACGTAAATTCTGTACATATTGATTGTTGTAAAAATTATTGAAATTTCGGGTGCCTGTAGATGTGACAAATTAGTAAAAATGAATGTTAAAGATGTTGAGGACAAAGAATCCATTTTGATAGTTAATATTCCAGGTTCAATGACAACAAGAAGTCGAACTTTTACTGTCACAAATAACATTCAAGATAATTCCATCAACTTTTTGTCATTCTATGTAGTCTTGAGATCTAGAAACGAAAACACACCACCACGATTATTCTTAAAATTTAATAAAGGCAAGTGTTTTAATCAAGTGGTAGAAATGAATGTTATTGCTAAAATACCAAACGATATTGCTAATTATTTTAACCTACCAGTGAGACATTTATGCACAGGGCATTGCTTTCGCCGAACATCGGCTAATTCATTGGTCCATGGTGGAGGTGATATTATACAATTGAAGCGGCGCAGGGGATGGAAGAGTTCTACAGTTGCAGAAGGATATATAGCTAATAATATCAATGACAAAACTGAAACAAGTATGAAAATTTTAACTAGGCCATCAAATAATGTACAAGTTATTGATTATGCTTTCTGGATATGGAATTCTTATTAAAGATTGTAAAGACTGTTCATTCAGCATCCAAATTATGAATGCTAACAAATGAATTTCTTAACTTTGTTCTATTTGTCATAATTAATGTTCTCGTTAATGTAATAAAGTTAATAAATGAAAAGTTTTAATTTGTTGAGTAATTGTAGATAAAACTTTGTATGCATTACTAATGAAAAGTGGCATTGCTGCTCTCGAGATTTTTATGGCCACTTACATTAAAACCATACATCTATTTTTTCGGTAAGTTCCAAGCTTGGTTACCAGGCTATGCTTCGATTAACCGTTAATTCCATAACATTTTAACGATATTAAATCCATCAAATTTTTTCTTTCACTTCATTATAATTCCCATTAACGTCATTTTTGCAAACAATCGTTTTTCTCAACAAATACTCTTTACATATGTCGTGAGAGACGTCAGCAATTGAAACGTGCGTATTTCAGGAAAATAACAGCGACAATAAAATGCATTTTAACGACAATGCACATATTCAAGTTCATTATCGTTAAACTTTAACTTCCAGGTCTAGGTTAACCATGATTTCTATATCGTTGTTAGTGTTAGTATCCCACTGCTTGTTGTACAAAGTAAAACATTACTTGTATTTATAAATTATGAAATCATATAGGTACCACCTTGTTTTGTAAACAAGGAAGCAACAGCGATTATTTAGAAACAAATATGAAATCTACTGCAACCTTGACTTTGCAATTGTCTACAATTCATACACAGAGGCACGCGAGTACAGACGTGCTATTTTTAACATTTCTAGTTCTGGTATACTATAAAATATTTCATTTGATGCAGGTTTGCTTGTTAGCGTACGCTTAGGAGCGTACTACGTATTTTATTTGCCTTTGTAGTTTTTATTACCATATCTGATCATAGATAAATTGCAACGAAAACCGTAGCAGATCGAGTTTTCGCGAACGCCTAATATTATATAATAAACAGTACACTGATTTATAAAATTATACATTAAAGGAAAAAATAGTTCTAATTATACAGATGATTTTGTCAATACAATATACATTTTATTTATTTCTTTCCTTGGAAATTCTTAAAATTTTTTGTTCGTTCATTTTTTATTACACTTTGCCACCGTGCCAGTCGTCGATTGCATGTTTTACCTTACCCAAGGTCAGGTTTTACAGTGGAACAGTTTCCACTGCCCTGCAGAAGCGTATTTTTAAATATTCGAATTACCCTTTTTAATTTTATTTTACAAAATTATATTTGTAAGAGTCTTCTGTACATTCAAATTGTTTTTTGGATAAGTTATAAATCACCCTGTATATGTTGTATATTTAAAATCCATTCAAAGGCCTCAAATTAATGAAACTTTCATAAAACGTATGAAATTACCTTCTCAGAACTGAAAACTGTTTCAATCTTACTAGAAGAACCAGCTCCCGTTGCCAATAAAATGAGGCAGATGATTCTGTAAAAGCAGGATAAACAAATTTAGAGATACGCGTGTGCGCCTCTGGCTCAAGGCCGTTGCGATTCATCATGCTATTTGATAACTCCGTACTACGCGTCGAGTCAGGTGAAACCTATTCACAAATCCAGCCATGGAGAGCCGCGAATTGATGGTAAATCGATAATTCACATTTCGAACGAGAATTTAAGCTTTGTCCCCATGCAATTAGTTCGGGGAGGGGCGGTTCGGCGTTATTAATTTTTGAATATTGCGGTCGTTTGTCACCGTGATATCGAGGGGTCGACTTTAGAATTTTGGTACTTAAAAATGAAACCAAACGCGGTTAAGGCCTGATAATACGAATTTTTGACAGCCATCCATTTGGCCCAAACAAGCCAATTGCTTGTGTCTATTGCCATAAAATGTAAACAAAACCACATGGCCGCAAACCCGATATCATTGGTGTGACGGCATTTGTGGGTCTAAGAGCCTTTTTACACGGGCCACTGTGCAGCGCTTCTCGGAAGCGCCGTTGAGTCAATCTTAGAGTCTTTTCACACGGGCCACTATGCAGTGATGCTGAGTGGAGCCACTAATTTATGGTTGACGTTTCGGTGGGAGTCGGCGACTACGCGCCACCGTGGCGCTGCTAATACTGTGGCGCGTCCGTGTAAATAAGTCTATATAAAATAATGTTTCGTCCAAACGGAACACTCAACGGCGGTGTGAAAATGCTCTTAGATACATAGCGTCAATATTGTGTAGGTAATGCCATAATTATTAGTGGTGATGTGATATAGATCCGCTCGTGACAATTATGGCGGCAATGCTGTTGGGTTCTGTACCAGATAGATGGTATTACTTGAGGTATTTATAACATTATACCATTTGACTTCACATTAAACTACTTGTTTTAATTTCAAAAATAATAAGTAAAAATAATGAATAATGATATTAGCTTTATTATTTTTTAACATTAATTTAATAAATTTCTCCTTAAACATTTTTTTCAAAATCCTTATTTATTAATTTTGTTTGTTATGTTATCAGAATAAAACAGGTAATTTAATGTAGTGAAATCAGATAGTAAAATTTTATAAATGCCGCAAATAACATTCTACATCGTAAATGGTAGGAGCAGATACAGAATACGTTATTTGGAATCGGAATGAAGCGCTGAAGATAATAAATGAGAAACAATGTTTGCTTTACCATTAATTTTCTAAACACCCTGAATACATGGAAAAGCTTAACTGATTTATTACAACTTAATATTTTATTTTTTCGGTGAACTTAAACCTACCTATATTTCCAATTAAACTTACATTAAAATGGTTTTCACAAACAAACAATGTAACAATTGTTCCTTTCGTCGCGCTTCATCGCCCTACACTGCATATTTCTTTTAATTTTTTTTTTGGGATGGTGAAATATATTAGGCTACAGTGCCTAATATGATGTATTCTTACATAACGGCATAATGCAATACTTCTTTCATTTGCCCGATGAGATGCACTTTCTGTCCCCTTGTGCAAGTCTATTTTGTAACTGTATTCAATACCAATGTCTATTTAACACAATAACACTTAATAATATCAAATGACAAACATATGAATACATTCTTTCTTCTACGTATTTGGAAAAATCATGCAATTTTCCCATTGGGAGACATAAAATAAAACCTGTAAAATTTAAGTTGTTTAATCTAACTACAAGAAGTAGAAGCAACGAAGGGAAAAATATTATTTCTCTTATTGGAATTTCAATCAATCGTGCTGGTCTTGCTTTGAAAATGACCAGAACATTACTTTTGTAACGATTACAGACACACATACATCATATAAAGGTACCGAAATATCTCTAGATATGTATCCTAAAGCGGTAAATATATGATTAACGATATTACGATGACACAGCCCCAAAAATTCGTATCTCTCGTTGTCGTTGTAGCCCTACATTTCCCGCATTTTCGTCACATACCCGTATGGACAGCTACCGTGGAAAATACGCCGTCTACTATTGTTATCTTGTCACGATGATTAATGATGAAAAAGAGGTGTTTTGCGTGCATATACGTGTCCGTTATGCGATAATAAATGTGGAAGAAAATTGTTCTGCCTGTAATCACTATCGGAAAACGTATTTGATGTTTGCAATACGCAAAACTTAAGAAAAACTGTTACTAAAATTAAAAATAACATGTCCATTATAAGTACTTACGTATTTACTTAACAACTAGCTATTTAATTGCAATTGTGGTGGATTTTGCATAATACAACAATGTTGCGACAAAGATATTTTTGTAATACAATTATCTACACTATATGTGGAATTTTTCCAAGACCTGTCTTTGTCCTGTATTAATAATTGATTAAGTGCATTTGATACCAGTTCTTAATTAGGTTCCCATATATAGCAAAGAAGTAGAAATATTTCACGCCTATACTTATAATTAACTTAATTATCAAATTCCAATGATAATGATACAGTTTTTTTAATAGGGTAGACTGTTAAATATTTTTATAACTTACGCTAAAATGTCTTTGGAAGCTAATCCACAATGTTTTGGTACTGAAACGTGCTTTAGGATCTTCGGAAATGGAGATCCATATCACCAGAGATTTATTAGTAAAGGATGCATACTACCGTGCCTGTTTGAGACACTTAATTTTAATTAAAGATCTATTTCTGCTGTATTTTGATGTTGATGAGTACGCAGCATATTGCCTGCATGTTTACCAAATTTCCTCCAAGGTAAGCTATCTATATATAGAGCCGGTATCACGTGTTGGCTACAAAATGTGCAAATGTGTGTGTGCAATTTTATTTCTTTGTTTATCTATAAAATTTTCTGTCATTATTTATCTTTATCTTAAAGCGCCTACCACACGTGCTGGACAGCTCGGGTAAAACTCGTTAAACTAAGCATCGAATTTATATCCGTGCATCTTCATGACACCGCCCTAATGGCGCATTATTATCCCTCTACACTGCACTATCTCACCCTGTATCCGGCGATATTTCATTAGAATTAATGCACCTTGTTAAATCCAGAGTCGGCGAACAGCTTTAGATTTATTAATATAGCGTTTACATTTCGTAATGATCGAGTTTTGGCTAGAGTTTGTAATAAAAAAGTCCATTATGACTGTATTATGACCCATTGTTGTTCGGGGTAATGCAGTCGTTCCCAACAAGGAAAAGAGATAAATATAATGTGGCTTATTTACGTCCTAAGTGGTGTTTAATGCCAATTAAGGCGATTTGTTGCAATTAATATAAGTGTTCTTGTACAGTACAGCAAAAATAGTTATATACGAAAAGAACAAATGGTCCCGGATGAGGGGGATGTTAAACCTGGGACTAAAATACATATTATAACGATTGAGTCAGACCACAGACCTTTTACGAGGTCTGTGGGACTACCTTAGTCTAAAGTTGCTTGCACAGAGTTTAAACTAACCAAAACTTTAAGAACTTATTGTTTATAGCTTTATATTTTGTCACACCATGAACACGATGAATCGTTATTCAATTTAGTTGATGGCATAATCGTTTCGTTTTTTCGTATAGAGGACTCAAGAGGCACTTGTTCCACGCCACTGAAACTAGTTATTAGACTAAAATTATGCATAATGGGCACTATTTATAGTAAAAGTACTACTAGTTTGTCTACTGTGTCAGGTTTAAATAATTATTAATTATATAAGGAAATTAACAAGACTACGAGAAAAAATGGACGCCTGAAAAGACGCACCGGATGAGGAATATTTATTTTTTTAGTTAAGGTAGAAAATACGCGATTTCAACATTTCAATTTATACATTGAGCGTTTTATTTTGAACTGTTTATAGGTTGCAGCAATCATACTTGTCGATGCAATGAATTAACCCTTTTGAATATCATCCAGGTCCAAGGCAAAGGTAGTTACCTATACGTACTCATTCTGGATACGAAAACAAATATTTCAAGAAGTTTCACTATCATGGAAGAAGCTTTTTCAGTCAATGATGTAGAAATGTGTCGGTAATACATCAATCTGCGACCTAAAAATGCCGGTGGGAGATATTTTTTGCGATATACCGTTGGGAAATGTACTACACAACATGTAGGCATCAACACAATTTCGAAAACGTTTTCAAAAGTGGCTGGCAGTTCATTTAGAAACTTTATACTTTCTTTCTAGATACACATAAATAATTCTTGTATATTCTTGTTATATTATTAAAGGTTTTCGATTTACATATGGAATAAATATTAATGAAATATGTATCGTATATCTCTCAAGAAAATTACTATGAAATCAATACGTTCCTTTACGTTTTCTAATTAAATAGAACAATTTACTTTTACGCCTGATTGCCACGACAGTATTTGCTCATGCTGGTATATTTAATAGAAGTGGACCGTGAGAATTCGTGTGTTTTATCAATTATTTTGTTGTTATTGTCTGGTAAGTTCAGCCGGCCCACACGAGATGATATTAACGGACGTTCTGTATCTGCCCCGAGACAAATAATGCGCAATACGTTCTGTTCTTGGTTCAAAATGATAGTTGCGATTTTTTTGTAAGATGATAAAGTAACAGACAAGTCTGTGTTAATTTGATTAAGGTAAAATGGCACTAAATAGTAGAAGCATCTCTGAAAATGTGTTGTGGTATGCTGTGGAATATGAAACTTATTGTTTCTTATATTAACACTGTGAGCGCCATACCTTCTAGATATAATATCATAAAGATACAGTGGCTCCTTAGTATGTAACAATTTGTACAAGAATATACTAAAAAGATACTGAACTCTAAGTTTAATATTTAATTCGTGTTTATCTTAATAAGATAAGGAGTTATATGACTTCTTGGAGTAATATTAAACACAAATCTCATACAGGCATTTTGAATTCGTTGTAAATTTTGTTGGCAATTTTGCGTTAAAAAATTATAGTATACAGCATATCAATATTCAGTATGGGGATAGATGAAAATTTTTATTAATTTTGGCTTAGTTTCCTGTCCAAAGGTTGATTTAAAGTTATACAAAACTTTCAGTTTTAAAAAACACTGTGTTACGGTAGTTACACTGTTTGCTAAAATATAGGATGCCACGAATTAGATAATAATTTTTGACGTATTGACTTTCGTAATTCTTGGTTCAGTGGCGGGACGCAAATGACACACCGCTGCACCTAAAACAATCGGTTGTGCGATTACTTACTATTATTTTTCATCTAATGGTTTATATTTATTACATAATTTATCAAAATCAGTAATAATAATTTTAAAACGTAGGGCGCTAAGCGCGACTAGCAATTTCATATAAGAAGAAGCGGGTGCCGCGGAACAAACATTCGTGAAAATCCGCTGCAAATCATCAGCCTTATTTACAGCGATTGTCATGACAACGGCGAAACGCATAGTTGACCAGATGCCGCGGAGGTTGAGAGCTGCTTTGCCTGTTTATACAATTAAAACAAAGTTTTTACGTGTCAGTAGTGTTATTTCTATGTATGTGTTCAGTTATCAGTATTGAAGTTTGTAGAAATATTTCCAGTTTATGGTCCCGTTTGGTCAATGTATGGAAGCATTTATTAAAAAAAACATTTTTTTATCCTGTTTAATTTCAGATTTAAAATTGCTGTGTTAATATAAGGATGGTTTAACAAATGTTACGCAGGATTGTCATAAGCATGAGACGTAAACTCAACAAAATTTGTACAGATCGAACAAAAAAAATCGCTCGGCTCCAACTTTAATTTTTAAATTAGTAAATTCTGACTAACATACAATGAGGACGTAAACGTTAGAACAAATTCAATCAACCTTAGTTTTTAAATGCGCAGATTCTGATAAACATATTTTATGACGTCATTATTGTCGTAAATATGACGCCACTTCCTCTTTTTAAAAAATGGCATTCCAATTTTTGATAGCGTCATTGTATGACGCTATATTATCTTATAATCGTGACCCTTCCCCTACTAGTGTTTCGATTTAAAAAAGTTTTTCTCGCTTAAAAAGAGTTAAAACGTATTCAAGTAACAAATTTGATAAAAAATTCAGTTAAAGGGTTATTTATTAAACTTAAGTGCAGAAGCATTTTCGACCACATCATTCGATAAGTTTTCAGCTTTAAAAAATCTTAGATATTATATTTAAAAAGAAGATGGATGCATGAGACAGGACAGACAAATTCGCCTCGAAGTATTATTTATCCTTATGCGTCACCTACTATTAAGTCCACGAGCCGCCACTGTCTTGGATGAAATAAGCTACTACATTTTGATGAAAATTTCATTGGTGTAACTTTTATTTCGGAACGGCCTGAATATCACAACCAAACACATCTCACCTAACGATTTGTATTATATTGTGGAATATTTTGTTTGTCACAATTAATCTTCTTTTGACGAGTTTTTTCTAACAAATAGCTGATAGGTACGAGGCGTGGTAAAATTATACATCACAATGTGATAATAGTTTTGGCAGTAAAGGTTGGCAAATATTTTACGCCATTATTTATAGCGCCGCGTTTCGTATAAAGAAGTAATTTTTGTCACATAAACGTCTTTCACTACTTTAAATCACGTACTTTATTCGCAGCCATTCCGATTGCAATCTATAATATATACACGTGTTTATTTAATTTTTTATAAAACGCGTTTATATCTCGTCACCCCGCAACCGTAAATGTGACATCGAAGACGAATTTCAATTCTAGATACGTTTTGGAAAACATCCCCGTTATTTTACAGTCTATTTTTATCACCCCACTGTATCTTTTTATAGCTTCGTTGTGTTTACCGCACAAATTTAACTTCTTAAAATACTTGTAGGTTTATAAGGACAATAACCGGACGGTATCATTTCATTAGCATTACATTCAAAATATTTTCTAAAATGGATAAATTACTGTTATAAACAAACGAAAAGGGGCATAGTTGGGAGACATTTTTACACAGTTTTTTGTATAAGGTTAATATTCGAACTTGTAGTCGTAAATTAGCATAATTTAACAATATAAATAGTTGTAGTAATTTGTTTGACTGTTAAGTATTAGATAATAGTGCCGCCTGAATTAAATTTTACGAGTATGTACTATTTTGACTGCCACAAGTGGTACCGTTACGAAGAGGGATTTAATAGTGCCGTATTCAGTATTGCCATACGAATTTTATGAACTGAGTTAAAGTGGCACTAAATAACTGAAAAACACACACAAAAATACCATGGTAATATTTATAGAGCTATAATTTCGAAAAATTTCTTTATATCCTTGCAAATATGTACAAAACAATGTTTTTATATATGTAAAATGAATTATACATATAGAGCAAACTTCATACTTATAATATATAAATGGTGATTGGGAGGAAACCTTCAATATTCGAAACAGGTGTTTATATGGTCGAATATAAACGTCTTTGAGTAGGTCATGCAATCTAACCCAAACTCACATTAGTGATTACTAATTGTCACATTTATTTTGACGTTTGTGATTTAAACGCTTACTTTACCACTGTCACATTTATTTTTACATGTACGTTCATTTAATCGGTATTGTATACACTTAATTTCGTAATTCCAGTCACATTTAGTCATCGAGAATATGCTGATATTATTTTTATTTATGGCTATTGCAACGGTAGCGTTAATCGTGCAGTTGCTGAATATCGATGTCGCTTCTAGAACAGAAGAGTGGCAGAGAGAAATGTATTCTAGACAGTCTTCAACAATGCATGTGTAACTACAATGCGTCCCAGTGTGAGAATTACATCTGATCTAGCTGGTCCTGATCTAGAAGTGGAAGAAGAAGTTCTAAATATGGTAGAACGTAGCCCGGGTGTAAGTACAAGGTTCATTGCAACCCGTTTCCAAATTAATCAAACTACGGCATGGGAAGTCATTCACAAAAACCTTTCCATATTCAACGCGTCCAGAGTCTTCAAGATGGTGATACTGATTTACGGTTGTATATTTGCAATTAGATAAACGCAAATCATACACTTTACAACTACATTTTGTTCACTGATGAGACTCCATTCACTCGTGATGGACTAAATAACTGTCACAATGAACACTGTTGGTCAGTCCGCACGCTACGGTGGAAAGTAACTTTCAGCATCGGTTTAGCATTAACGTAAAATAATTTGACAGATCTTCGATTGAAAATGGACCTGCGAGATTACTGTCGGCTACCAGCTCGTTAGAAAAACAAATAGAAACATTAAAAATAGATTTTATTTTCCGCATTTCTTACCTAAACGTAGCCACCGCCACTGACTTATTGCACACAGAGTTGCATAAGAATGCGTGCATCTTACATTAGCGCATTGCAAAAATAAATACGGCCTGTGAAGTATGTTCAAAATATTTGCATAGCCGACTTCAAATTTGCTCGTTAATTTTAAACATGTGTGTGCGAAGAACGCATGCTAATCCTCCTCTAGCGAATTTAGACCGACTCTTCCACCGCTTTTAAACGCTAGAGGCTGGGTCAATCAACGTTACTCGTCATTCTTATTCCATGTACAGTGTTTTCGAAAAGTAACGAATAAATTCATTATTTTTGATATTGAGAAGTTTTCGAAAAAATCCTCTGTTTTTAAAAAAGGCACCTTTTGACATACGACCCACATGTATGACGTCATCGACAATTTCTTTTAAATAGCAACCCCCCAATTTTGACCATGCGATTTGAAAGAGCGTATCATTCTACATACGAATCGTCAATAATCATGGTTGTCTGACAGTAGCCTTAGTGACCGAGAATGTTTTTTATTGTTGTCAAATAAAAGCTTGAAATCGTACTTTCTGAAATAGTTTTTTTTTTGTTTTTTGAGTTATTTTTTGAGTTCTTATCTTGTGTTTGGCAAAAGCAGTGCGTTTGAAGTGTTTATTTAGTAACTGCCATTTTATAAAAAAAAATGGTTAAATTAACTGAACGAGAACGAATTGCAATTCTTTGCATGATCGGATTTGGAGACAGGATGCGCACCCAAAAAGAAGTAGTTGAATTGTTCAATGAAACTCATCCTGATCGACATCCCTTTAGCTAAAGCATGGTTTCTTCCAAGAAAAAAATTTGACGGGTCGCGAATTTTGAAATTTTTTTCGGTTCCGTAATTATAGCGGGGGTCAAGTTTTCGTTGGGAAATACTGTATGTAGTTTACCGTGCCTGCATTAGAGGTCCTCAATAAACGAACCAACGTATGGGGAACATTTTATTGAACGGCGTGGACGTAGCCTAAAATTGTGCGATTAACACAGTTTCCCTGTTTCTGGCACCTGTTTGATATAATTCTCAAAATCACTTTTAGTTTTAGTTGGCAAGGGAGCCGCGTTTTTACCAAGATTATTCGAATAGCCACAAGCCGCTATGATGAGAGCAGCACGGCGTTTATTACACCATCAGACAATTTATCACCTGTTCCTTAGATGTAACAGACATATTTTTCATTCTTACGGAGGCGTAATAATGTCAACGTGTGCTGTGCGCAAATAATTTTTATATCAAAATATCGAACGAGACCTTACTATTATTTGTTTTTGTGAAATAGTGTATGTAAGGTACGTCCAGTTTTTGTAATTCCCCTAAATCCAAGCAGAAAGTGATCAAAAAAGGTCAAGATAAACCTAAATCGAGGAGGTTTACTACAAACTGCTGATTTCCTTGGCTCCGTCCGTCTACAAATTCACGAGTGACATTGAATCGAAAATGTCGAAATATTGCTTTCCTACGCTTTCAGAAGTATTCCTGTATACCGTGTTATTATTGTTGTGTTACTGAAATTATCTTGTTATCCTGTTACGTTTTCCTTGTTATTTTAGTGCTGTTGAGAATAAATACTTTTATGTTAAATCTCAAATTATGTTGCATTATAATTCTGGGGCACAATTTTTATTGTGGTTACTTGTAAAACCAAAATGAAAAAAGGAAATTGCGAATCTATTACTTTCCATAGTGTCCCAAAGAATCTTAATTAAGAAAAAAGCCGATTGAAATCGCTAAGATGCAATTGAAAATATACTTTTTATTTACATAACCAAAGAATTTTCAGTTAAGATTTTCATACCGCAGAATTTAAAGATATATGTTGAAGAAGAAAAATGAACGTAGCTCCAAAGAAATTATAGCTATTACATTAGATTCATAATTTTAGCAATTGTTTGCTATAATCTAAGTTAGTCTACATCGTGAAATTGCTGTGTAAAGGCCATTCTATCAAGTAGTTTCTAGAACCACTACGCAGGCTCTCCAAAACACCATGCAAAAAAATAAACGAACATACTTAGTAGGCGACTGTCAAAGTAGCTACAATAAGACA
The DNA here is from genome assembly GCA_037114965.1 of Monochamus alternatus. Taxonomy (NCBI): domain Eukaryota; kingdom Metazoa; phylum Arthropoda; class Insecta; order Coleoptera; family Cerambycidae; genus Monochamus; species Monochamus alternatus. The sequence continues at coordinate 92,822,481 of CM073431.1, read as the reverse complement.
ATTATGTCCACCAGAAATTCCAGTTACCAATATAATTTGAAATTATTTAATCAAATAAGATAAATATAGATACATAATTTTTCAGATAAGTAAGTACCTGCAATTAACTGAACAATAACTGAGATTGCGTTATACCATTTGCAGTAACTATTTGTATGTGACAATTAATCTATTTTCATATTGCAATTCTTCTGTGTAATATTAAGTTAAGCAAATAAATAATGAGTCAAGAAAATTGTGATTTCTATATTGCCTCAAATTGGCGCAACTTCCTTTTCTGTTCTGATCTGGGGAAGTTCAGTTGTAGTCTACGAAGTTCTAATTATGGGGTATTTCTATATACAAACCCGTAGATGACCGAATTTTGTTGCACTCCTGTGAACAAAAAGACAAAACCAAACTTGTGTTTTTCAAAAATCAGTTCGCGACTTATAGAAGTGAATATAGGCCCTACATTATTCTTATATACAGTACAAGCAAGGATTCGCATCTTGATGTAAACAGAATCATCGTCTTAATTTCTAGCGATATGACTTGCAGTCTATAAATAAACTCTCTTTCCCACAACAATAATTGTGCGACAAAATTGGATACTGGCTAAAAATAGACTAACAATAAAGTCTTTATTAAGTGCAACGTCAATAGGTTTAATAATAATGTAAATTTGCAGACGGACAGCTTTGCGTGGACACAGAAAATTTGAAGTTGTGCTGTGCTATTGCAGGTTAAGCTTCAACATGTGGGTAATAGATACTAATATTTATTTAGCAACTTAATACGTTAAAATTTGAATAATTATTGTTTTGAAAAATAGTCCTAAGACTTGGAACAGTATGAAAATCGCTAAGAAAAATCTGAATACCCTGTAACTGATAAAACTCGAATTTTTGATCACTGACTTTCTTAAGCGGGCATTACACTAACAATTTATTGACGATGAAATTGATTTTGACGTTAAATCATTTCCATTTGTTTACGAAACAAAAACAAATGAAAAGTAACTTTAATAATTATATTTGGCGGCAAAAAATGGAGAAATAGTTAACAAAAACTTCCATTGCGTTTATTACTGTTGCTGCTCGGTTACTGGATAAATATAAATCTTCATATCCTCTAACTTCACTTTTTTTATTTATTTTAGGTTGATATTCCTGAACTGAAGTAAAAATTGCCGAAGTTCTTCATCAATTTATTTGACGTCCAAGTTTTAGTATTACATTTGTCAATTAGCTTGATCAATTATTTGACAAAGAGATTGTTAATGTAAAGCGGGCTTCAGCAAATATTGAATTAATTTTCATATTTATCTCAAATCTGGACGATTATTTGTCTCATGACTTTTACGATGCCACCCACGGTCGTCTCGATAAAAGAATGTAAAAACACGTGGGGAAGGTTACGTTTAGAAGAACTTATCAAAAATGTGTTGTTAATAGCAGCCTCGCTAATTTAATTTATCAAGGCAAGGTTTGTAGCGCCTCCATTCTGTCATAATTAATCGCGCAAAGTTTTCATATCGTATAATAAAAATTCGTATACCTATTGTATGATCTGGTCACTGGTATGTGATCTGATCAGGAATATTCTAGGATCTATAAAAGGCTGAACTGCTAACCTCTGCATTAACCTCAAACTCTCAGCTTTTTCTCGCCGTAAACTGATCAAATTTGTGGTGGTTTTAGGTACAGAAATATCGAAAAATAAAGCACGTAGAACAAAAGTAACATCAAAAATAAAATTCTTCATTTTTTGTTTATCCAGTTTTACTATTTAAATTATCCTTTAAATAATATTATAACTTTTGAAATGTATTTGTATGACACACATTATTCTAACCCCACATTTTAACAATTATTTTCACATACTTATGAACAAAAGTGAACAATCTTATGTGCAGAACTATGTAAGTTTATGTTATAAAAATATTTACATCTAAAGTTGAATACAAAAAAATATGTATTTTGAAAGATTTATGTACCTAAAAATTGGTTGGTTAGACCGCTTTCCGTAGTTATATATTCCTTTTACTTCGGTACCTTTGAATATTCTCAGGTGGCATGAGATAACATTTCTGTTATTTGCTAAACTCTATATTATTCAGTTCTTAAACGTCTAAAATGATTTGTATTTACAGCAAACACTATTTTATTCAAGAATACGGCGCCCTTAATTTACGAATCGTATAGAGCTTGATTGATTCTTCATCATCATAATAATCGATTTCTAACTTACCAATTTTTGTGTTCTTACACTCAATAGGCGTTTCTTCAAAGTAATTATAAAAATCATGAAAATAAACTGTTTTCAATAATCAAAATTTCGCGAAATTTAAGCCAACTGTTACGTATTTCATGGAGAATTTATTTGCTATCAAGGTAGATACAATAAAGTTTTGGCAATTTAAAATTGAGACTAGATTCCAATGATTCATGTCAGAAAATTACTTTATGCCAAGTTTTATGAATTCTATATAATTTGTAATGAAGTTATTGAAAAAAAATGTGATTTATTTTTATTCTTTAAATGTTCATATTTCGTTTAGAAATAGGTGAAGAAATATCAGTTACCTGATTATAATGTGCTTTGGTTAACACAATTTTTAACTTTTGTATGAGACGCATGTTAAAATTGATTTTAAATAATATTCAAAAAGCTTCTCAGAACTAAGTCTTGAAATGAAACAGGAACACGGCTATTCCACAAGCACTGAAAAATCACTCAAATTATTCAACGCGTGTCAACCAACACATGAAAGAAAACTCCTCCGTATGTTTACCAATATTAATGAGATGAAAACTCACGATATTCTGTGTGGTTTAGAGACATGCGGTTTCATCTTAAAGAGATAACGAATTAAAAAAAACGCAGTTATTTTCTTAATTTCCAATCTAAGAACACGCTTTTCCAAGCCTAAAAATATTTTTGCGTTTTTTATTGCTTGCATTTGAAGAATACGTTAATATCTAGTGATGGATAAAATTATTCAAAATAAGGCTATAGTCATAAACATAAGTATTTATATCTAGGTGGGGATTTTTACTACATAGTTTCAAAACTTGAAAGAAAAGCAAACTTAATATATCAGCAAACGTCCAAATTTAGTCAAGGATAGTAATACCTAATTACAGCCTTTTATACCGTCAGTTACGTGATTAGTATATAAATTGGGCATTACAATAATTATTTGTCATTCATATCCACATCAATAATACAACTATTACTTATCTAAAACGAATAATTTTATTCTAATAAATACAACGTCTACCAAAAAAGGAATATTAATTATTAATAATAAATTATTTTGACTTGTTTATGACAACTAATTAATATAACGTATCCGTTTGCTCATTTTATTTTAATTCTCTGTTCCAGTGGCCATTACACGCAAACTAGTCAAATGGCGACAAGGAATACGTGTTCGGGATCGCCATATGATTATAAAGTCTTAATTCATTTAAAATAATTAACATATAGAGACATTAATTTTTAAAGCCTTAGGACGCGCTCTTTCAATTTCAGATTTCCAATTTGCACATGTTCGAACACGCTGATTGATCTAATTTGATCGACTTATTTACAAAACCGAACACTTTTATATTTTTCAGTTAATAAAACACGACGACACTTTCATCGGCAATTTTCAACATTCCTTTTTTGGTATTCCGACCTTATTAGATAACATTAATTGGAGAAAAATATGCCCTAAACGTTTCTTCGATTCTGTTTCATTTTAATTTGGCGGAATGGCCTGTAAAAGGTTGAAAACGTGATGTCGCATCGCGGTCTATTTTGAGCGCCATGGTTCTAAAATAATTCTTATTTGACATTTAGTCTTAGTCCGGGTTACAAACAAGATATTTTTAATTCAACCACTAGAATTAGATGCAGATATTTCCATGTCTCATGCTCGACGAAAACAAAGCCGGTCACGAGAAAATTTTGTTAACTGCCTAGAATTTTGCACACAGAGGCACAGTCACAACATTATAGGAAATTCCGCGTCTGTGCAAAAACTGAAAATTGTTTGACAATTGTGACTGATTGAAACGACTTTATTAACTCCATAGCAGCTGTAATAGATAATGTTTTGTTCACTTGTAAATTAATTTTTTTTTAAATCACTACTATTTTTACATTAGGTACTGCAATTTGGTTACGAAACTTTTACTATTAAAATACATAATTAATCTTTATAATTAATATTAATATCGCAAAACATTGTTTCTAACGATTTAATTTTTAATAAAAGTAACTTATATTCTGATATTTGATTAATTCTGTTAGCTATTGCTACCTCAGGACGCTCAAATGTATCATCGCCTAATATATTTTCCTGAAATTTTAATTTTATCTACTACAGAATCTATACTTGTTTCAGTAAGTACTCATGTGCATTTCCAATTCCAAGAAATTCTACTATATTTTGTGGCATCTTAGAGAATGTATATTCAAACCTACAGGCTGCACTGTGCATTTTTTATTTTTATAGTTTAAAAAGAATCGTCAATGTGATACATTTCTTGGCCTCAGTTCGATATATTTTCAAAATACACCAATTGCATGGATAACATTACTTCCATGGACAACACTTAATATTCTATATTTATAAATCTTATAGCATCTGGAATTGTGTGTGACAACCAATAAACTTCATATCCAGAAACTCTCATAATTAGAACTACCTTTAGGAGTATATAATTGATATCAGGGACCATATGTAAGAATTTTTCGAGGTCTTTGATAAAATATTCTCTGAAGCTATTTATTTGTGGCATAATGTGATTTTTGTTATTTTTTACTTATCTGCTTTTTTCAGTGTGAGATTTTTTGGTTAGGCAAACTTAGTTTAAAAAATAACCCTTGACTGATCCGTTTGGTGCAAGGGCTTATTTAATTAATTTTTATTTTTTTGGAAGTGTAGCAAAAACCCAATAAAACTAAAAAAAAAGTCTTTGATAAACACACGTAACTTTTTTTGGCTTATAACCCATTAATTTATGATCATCCCTGGTGAAATCTACAAAAAGTAAAACTATATGAAGCCACGAAAATATATTCTTCGTGTTTTTATATAGATAAAAACTGAAGCTTTCTTTAACATGCAACACTTTCTTAAACTGTGAATAATAACGAATAATAACACTTTTTGCTATTTTGAGATATATACCTAAGCCATGATTATTTTGTCATTTACACCCCCCTTACCTGCTCTGTATTGCGTCATTCGCAGAAATGAATGTACTCTTCTCATAAAGTAACTGAGACTTCAGAATTACTTTGCATAAAGTCGCTTGTTCTTCTAATCATCGTCCGTACACAATCTGATAATATTAAATCTTGTTCTGTTACTTCCAAACACTTTTACTTTCAAACAACTTAAGACAAAAATATTGAATGTTGAAATGAATCACACCTGAATTCAATTATTAAACAATTAGTTGCTACAGTGTATCCAAGCAACATCTAATACAATCTCACAGATCGCTGTTAGCTCATTTGTTCGAGTGTAAAATTACGTTAAATATCACTAATCTTTTACAATTGGATAAAACATTTGTATACGCCACGTGACTTAAATTAATTTCTTTACTAGAAAAAAATTAGCCGCGTTGTATCCACTTAAGCGCTCGACAGCGCTACCTGAAGAAACACTCTTACAATGAATAACTATAATTTGCCGTAGTATTCAAAAGATATAACAAATTATATTCCTCAACGGCATTTTGTTGGTATTAAAAATCAATTAGACATACATAAGATGTTCACTCCATATAAAGATACGATCTACATTTACATAATTTAATCTAGTTCAAGCAGATATACATTTCTAAATAATGTCAAAATGTGTCGACAGATTTTTGACAAACTAAATGTGTCTTGGTCTTGACAAACTAAAATATGCCCATATGCTTTATGTACTTATTGAAAGATTCCTTATAATACATGCATATAACTCGCGACAAGAATTCAGACGACTTACGTCATACGAACAAATGAATAATTTATCATATTTTTATCAAAATATTTAAGAAACTGCAAGTGATAGTAATAAAACTATATAGTACACTAAAAGTTTGCATTATATATTGCACTAAATTGGAAAAATGATTGTTTTTAATGCGACCAAATATCGAAAATTACGTTGACAATAAAAACAAATGTGTAACGTCAGCCGTGACGTAAGACGTCTGAATTCTTGACACAAGTATACCAGGTTTATTACCGTCATCACAATACCATGTTACGTATTTATGAATTTTGCGAATAAGTGTTATGGTTAACATATAAACACCGCAAACGTTCGGAGAATCTGACAATCGTATTATAAAAACTGAATGACGAGAAATATTTTCGATACGTTGAGTAGGTATATTAATTATACAGCGCCGTTTAGCTACTTTTTTTTACTTTTTATATATCTGTTTATTTTTTGTGCCTTGAAGAATATGAAGGAGGGTAAGAATATTGAAAATTGTCTAAATCTGACCTATTTCTTAGGTTAGATTAGACCAAAGTGTATTATTTTTAAGTACACACTGCTGTATTATGAAGTCAATATTGTAAAAAAACATTTTGTAAAATCCTTATAGTTTCCGAGCAAAAAATTATTGAAATTGTAGTATTTCAACCTTTACATTGCTGGACTATTGTAGTCTCAAGCCAAGCAATTCCGAATATTGAAATCCGATTACTTTTGTACACCATGTACAGGGTGTCCTACCATTAACACCAAGAGATTGGACGATGACGACCGGTACCATGGTCGCAGCGATCTCCTAACTTCAAATCATTTGAACTTTGTGGGGATATTTAAAAAATTAAGTGTATTGTACCGAAGTGGATACCTATTGATGATTTACGCACACGTATCAATCGTATCATAGTGGCTGACAATAATTTACGAGTTCAAGCGGACAAGAAACATAAATATTTCTATTAGTTTGTAGAAACTTGGTAAGACGGGTCCAAAATTTTGTTGTAACGTGAGGTATTTCAAACTAGTTTATTAATTAAAACCACAATTTTTTTGTCTGGTCGCCGATTACATGCTTTGCCGCCTTATCAGGTTTTACAGTGAACCAGTTTCCAGTGGCGTGCAGAAATGAATTTTTATATCATTTTCGAACTGCCCTTTTTGATTTTTCTTGACCTGAAGTAATATTCATCTTCCCTTCAAACAGTGATGAAGAATTTACGAATACTCCGCCAGACTTGCAAGAAGAAGCTAGCATTGCTTCTCTAAATTTGTTACCTATAAAGTCAAGACAACGGTACAAATAGTACTATGAAATTCGGTCTGTATTTATAAAATTAAAGATTTTTGTTATATTTTCCTATTATTATTTTTTTTGGTAGGCGAAAAATAGTATATACTATTTAAAAAAAAAGTTATATATTTGGGTTAGGTTATTTCATATTTTCATGTCTTAACCTGGTCTACTATGTCCCAAGCTTTCTAACCGGTTTTTTTAAACAACCTGTATATTTTCACAGTTGTGACATGTAATTTTTACATAAAAACATATGCAGGTGTATTTTTATATAATTTTTTTGAAGATCTGGCAAAATACCATCTATAAATGTGTTCTGCACATAAATCAATTCCGACAATACCTACATAACCGCTACAATATTAATTCTGGTATAGATTATTAATGAATGATGACTTCCTGTGCGTAGGTGGCCTCTGCATTCTGCATATATTGAGTCGGCCTCGCTCGTTCTCGTTTACGCCCTAGTGGTTTTTTGAAATCGAACGAAAGTGACCAGGTATGTGCGCCGCATTTGAATACGTTTTTATAGTTGGACTTTTACTTTCGCCCAAAATGATTAATCTGCTACACCGGTTGATGGCAGATAAAGCAAACACGAGCCAAACAAATACGCCGATTTGTTGTTTGTGCCTAATGGGCGGAAAAATATTCAGAGGTTGAAGGCGGAGGTTTAATAGTATTTTCGTGGTTTATAGACGATTTCGTAAATTATTTTGTATAACTATATATAAAGAAACTAAAAAATATTTAACCCCAACATGGATTTAGTCTGTCGGTTGCGTTGTTCAGAATTTCAGAACAACCTTAACTGCGACTTAATAGGTGATTATGTTGAACAATTTCCGTGAGTATCAAATTACATGGAAACATTTATTGACTGCAAATTAATGGGCATGTTATATGAATTAAAGTAATTTTAATTGGTCTATTAGAAACCAATGCCATAGTGGGCGAGCTATTTCTTTTAAATAAGGTTACTTCCGTTTTTATGCTCAATTCTTTTATTATAAGAAACTATCCAGTGTATGAATATTTTGCTTACTTTTAAAAGACTCGAAATTTTTAACAAATATCAATGTAGTTGGAGTCTAGAAGCTCTAGCTTGACACTTGAAGTATACATATAGACGCTGTTAATGGCGCCGTATTCTTGAAATAGTATTTTCTACAAATACAAGTAATTTTAAACATTTATGAACTAAATAATATAGAGTTTAGCAAATAACGAGAATGTTACCTCATGCCACCTGCGAATATTCAAAGGTACCGAAGGAAAATCAATATATAACGTCAGAAAGCGACCTATCCAACAAATTTTTAAGTACTGATATATTTCCAAATACATACGTGTTTTTTTTATTCAACTATAGATGTAAACATTGTTATAATATAAAATTACGCCCTGTATAGTGGACATACAATAATTTCATTAACTGCACAGTACAAACACCAGAACACCGTCATAAATATGAAACTTTTGTATATTCGTTAAAAGAAACGTCTATTTATGGACTGAATAAATCAAATAAATTTTCCCTTTAAGAAAAAAACTTTTCCGACATGCATATGTATAAGGTGCTTCCCCTCAATTCTTCGCGTTTTGCGTTCAGAAAATGTGGACTGATAAGGGGTAGGAGAACGCATATAAATCATCATCCAGCAGTCCACCCGCACGTGCATCATACCGCGTTCTTCGAAGTGCAATTCCAGGAAAAAGGCCAGCGATACGTCTCTATCAACATGACCTAGACGCACGCAATAAATTAAATTGATTTCTTCTGCATACGTAAAGCCACTCAAGCCTAGGGTTTTATGATTAAGCGAAAGCAATAATTGCAATTGAACTGGTGGTATAGTTGCCACCAGTCGTTCATTCGGAAAGACCGTGCATCCTTCCTTTAAAGAAGTCCTAATCTCTTTGACAACTAAGCTATATCAGATTCTTTTTTTAAGCATTCTTTTAAGGTCAGTCTTCTCTTGTGTCTAATGTTAAATGAATGGATAAATGGAATTATAATAAGGAACTAATTTATGTGTAGATTTGTAAAACTGCAAGAAATTTATGAAATTACTAGTAAAATAATGGGTAACAAATAATATACTCCTTATTTTACACGTCCAATTATAGATTAATATTTTCAGTGAAGGAAGTAAAACTGCATCGTGTTTCAACGTCACGGCAGTGATGCAACACGCAGGTAAGGGGAAGTCGAAGGGTCTAGACTGGGGTGAGAGACCGTTGATTGACTTTGCGTGCACGTCGCATGGACGCGTCGGCGGTGTTGCCTTTTTGGTACGATTTGTGAAAACCTAGCGAAGAAATTCCAATGTTAGTTTCAGGAAGTTCTTCGTTGCAATAATTAAAAAGCTGATCAGACTTTCATGGTTATTAAGGGCTCGCGCATAATCTCACGAAATTAAAAAATAATATTTTTTTGCTAAACAGTTCCTGTGCAGGTACAAATTATTAGTCAGCCAGTAACTCATATTGTGAGGGTGCGACCACCATAACCGCAAGTAATAAAATATTAATACACAATACTTCTTACACTGCCAATATTTAAAGCACCAAATCACTAACCCCCACAATACTTTTTCAATAATCGCAGCAATTTTTTTTAGTAACTCCAACGTTGTTAATATCAAAACTTGCCTATAAAACCTATTCTCTCCCGAAACAAATAATTTTTGATAAAAACACAGTTTCTTTGTGTTCGTACTAGTTTATCCTTAAATATTGACAGTACTCACGAACCCTTATTCCACTGGTTGTACAGTAAACTACAATAAAAAATCGACCTGCTTCGGAAATTTTCAATAATATTGTTTATTTAACTAATAATGAATTTATGCGTTACTTTATGGACGCACTGTATAGACTATTATCTATCAAATAAGTCAAAAAGTAAGATTTTATTGTTGGCGACGAATTTTTGGCGTTTGCAAATTGTCCAGATCTAGAGGCTCACAGACCGAGAGAAACAAGTCCACACCCTCTGATCTGATAAATTAAGTATCTATCATTAATATATATTTATTACTTTTGCTATTATAACTAATAAATTGCCTCACTGGTGAAAGCAAATAAACAGACATAAATAATTTTACCTAAATGAAAGGAAAACAACTCTTCCTGTCAAGTTGAAGTGTCTGTGGAGTTGAATTTGCGCCGTTGCCGGTTTGCAAACAAATGGTTGTGACGTTACACAAACTATTTATTTTTAAGCTTTAAAAATCGAAAAAATAGATGAGCACATTTTTAGTTCATCCATCTAATCGCTTTTTAAAATTTCGAAGACGGGCTCACAGATGTATTTCTCATATGATCCAATTCCAATATTTTGTTACAAACAGTTGCAACGCCGACAGCAGTTTGCCAAAGGGGCAACGTACCAACACCGATGGAAATAGATCATGAAATATATCGTTCACGAAGATAGTCTGATGAGTACCGTTTCCCGTTTCTGATTGAGTAATGGTGAACCGGTGGGTTGTAATGAAAAGCAAAGTTATTTTACGTAGATATTAATTCGGGCTAAGCTCATATTTTCAAATTAGAATATTCACCACTTACAATTTTGCTTGCAACATTATATCAAAATGATTGTATTTTTGTGTAAATATAGGTCACAAATATGTGCAAAACGTTTATTTCTTTATAACCAGCCAGCATTCCTCTTTCACACAGAACAGTAGTAGCAGGTAATTTAAATAGTATTATAAAACTCCTTCACATTCGATTAACATGCAGTCCATTCATTTTTTCACCAGGTAAATTGTTTGCTAATTCGTCAAATTAATTTTAATACCACATTTTAAAAATAGGTTTTTTTCTGAGACAGCATTCCATCTTAAATTTTTAGTAATTAAGTGTGTTGCATAATTATCTACATAACAACTGCTGAATAAATTACTGTCATTATCCAAACCATTGTAGAAAAACAATTACACTCAAAATTTAATTTAGTTTAGTTCCTTCTAAGTTTTCCAAGTTATCCATGAAGCTTGTCTGAAGATCCCAAAAACCCTCAGATAGTTTATAAATAATTTATCATTAATTTTTTGTACGAATACATACAAAATATGGAATGTATATTTAACACATGCAATACACTGATTCGTGCAGCGTTTATGAATTTTTTGACAATATTTGGAATAAAAAGTTCTGCTGCTCCCGTGTTAATTATTAATTATTGTTAGTTATCAGACATATGGGAAACTACTGTTGTCTGGAGTATTGAGAACGTTTAGCATTCCTTAAGAACAATCATAAATCACTCTAGAACTCGTCATAAGCTACCTGTACATGCGGTCAACGACCAGCATCTGGATTTTAAAAACGACCTAAATTTTTGATACAGTGATTTTCCGGGTTGTTGTGCCGTGACCTCGGTAACTGATAGCTGCTAAAAACAAAATTGAGGAATCTATGAGGAATCCTCAGTCGCGGCGAAGCTTTTGCAGAGTCACCACTGAAGATGCCGACAGTGAAAAGCGGCGAAACGTTTGAAGCATGGAATGCGACCAGTTACAGTGGCGGCTACGGAACGCCTCAGAGGACCACCATTATCCGAGGAACGGTTCCGGCCGTATCAATCGTAATACCAACAATAGGAACCGAAATCAATATATGGACGGGCCCAGAGACACCGATAGCGGGTCTGTCCTCACAGAACCTAGCCCGAGAACAACCAGGGCAGGTAAAAGAATTCCGGCTAATGCTAGGGATGTGCATTTTAACTCTGTTTCTGGCAGCTACCAGTTACCGAGGTCACGGCACAACAACCCAGAAAATCACTATGTATCAAATTACAGCACTGGCTGTCAAAGCCTAACAGACCTAAATTTTATTTAGGGTAGTTGAGATTATATTGCCATAAAAACCATAAAAAGTTTTGACGAAAAAGTTTATGGATGCACAATTCTACGATGCTTTGATAATTTTTATATAAATTGAATAAATATTATTATTTTGTGTAATAATTGTAAAAAATTCTATTACATCCATGTAGATTCTGAAAGTGTCAGGTAATTGTGTGGGACGTCGATTTGTACGAGTTTGGCCTTGCCTGTAAGTAAAATAAATATATATTATATATATATATATATATATATATATACATATAACAGGAAAAAATTGGCATAGATTTTTTGGATTTACGCATTAGTAATTCGTGGGACATTGGGAGCTGTCACGATGTCTCTAAACGAGAACAACGCAAGCAAAATGAGAGTGACGCCGTTTTTATTGTCCGATGAGAAAGAATCTTTCATTAAATGTAAGATTTATTACTTATAAATTGGCATAAATAGCAAAGGTCACGCACGAGTCGGCAATGAGGAGAAATTAAAGGCGAAATTGATTCCCAACTCCTTTAAATGAATTACATAATCTGAAACGCAGAGTGTTATTATTGAAAATGACGAGACATCTTATAGGTATTTCATGTTAAAGAAACAAAAACGTTAAAAAAGACGAAGTCAAATGTACAAAAATTTTCAATTAATTAGACTGTTTCTTTCGGAATGCGAGCAATGTGTCTTTCTCTGCGCCTTGCAGTTCAAATAAAATTATAAAAGTGTTATGTCTGCATTTACACTAGAAATATTTCCTGTTTATACATAAAACATTGAAATAGCTGAATAATCCCGTTAATGGACAGTGGAAATTTCTCTGAGGGCTAATGTTTATAATTACGTATAATTATCAATTATTATTATGAAGGAAAAATTGTTTTAAAAAGCCAACAACAATGTATAAAGGTATGGCAGACACGTAATAAACAACTTTGATTTATTTATTTGTCTTTACATGCAATGTGGGAAAACGATTTATGAATGTATCCCGGCTTGTATCATAGGAGGTACCAAGCATAATTTTGACCATAATAACATTGGCTTTATGAGCTATTTCCATAGGCGCCAATTTAACGGGGACAAGAGAAGCGCTTGCCCCTCCCATCAAATCTGCAAGGGGGGGCAGAGTCCCCTAACGATTTTACTGAGGTCGTATAAGAAGTATTTAACTAGCTCAAAAATTTTAAAATAATAAAGAATAACATTTGCAAGGGGTTACTAAATTACTATTAGGGCTGTCAATCCCAGAAAAATGTTTGATCTCGGGATTACAAATTTATAATCCCAAAATTGATTGTTGTCGATATATTATCAAAAATTATTATTATTATATAAGGTGTTAAAAAAGGAGCATAAAATATTTAAGGAGGTAATATTATGAACCAAAATAAGCAGAAAAATCTTAATAAATATGGGTCCGCAAAGTAACGGTTGCGGAGATATGGACCACTATTCGTTTTTCAAACATTTTATTTGGTTGATGTTTAGTGAAACAAACAGTACGTATTTGACAGTTGTTCTCAGTGCACAAATTTTCTTTCGCTATGGCTGGTTACTCTAACGCAGAATTAAGAGACATATTTCATGTATGGTCGTGCTAATGGGAACGCCACCGAAGCGCGACGTCTTTATGTTGACGTTATCCAAATCGCCAGATTCCTTCACAACGCATATTTGGAAGAATTCACCAAAGATTGCGTGATACCGGTTCCTTGAGCAAACAGTGCCATTTATCCGGAAGATCAAGGTCGGTATCCACTCCTAGAGCAGAAGAAGAAATTCTAGCACTGGTAGAGCAGAATCCAGGTACGAGTGTGCGGAGAATATCAGCCGAGGTAGGAATTAGTGGTCTTCTTGTTTGGAGAATCCTTCACGAGCAACTGCTTTATCTATACCATGTGCAACGAGTACAGGCCTTAAATCCAATAAATGATCATCAAACACGTTTGGTTTTTTGCCGCTGGTGTCTACGTCATGATGCTGAAGACCCTCGTTTTCTTGCAAACATTTTTTTTACCGATGAGGCCGGGTTTACAAGAAGTGTTTAATTTTCACAATACGCATATTTGAGCCGACGAAAATCCTCATGCTCTAATAGAACCTGGACATCAGGCATGTTTTTCATTAAACATTTGGATGGGTATTGTAGGTGACAGGTTTCTAGATCCTGTTGTTTTACCAAACCGATTAACAGGCGCTGCTTATCTCAACTTTCTGCAGAACACACTGTATGAGTTTTTGGAAGACATTCCTTTGAATCAGAGACAACAAATGTGGTTCCAGCATGATGGTGCTCCAGCTCATTTTTCCATGACCGTTAGAGGGCATTTACACCAAACTTTTCCACATCGATGGGTAGGAAGGGCCGGACCTGTTTTATGGCCTCCAAGATCGCCTGATCTGTACCCTCTAGATTTCTTTGTTTGTAGGGATATTTGAAGACAGTGTATGGTACTCCTGTAAATAGCCTGGAAGAGCTGCATCTACGGATTAAACAAAAGTGTCAAGAAATCCAAACCAAGGAGGGTGTTTTCGAAAGAGTTCGAATATCGTTGAGACGAAGATGTCGTGCCTGCTTGGAAATGGACGGAGGGCACTTTGAACATTTTCTGTAACTTTGTTTTTTATTTGTTAAAAGCTTTCTTTTTATTCCTAATAAAATAAAATGTTTGAAAAACGAATAGTGGTCCATGTATCCGCAACCGTTACTTTGTGGACCCATATTTATTAAGACTTTTCTGCTTATTTTGGTTCATACTATTACCTCCTGAAATATTTTACACTCTTTTTTTTTACATCTTATATTATTATATTAAGTTTAATTTATTTAAACAGAACAGAATGATAAATAATACCCGCGCGAATTATTTAAAGGCGGAAAACTTTTTGCGAATTTCGCCAAATGTCACATTTTCTATTATTTTCATTATAAAATTGTCCATGACATGACAGTCAAGTCATGGTAGATTACCAGAAGCTCAAATCAAACTTAATAACCCCACGTAATGGTGAAAATAGCAATAATATTATTGTTTTGCGAAATTTCGCGTTCATGAGGACAAGGCTTATGGCTATAAGGGAACTTCCTTGTCTGTGTACATATCTAGTGATAATATCGACATGTATATAACGTGAATGAAAGCAATGGACAAAGAGAAAACTATATTTTGTCAAATAACGTATACCACATAAAATACACACCACGTCACCACGTAAATATTTTACTGCTTGGTCCAAGCAGAAGCACAACTAAATTATATTTATGGGGAAAGCGTGCCAGTTTCTTAGTTTCAGAAAAATGCATTATTAATTGCAACTTAGTGCAAGAAACACAATTTGCATTTAATGCTACATTTCTCATCTATTTTAAATGTAGGAGATCCATTAATTTTAAATGTTCTAACGACGCATATGATGGAGTATGATATAATAGTAAAAACAATAGTAGGAAACTACCACTCATAGATGGAAAAATATTAGAAATATCGGAGGATTTATTAGTTAGGTAATCTGCTTACAGTCTTGATCCATTCTCCTAAATACTAAAAATAGTAAATTATTTTTAATATCTATCAGTTTCAGGCATCTTGATTCCTCTGCAATAACTGATTTATTTTCACTTCATAAACAGGTTGCTTTAAGTGATCCCATAAATAAAAATTGCATGGATTCAGATCGGGTGATCTAGGTGGCCATGGTATAGGACTCCCGTTTCCCAATCCATTTGTTTGGGAAAATATGCAGCAATTGGGTCTCGTATCTTCCTCTGTGAGGCTGATACGATATATCTTGGATCAGGTGGAGTGCAACATGGGCCATATTTCCATCAAAAATGGAAATACATATTTTAAACTTGATAACGATACTATACCTGTAGACTTAAAACCCACACTTTTCCGATTCTTCAGTTACAGCATAAGATCTTGAACATTGCATCATACGGCAAATCAGAATGATATACTAAATATAGCATAGATTAATGTCTATGATGAAATCTATTTCGATATTCTCTCGCTGCATTATACAAGTCTTTATTATATTACAAAGTTTACACACAACTGTAAAATTACACAAATACAAACGTTAACAAATCGCGACAGAAAGTATTAACATAAACTATATTTGACAGGTGATTATTTAAAATGAAAGTTACTACTTACTTACTTTTTACATTTTTTCAACTTTTTCAAACGTTATAACATCTGATCAAAGAAAGATAAGATCTATACGTTTACATGAATATTTCTTTACTAAATTAAGTGTGAGTATTTTTCATTGCCAAAATTTGTAAAGACTCTAATAAATCATTCTATACACAGCAGACTTTCAATTCCCTATGTCAATTAATTGTTGATATGATAAAAAAGATGATAAGCAGAATAAAAATTCTTCAAAAGTAAGAACAGGTTTAAAGAAAGAAGAATAACTATAATTAAATAAGTACATATTTATTTGCTTTGCATTTTTTGCAACTGTTTGTTATGCATATGTTAAACGCAGATTAGATCTTTTCGACTCTTTAAAAGGATTGTTTTATATTAAGACCATGTCCTGATAAAAAATAATTTTCGTTCTCCGTTACAACGAATAAAAAAATTAATTTGCACTCGGCTTTTTTATCGGAACATGTACAATGGAGTTTACACCTTTTTATTATTTTTTTATGAGCCTTAAATATTTTAAACGTATACCGCCTGTCGTGAGCACAATAATGTTGCGAATAACATCAGTTCCCACATTGCAAAACGAAATCTAATTAATAGTTTACATTATAAAATAGAGGATAATCGGTAATGAAAGTATTTCAATAATTTAATATCACGCCTTTCAAAAAGTAGCACTACAACAAGCAAAAATATGGATAGATTTCATATTCATCGTTTCTTCTATTGTCTTGCCTAACAAGTTTTCTTGTACCGATTTTTTTCTTTACAGTCGCGATGTTGGTAAAGTTATAATTATGATTAATTTTCCAGTTCGGAATTTCTGATTGTCTTGCGATATGGTATTACAAAAATAATTTAAATTGTACCTAATTACGAACATGTCAAATTAAATTGAAACGTTATTCAAGTCATTGAATTATTTTAACAACATTGAGGTGTGATTTCATTTCAGTACTTACCGACTAATGGAATTAATTACTATGGTGATTCGGCATTTTTAACTAAGCACAAATTTTAATCATTTATATTTTGAAGTTAATTATATTATCTACCAGTCCTAACCGCCAAAGCTGTATGCCAAAATAAAATACATTTAAGTAGCAGGTAGGTATTATTTTAAAATAATTATATATTACTCGGGTTTTTTGTTCAGTATTCAGTTTGCAGAGATTTGTAAACAACGAAATTAGTGTTATTAATTTAGTTGCGCAAATATTTATAATAGCTTTGCTAATTGATTATTTCTTTCACAAAAAAAAATCATTAAAAATTCAAAGCATTAATGGAATTCGTTTCATTTTCCTTGGACTCCTAAGACTATTATTTCCTGTTTAAACTCTGTTTCTCCAATTTCCTCCAATATTTGCTTCTCGTTAGCTTTAAATAAAATATATGAGTTTTGAATGACAAAATACCTATTTATTATCTGAAAATAATATTGTTATTGACTTGCCACGTATTGTTTGTATAAGAGCAGAAAACTTTTGGTATCAATAATACTGAAGGCCCGAACAGTCCTCAAAATTAATTACATTGTTTACATAAACCTTATATCTACGCGTAAGATATCACTTCAATTAATTTTTCTATGTATTTAGCTAACTAACTATTTTTACCTGAAATTTTTCATGAAAATAACTTCCGTTGCTCATTAAAAATAAGAGTTAGGAATTCGAACTGGAGATATTATTTAGCAGCAAATATGCATGTATTTAAATTGTCAGTTTTTTTGTGAACGAAAATAGTATCTTTATTGTTTAGTGTTATACAGGCGCGTTATAACTTTTCGACCTACTTTATTCGTTTATTACAGTAAAATTTTATTCGTACCTGAAATTCAACTTTGAATTAGATATTTTTGAGTTTATAAGTATAACATCGTATACTTTAATATAAAGATACTTATAACAGACATAAGGCGGAAAATTTAAAGAATGTCGAATATTAGCTCTTAAATAAAGCAGAATAATTGTACAATGTTTTTATAAGACATTATCATGACATGCTTTATTGGAATCGTATAGTTTGTTATATCAATGCTGTAAGTTCATTGCTAAAACATAACTTGTTTTGTATAGAACTCTTAAAACACAATTATATAATGTTTTATGTTTTATACAATATGTTTTATAAAAAATATGCCTATTTCACGCTATTAGCTACTGTGTTGACGCCAATATGTTTATGCGACTAAACCTTGCAACTTTAACTCTCCAAAAATTAGTTACAGGAACATTCTTAACCACTGCTATAAAATATCTTGTGTTACTTGGGCAGTAATGATCATGAAGATAAGCACCTGCTCTGGGTGGTCTTTACAGACGGTATCAGACAACAGGATCTGTTTCGTTTAGCTATATTAGCTATAACTGTAATCCAATAAAAAATAAACAACACACAATATGATTTTTTTCTTCTACATTTGTTAATTATCGATGAAAGATCGATCGTAAAATTTTGATCGGGATCATTATGTAGAATACGCATTTCAATAGGTATTGAACTGTTATGTACCGCGTGTGGTACTTTTTTAATTTCGAAGTATAGAAAAAACTACTAAAGTATTTGGTTAATTAAGCTACTGCCTAAAAAGTGTTCAGGGGAACGGCTTTAATCAAATACTTTTTGCGGGTTCGTTTTGCTTATATACCGACGGCAAAAATAGCTATGTGGACAACTTGAACTCAATTTAGCGACTAAACCGAATTAATTAAAGTTACATTTTTTCCGCCAGAAGGCCGCGTCAAAGGAGATGGATGGAACTGAATGGTGTACGAGTTTTCGCTTCACATACTACATGGTCGTTGACTTTTCGAATTCCTTTGTTACAGATTAGATTTGCTTTTCTAATTTAAAGGCATTGTGACTGTGAGAATTTGCGAAATATGCCAAGTCACAAGTGTGCTGCACTGAATATCTATTGATAATTTCATAGCAAAAATTGAAACTAAGGATTTTTACATAAAAACGGTACTCTCGTTGAAATTCGATGTCGTGCGACCAACAGTTTTCGAGAAAAATGGATCTGGCTACATGCTAAATCTCATTAAAAATCTATGGAACTTGTAACATAGGCAACTTTTAAATGAAAGAAAACAAACTATTTTCACATCAATCTACTTATACAGGGTGGACCTTAAATAAGTACAAATGTTTTAATCGCAGGTATAGGCTTGCCGTATGGATGTCTAGTAAAAGTCATTTTAAAAATTTCAAATATTTGGAGTATAAAAAAAATGGATAATGACCAAATTCTGGATAATTATGATTGTGAGTAGTGAATCTGATTTATATTTTCAATTTATTGGTGAAGTATAGGAATGGCAAAGGGAAGGATATGGCCAGTGGCGTAGCGTAGACTAATCTAGACGAGGGCGAAGTCGCATCAGCAAGGCCCCTTTCTTCCGCCATTGGATGCTGAATGAACTGAATATTGTGACACATAATAGTCACATGCAAGGTCACAGTGTACATCAATTTTTGTTCAAATATTTTCGTATAATCGGGAGAAATTAAAAAAAATTTAATTTCATAAAAAATTTTTAAATGCTGTATCTTGAAAACAGAAGGCGATCGGACATTAGTGTATATATATTTTTTTATTATTTGGCCTCTATCGCGTGATACTATGCATTGTAGTTTTTCAATGTCACCCTGTATATTTTCAAGAAAATAATGGTGAGAAATCAGAAAGTTTGTTTACAAAATTATTCATTTAATATGAAACTAGTAGTGAAGTCTGGATGATCTGAAAATTTCATAATTATGAGGTATTTGCTAAAAATAAATATTGCAGGGTGTGCAAATTAATTATAGTATGTGTGGTGGCCTCGGAAAACCTTATTCTTAGTAAGGTCTTTTCGTACTATTTAGAGTTCATGGCGTTCGGTTTTAAATCACACCCAAGGAGGCCTCGCGCGAGGTCCCTTTAAGTGCGAGGCCGTGGGCGAGGGGACGCTTCGCCCCCGCCTAGCTGCGCCACTGGAGATGACCATTAATATTTTCATAAATAAACATATTTCAATCATTCTTTGACATGTCTAAAAATTCTAGTTAACTTTATTGGAGTCTATTCGAAGAGATTAGTGTACCACTGGCAACGCTGTGGAATTCACATCCACCATGACTCTTAAAAATATTAGTATCATAGTAGGATCAGCGGTCCTCAACAAGTTTTCTATTGAAAAATCACAAAATTTATTTAAAATTTGACTTTTTTATTCCTGATTTCTTTGTAAAATAACTATTATGCGTTAAAAAAACCTAAAAGTGGTACTTATATTTAGATATTTAATTATAAATTGTAACAGAAAAAGTATTTTCACTAATTTTAAAAAATTGTTTAAAATTAACTATCGAGTATTTTTGTTAGGGATTCGCTACGTTATTATTAGTATTCGTTTCATTTAATTGCTTCGTTATTTTTATTTTCGAGGACTGAATCCGAAATAACCCGCATGTAACAACCGCATATCAGTTTCAGTTTCCGAGCATTTGTTAGCGGCGATTCGAGACCATTTGCAAAATAAATAAATACGGTCCGAAAAAAATAAACAGTTTATTGATCCCCGTCAATGAAAAATAGCGGTAGCGCCGGACCTCTTCGTAAATGAATGGCTTTGATTAATATTCGGCGCGGAAAGTAAATTATTAGAGTTTTGGCAGGTCTTCAAATGCCTTACCCCTTGTCCGAAATAAAAAAAAAAAAAAATCTCAAGCGACGGCTCTGCCCCTGGAACTTCAAAAGTATACATTTTTCATGAGCCACAAATACCTGTGGATGATTATTTTTTATTTTATTAATATTATATCTAGGTTATATTTATCCATACGCACGAAAACAGAATGAGTTAAAATAGAAGTGTGATGTTATAGATCTACTTAAATGTTAGCAATGTAGTGCGAGTGACTCAAAATTTCCAGACCATTTATACAATGGATATTAATTTTCCTTTATACAGGGTGAACCTTAAATAAGTACAAACACTTTAACCAGCAGTACAGTTCACTGTGTATAACACAATGTGAAAAAAACTATTAATTATATCGTAATTAATGGTTAAAATAAGGAATAAAAAGTCAAATTTTAAATAAATTTGGTGAATGTGTATTCCACAGCGTTGCCAGTATTACACTAATGTCTTGGAATAGGCTTTAAGAAGTTATAACTAGGATTTTTAGATATGTCAAAGAATGACTGAAATATATTTATAAAAATATTAATGGCCACTTCTTTGTCAAACACAATACAATATTTAACGCAAAATTGTTTACATACATTTGAAACGCAATTAAATGGGCCTTAATCTTTTTCGATTTTTCATTCTACTCATTTTTGAATTACGTTTTTTATCTCCTCAAACAGTGCATTGCAAAGAAACCATCTTAGTTTGGTTTCAGGAGATGCTTCTCATATTAACTTTTAATTTACGTGTATTGAAATTATCAAATCCCTTTTCACAAATATCACATGTTTTGTTTCCACTTGTACCTTTTCTTTGCCACAGTTTATTCCTTTGCCCTGGATCAGTGCACCGGTATATCAACATAGCCTCTTCGTCGACCCCGCTGACTATCAATCCTAGAGGATGGGGCTGGTGCGGAACATTTCGCCTGCTGTCCGTGACACCTATCTGTTATCTGTGCCTACAACATCAACTTCTTTTTTGCATGCGATTGACACTGCTTCTAAATATTTTACTTTGCCTTCTCTTGATCATGAGCGCATACAGCAAGCTGGTTATTTTGTTATTCCATGTTTTGTGTTTATTTTTAAAATCTATTTCACTCACTACAAAACTACGCAACACGAAATAGTTAGCACTGACTCGTTGTTTGAGGTTATGTGGCGAAAATTAACTCTAAATTAGTAGTTTTTTTGTCATTCTTCATAAAATAATTTAAGGGGATAATTAGTGTATCTTTCTAACAGTGTACAATGGTATTAACTTGTGAAATATGGATAACTGTTTAAATAATTGTTTTTTCAGCAAGTAGGTAAGCTTTAATGCACGTTTATGGATAATTTTTTGAAATCATTAAATAAAGTAACTTCCTAAATACTTTAATTGGTAGTATCGAATTTGCGGAAATTCATTTTTGAATCGTTTACGGTAAAGTGAATTAAGAATTTACAGCTAGGGTTAATGTTATTGCGTAGCCTACTACATATACAATTTTACTTTACTTATTGCTAAAAACAAATATTTTTAAATTAGAAACAACCGCAAAAATTTAATTTACGTTAAAAAATTATTTATATTACACACGATATGGCAACTGTTGAATATTTTATTATGTTTGAATGTTTAAAATATTCCCCATTCTAAACTCTGTCCCCACTACTATACTGTTCGATGGTCAGTGAAGTTCAGAAGTTAGTCACTATGTTATGAGACTTGTAAAACACCGTTATGTTCTAATAAAAAAAAAAGTTCACAAAAAATCAGTTTGTTATTAAATCAAAAAATCGAAGGAAGTCTACAACAGCAACCTCGCCTTCAGTAAATCATTAGGTTAGGTTTATTAGGTTACGTCAGTGGTCTATCTCGTCAGCGGACCTGAAAATGTGGATATTTTTATCAAAAAATTAATATCCATAAATTTCATAAATCATATAAATTTTCAAAAATTACCCACTAGACTTATCTGTATGACGCACTACGCTTGCAGTTAAAATATTTGTACTTATTTAAGGTTCGCCCTATATAGTATATAGTTGATGTAAGTACATCAGCAGAGACTACTCCGCATAAGCGCATCTTTCTTTTTGAAGTTGCAGCAGTAAGTGTAGTTGTACTTGTTGTTTTATACTTATTTTTAAATGCCTCTAAATTACGTTTACTCTGGAATACGTAAAGAAACAGAAAAATACGATTTTTTCATGTTTATTAGTTAATAGAGAGCAAAAACTATTTAATATCGCTTAATTTGTTTACAATAAATTGGGTATGTAAACAAAAATGTATAGGCTGTAGAGTTTCCGACTTGAAGCGTGTAAGATCACTGTACAAAATTATGTACCTCAATGCAGTTTTTATTTAACAGCCTTTCAAATATTCACCTTGCTAATCAATTTAATATGAGAACCGACTGGTAATGAAGTCGAGTTGGCGATCGAAAGCGCTCCATTTTAATTTATTTTTGTAATACCGAACGCAAAAAGTCCGCCCGATTCCTTTTCCTAATCCACCGTTAAGGACGAAACAGAACGGTCGATCAGAACCGGATGTATCACAAAGTAATTTGATATATAAATATTCGCAAAAAAAAAATCTCATTTGAATAACTTAATCTGTTTCGAATACGGCGTAAAAAATGCTTGCATTAATCATTTCAAAAATCAATTCCAATGAACGTACGTGGCGTGAAATTCAACGCGTTATTGGTAACAAAAATTACCTACGATTGGAAATGTATTTCTCAGCGCTTGTTATGTTAGTACCTATTACGTAAAAAGATGATGAAATGTAATTATTATAGATCGTTTTTAGCAGGCACAGCTCTGTGTTAACCAATTTTATCGGATCTACACCCCAACTGATAAAAGAAAAGCCATGTGAATATCGTACATTTACATCTTCCATATAAAATTACATGATTCATTCTAAAACTACATAATAACGTTGTAAAATTACATTTCATGTGTACAGAAACACGATTTTATTACGAAAAAATAAAAAATGCATATTCCTAAGTAGTTTTTCAAATTTATTTCTAATTTTGGCGTCATTGATAGAGGGCGCCACTTGTGGCACACCATGTGTCTTTTAAATGGCAGAACTGTTTTGCAGCTTAGTGTATCCATCTGACTATCGAAACAATCGATTCTCCTATCTGTTTTATTTAAAAAAAGTATACCTTGGTGAAGTCGGTAGGAGTAACCATTTTTGAAATAATCGTATTTGAAATGCTCAGTGCGAGTAAAAACTGTTTTGGTTTCTGGTAAAGTACCTTTTCCGCTGAAAGTACAGCAAAATGTTACTTGAAAAAGTTGTTCAGAACGGTAAATTATGGAGACGTGCAAAATTTCTAGAAGATTGGCGAGGTTTGATGAAACTATCTTTCAACAAAGCACAAAGATTTTATCCAAGCAGGCTGATCTTTTTGAAATTTTGTACGTTTCCATCGGCGCACTGAATATTTTAAATAGGATTATTTTTAAAACTGTTACTCCTAACATCTTTAACAAGGTATACGTTTTTCAGATAACCAGGTAGAAGTATCGATTGTTTTAATAGTGGCGCCCTCTACTAGTGACGTCAAAATTAGAAACAAATTTGAATTTCTCTCGAAAATAAAATTTTAAATTTTACTCCCTGTATCTCTTTTATTATGCGACTTGGGATATGGGGTTGGGTTTGTTAGGTTAAATCGATTTATTTTCACCTAAAGAATCTGTGCGGTCTCATTTTTACTACATTATTTAAAAACACTTATATTATTTACTAATTTGTTTTCATTAAACCAAGTAAATTTAGCTAGATTAATTGTTTATTTTAGATAATTGTTAAATACAGCTTATAGCATACCTAAATGTTTAGTATCAGAAAGCATACATATGACTTTCTTAAACAGTAAAAAATGTTACAAAAACTAATAATAAAGAATATATGGGTAGATATTGTGTGTGTAATTCAACGCTGGTCAGGGCTTTAGTCCGCAGAGTAGTTAGTTTCACACAATATTGTTGATACCTAAAAATTGTATAAAAAAAGAACCTTTGTTTCCAGTCGATTTTAAGAGAAATAAGAAGAAACCTTTTCAGACTAATAACTTTAGCACCTGATATCTTAGAAACGCTACGTTGACGTAAAAAAGTTATATGACTATCCCTACTATTTTTCAAAGACTAACTTACGTTATTCCCCAGCTGTTTTCAAGTACAAACATGACATACTGTATATTAGATAAAAGGTAATGCCGCTATGTAGAAAAGTAATAGAGAAAAATAGATCCCTTTTTTAATTTGGAAAATCAAGAGTAGATCATAGATTGAAGGCTTCCAACGTATTATATTGCCAATCACTATCATTATGCGCATAAATTTGTTTGTCCATTCACATTAAAAGCGCATGCCTCTTTCTTGTTCAAGTGCATGCGACGTTGATTGATTATTATTTAATAAATACAAAAACGCCAATTGAAGATAAACATTATATAGTTGTACACGACCTCGGGTAAAAGACAACTCATTATTTCTATTTATACATATCTAAGAAAAGTTAGACACAGAATGTGTCACAAGCAATTTCAAAATAAATAATGTTTACGCAAAATACAATTACATTGTGACTTTCAATTAGTACTTGGGAACAAGGGTTCACGTACCTCACATGGTGACCTGCTACGTTGCCATTGTTAATTAACGAATTAACCCATTTCATGCTGTGACGTGTGTTCACATTGATTATGGCTATTCACGGTTCTCTTGTGGTCGCCTCGAAGTAAAGATCTACGTGGCAACGCCGCAAAAAGTGCAAATGCTATTTGTTTGGAATCTCGTCGGTTGTCAAATATCAGTTTAATATTTATGGTGTGTTTTCTTCTTTTTCTGAACTGAACTGAATGTGATGCGTTTGTTATATTTTTCCGCCTTTTATTTTGTTTATCATATTACATTTGTGGAAAAGTAGTAACCTAACCTATCAAACCTATGATAGGTTCGTTTTGGTAGTCATATGCGTAGATCTAAGAGCATAAATTACTAATACCTAAGATTCTTTGCGAACCACAAATCGTGCTTTTAAGATCATCAGTAATCAAATAAGCATTACGATCTATTTTGTTATTTCAAAAGAATACACCTGTAGAACATTAAACAAAAGCAAAAATGCATTTATACCACGCAATGTAAAAAATATTAAATGAGTCATACTTAAATGTTATAAATACATTTTTAATTGATAATTTTGACAAAAGAGTTAGGTTATTGTTGATTACAGCAATTTTATTTAAACATCAATAATAATTATATTTAAATGTTTTGTACAGTTATTTTTGTAGTGAGTTTAGTTTTGATTATTATTTTCAATAGTAATAACTTTTTTTTCAAAGCGTAAATAATTATTATTTCTTTTGTTGACATGTAACTAATAACATCAATAATCAATACAATAATACAATCTATATAAAAGATAATTTATTTATATAAATTAATGTTTCATTAAATTTTGGAATCGGATTCTAATTCAGTTTCTTATAACTTTCAATTTTGTAACTGTTCTTAAAATGTAAGGTTTTAAAATAAAAGTATACCAATAGTTATTTTCGGACTACATTTAATTATTTGTGTTGCTTGCATATAAAATAATTGCTTATTAAATTTGATTATTTCTATTTACGTAATTTCTTTAAAAATTACTATATATTCTACAGCTTTATTAAAATATTAGTACCTATTTTAATATTACTTTACATTTCCAACAAAATTTCTTACATCATTGGTATTTGGTTTCATTCCACACGAACTGTCAAATATCACTTGTTTGTTTTGATAAATTTTGATTAGATGCTGGTTGACTACAATTGTGTACAATAAATGGCGTCCCTCTATTTTTATTATTGCTCTGACGAGTTATATTACTATCAATTTCTCTTTCTAGAATTATATGTTTCCCCTAAAATTTAAATATAATTTAAGCCAAGACTTGAAGAGAAGAAGAAAGTGTCACATATACAACCAGATAGACAAGTCTTTTTAAGAGAACCTTTAACTGATTGTGAGAGAATGTATTGCACAAAAAAATATATTTGTGTTGGGCTTCACTATCTCCCACAAAAAAATGTGTCAAGCTCACTGTTATGACCTCAAAATAAATAAGCATTGGTACGTAAAAAATAATGTGTTGACTGAAACCAGCAAACGTGGTACCCAAAATTGTAGTGCATAATTTATATTTAGTATTTATGTAGAATGACACTTGGAGGGTAAAATATTGCACGTAGATAAGTATTTTTTCATGTAATTGAAAAATTGAAAACATTAGCATTCTGTAAATAGGTGAGAAATATTTATGCGAGAACAGAGAAAACAATCCCGAACACTATAATTTTTCATAGACAAGTATGCATTCATAAACTCCATCTAAAAATTATGGACAGTTGAATGACCTGCAAATATAACGTATGTACTTTAAAGCATAGGCGTACGTGTTACTTTTCTGAAAAGGTTACAAATGATCAGCAAATATAGTTATAAATGGAGATATTTAGTAGTTTAGTTAGTATTAGTTAATTCTAATGCTATTTAATAAAACAACAAAACTGAATAAAAAGTGAACTAAACTTTTATCTGGCAATATTAAACTTGAGACTATAAAATTTACACATCTTCCAATTTATTGAGAAATGCCTGAACTAAACGTGACAACTCTGTTTACTGGTTTACCAGGTCATTAAACTGTCTATAATTTTTAGATGTACTATAGAAATGAGTGCGTTTTTTAAATGCACTATTTAAAAAAAAAGAATACTGGCAAATAACTTTAAAAACAATAGTTCTTATTAAAGTAAGGCGCACGTTACCTCATTAAAAAACCGATTAGAACAATAATTACTATGTAAAACATGCATACAATGTTTAAAACTTTTATCAAACAGTTGTACTGTGAGAATTAAATAGAAATTATGTTAATGGGCACAGCGAAGCAATTCCCATTTGAATACTGTTGTTAACTATATTTACACGTGTCCCATGCGTAATTTTAGCAGGAACTATGTCCACTGTTTGTCTGTTCTTCTCAAAAGAGAAGTGGAATGCGTTCATGCAGTTTTCTTCAACAAGATTGATTGCGTTGTTTTTTGGAATACGGAAGATCCCTGAACGTAGGAAAGAATGCAAGGTAAAAGGATCTGTAACAGGTTCACGCAAAACCGAAATCGTGTACAGTTTTTTGTTCAACAAATATAATAGGTCGGCAAATAACACAATACCCTTTGTCAAAACAATGAATTTCGAATAACGCTTTAATGAATGTTGTTTGTAAATAATGGTTCTATTACTATTATGCTTTATCATTGTATTTATTAGTATTGCATTAGCTAGCACGATGGTTTATATTTCTACAAAAAAAAATTACATTCCAAACACGTAAGAAATCGTTCTGGCTGTTAGCTCCATCGCATTGTTCCTTCACAGGTCCTAAATTTGTCCCTAGAGACCTCTAAATGTTAATGGTGCAATAAGATATAAAACACAGTTCTTATCATGTTGGGATAGTTCGTTATAAGTGACGCTGCTATTCTCTTCTGATAGCATGGAGCGATTTGGGAATCTTTATATTTTTACCCTTATAGAGACCCCGAAACATATACTGCAGTTTTTAAATCAGTATTCTCAAGATTACTGATACCACCGATCAGCGAACTAAAACATGCAGATTCGAATGTTTTTAACTAGATAAGTGGTTACATTTTCATATCTTTGGATATTTTTTGTCTAGGAAAAGAAAGTCTGCTAGACTAGACGTGGCCGAAAACGTGATATCATTGGTGTGACATCACATGACGTTCAGCGCGGTTTATGTTTCTGTAGATACAGGTATACATGGAATAGGCAATTTGCATATTTTTTTATTTTATTACCAAAATATTATTCAGTTCATTTTGTGCATACTGTGTTAGTTTTATGTCATTATCTGCAAAAATAAAGCGGTAATAAATTAATAGATTTATTACGTCTTTCCCAACCACAAAAACTCGAGAAATACAAGTGGCGATTATGCGACGTCACAGTATATGAACACGTCATGTTGTTTTATATGCCGTGACATGAATGTCAAAATCGAACTGTCAAAGTCAAATAATTATTTGTTTTGTTGGTGTGCATTGTGTATATACTCGCGACAAGAATTCAGACGACTTACGTCATATGAACAAATGAATAATTCATTATATTTTCATCAAAATATTTAAGAAACTGCAACTGATAGTAATAAAACTGTATACTACACTAAAAGTTTGCATTATATGTTGCACTAAATTGCAAAAAATATTGTTTTTAACGCAATCAAATATCGAAAATTACGTTGACAATAAAAACAAATGTGTAAGCCGTGACATAAGACGTCTGAAAACTTGACGCGAGTATAGCATCCGCATAATTATAGTAAATAATGGCAACAAAGAGTGGATTTGTTGAAAGACAATCAGATAACCTGCCCAAAATTGTGAAAAATGACTTACGGTGAAATGATCCTCGCAACAATATAACGCCGTTATGTTTGATAGTGTTGCATTCTCTTTTCGTCTCTATCCATTGAAATGCACAATTTCTCACGCATTTTCTCATTTTTAGGAACCGAGAAGAATATTTTTTCCAGGGTGGTTACCGTAGTGTTTTTGCACTTTGGTACCACACAATACATAGGTACTTATAAAATTTGTGTTTTATCGGTTCCATCCCCTTCGGCAATCCAAAACTTATGTTATAATGCTGGACTGGACGCACCGGACACCACAGAAACACCACAAAGTTCGACGTTAACCACAGATTACGAAACGAGTTCGCTAACCGACTTAACTAAACCTACGTCGATTTGACAATTTGACATGTGTCACCATGGACGTTTCCATATACTGTGACGTGACCAATCAGAATGTTGTTTCCGAACCCGTGACTATATTTGAATAAATTGCTATATAAAATAATTAATTATGAAAAATATAAGAACAATTTTACAGAATTAGTAAAATATTCTTGTTAAGTACTTAATATATAATAAAATAACAATTTTTTTAAGCATTTAAAAATTTCATGCAAATTGCCTATTGGTGATGTAAACAGGCGTTTGTTTCTTATGCTATTGTGGCAGTTTTTGGTCATAGATAGTGTAGATGCTGTGTAGGTAATGTTGCGCAATTTCCACCATGATGGAAGCGGGTTTTGTGCAAGCACAATCGGACAATTTGCCACCGGTGGATTAATTCAGTTTTGTGCTTATGAGCTTCATGATGCGAATCTTAACTTCATTAGTGCAGAAATACGATGAGTCAAAGCAAGCAGGTGTCTATCTTTCGTTTTTAATATTATCTACCATCGTTATTATAGTGGTGATGTGGTGAACTTACGGTATTGTTAAACGTAACTTAAAAAAAATGTAAAATTATGTCATCTGACTTCACATTAAACTACTAAATCTGAAAAATAATAAAAAAAATGCAATAAATAATGATATTTAACATTAAATTATTAATTTTTTTCAAATTATCTCATTATCTTTTCATTGCTATTTACCACAGATTTAATTTCTTCTTCAACATTAAAAAAACTTTATTTATTACTTTTTTTATTATGTTTTCAGAATAAAACAGGTAATTTAATGTAGTGAAGTCAGATACCACAATTTTATAAATGCCGTAAATAACATTCTATATCTCGTATATGGCAAATACATAATATGGTATTTGGAATCGGAATGCAACGCTGAATAAAATAAATGAAAAAAAGGTAAGTCTGCTTTACCATTGATTTACATGTTGGTAGTTTAATAGAAAAGTTTAATTGATTATTTTCAACTTTGTATTTTAATTTTTCGATAAACTTAAATCTTCCTACTTATGTATTTCCAATTAAACTTTTTTCGTTGTGCTACATCGCCCTACATCACATTTTTCTTTTTATTTTTTGGCACGGTGAAATATTTTTTATCAGGCGCTGTATGCTATATTCGTATATGTATAATGGCATAATGTATAATACTTCTTCCATTTGCACGATGATGATGCACTTTTTTCTCATTTTACGAGTCTATTTTGCAACTTTATTCAGTACCACCACAGTCTATTATACAGTCCGGCGTCTTCACGTCCGCTTCTTTGATGTCAAGGTCCCAGATTTCGTTTTTTCAGACGACCAAAAGACAACTGCGCATTTACCGCGCACATTCGCGCTCACAATAGGCACTGTGATTTGTCAAGAAATGGAATTTCTCCCACTTCGTCGTGTACATATGAATTTCATTGGTGTTCATTGCGCATTTAGCCGCGATTTAGCCACACCATCTGGAACCTTCACTCGACGAACTGTATAATAAACTGTGGTACCACTGTAGATTGTAAACATCAATATGGCTGGAACATATAAGGTAACGACAATCGTTTGGAATAATAATGACAATCTTTATAATGAATTTTGCGATTTTTTTTGAACTGCTGACATATTCGTAATTAAATCTACTTTTAACATTAGTTCTTTGTTGTTCCACTTTTCAATAGAGGTTTAATGCAATTTCTACTCAGAACTTCTAGAAGTTCAAAAACTGTTTGGAGGGAGTGTCATTATTGTTGCAAATGCATGTACCTACCTAAATCAAAGTCGAAACAAAAAACCAGAAGTGAATACATTGTCGAATTTCAGTATGATTGTTGTTTAAATTTGGCAATGCAAATATCCTTCTATTTGTCACTTGCCGGAGGTTCACTTTTGACAAAAAATGCTATGCAAAACAGCTTGTTAAACGTTGGATTTAAGTAGGTATTTTGTGTGCTAACTGGTGTGGAAGACGCTACGCCCACTATAACCGCACATTAACTGTATCAAAACATCGTTCCTAATTTAATAGCTTATAATGGTGGGTATATTTATACATTCGAGTGACATAGACGGACAATAGTGGGTATTTTAATCGTTATTTTGGTCCTCGCTGTTTGGCTACAGTCTGGACTAAAGGTTTTCGTGTACTGCAAAGTATCTACACGCAACGTCAAAAGTCTTGGTCCATGTATTTAAAATAATTCGATTAAACCTAGTGGTAAAAAAGTACATGTACTTAGGGAACAAAAAAGACAATAAAAAAGTGCAGACCATCAACCTTTACTTTATTACCAATATTTTTACAAATCTGGTCAGTTTGGCAGTGCATTCAGCCAAGTGTTCCTTTGAATTTTTGTACAATATAATGCCAGGACGTGAAATTTTTGCGTTTACCCTAGCAAGAATGACTGCTTTACATGATGCAGGACATTATAATCATCATATATCGAACATGTTGGGCATTCCTAGATCTGTTGTACGAATAGTACACAGATACGAAGAATTTGATACAGTGGAAAACAGACTACGTAGTGGACGTCCTCGAGTACCTAATAAAAGGAAATATCGGTATTTGGTGCAATATGTCCGTAGACATCGCACATTTTCAGGTTCAGCTCTCAGAATCCACTTTCAAGGAACGTTTCGCCGTATTATATCGACACCTACTATTCGTCTCCACAACGCAAATTTACGTGCTAGAAGACCATTACGGGTCGCCATTCTACTTCCAAGGCATCGTGCTGCCGATATCCAGTGGGCGCGAGCATAGGGGTTGGCTTTTACGCCAGTGGCGGTGGGTCTTATTTACATACGAAACCAGAATTGGGCTGGTTACTGATGGCAATCGACAAAGAGTCTGGAGAGAACCAGGTCGTCAACAGCGACTCCGTGAAGTTTCTCCATATGAAGGGGGTATCGCCATGTTTTGGAGTGTAATAATGTTCAACTGTCGCACCCCACTAATTCGCATACCACAGAATATGACCAGTCAAATTTACATTGAACAAGTTATTACGCCCTGATGAATCCTATTGAAAACATGTATGATTTTGTTTGCTAGAGCCATTCATAATCATATTCCACCACCTCAGACTGCAGATGAGTTAGTCGTAGTGGCAGAAGAGGAATGGAACAATATTCCGCAAGAGATCGTTAACCGCTTGATTATCTCAATGCACAGACGTGTCAATATGCTATTGGAACATGGTGGAGGTCATACCGACTATTAGTTAAGTAGAGAACTTGCGTTGTTACTTCTTTTTGATTTAATAAATTTTGTCAAAAATGTCACACATTTGCTGGTTTTTAATTTTCTAAGTACGTACTCGGTTTATCGAACATATTCTTTTCACAAAAAAAAAGATTCAGAAAACAATATACTTTTATAACTGTTTTTCAAAAAGATTTCTTTAACAAGAATAAGGGGGGGAGTCCAAGACTTTTGACGTTGTGTGTAGTTAGATTCGTTTAAAGCAAATTGTTTAAAACTTTATCACAAAAAGTTAACACAAATATTTGATAATGACAGTCTCATATTCACGTCTGGGGCGGTTTTATAGTGATTGCAATTGAACCATAACGTGACGGTTCATTGTTTCTACAAATACCTAAATATTAACCAAATCAAACGGATTTATACGCTTTCACTTTTATCAGAGGTTACCAAAAAACAACACAATACGCGGTACGCGACATTAGAAGAAAAAATAATACAGCGGAAGCAGGGATCGAATTGAGAGCTGTATTTCGTTTCTTCAAACAAATATCCCAACTGCCTAACGTTACTTTTAATTTCAAGTGGTCGTTTAGCTGCCAAAACTATTACAGTTGCTTATCAAAATATATTTTTTTCTCCTCCTAACATGTTGTATAACCTAAATACTGTGAATCATACGAATTTTATTTTTAATGCCGGTTATTTCACGACGAACTGTTTTTATTTTAGTTAGCTTGATAAGTTATTAAAAATTTCAGCAGTTATTCCTGTTGGAAATCAAATGCGTGTTATACTTTTGGACTCAACTCGACTGAATTTTGCGTAGAACTATCAAGCAGATCTGACGGGACAGCTGCTTTTGAGAAATTTATTTTTTGAAGAGATTAATGTGGACCGAACCTGTTATGAAAAATAAATGTATTTACCAAAAATAGACGTGATTATCCCGGAATATTATTCAGTTTTAGGAATGTAAGGACACAGGCGCCTATTTTGTACCCAGCCTGATATCTTCTGTGTTCGTTGCTAGTTGTTTTGTATTCAGTACGCACTACGGTTATGTAACATACTTGAGAATTTTCATTTAAATTAATCGATATTTTCCCAAGAAAAACCAACTGACATTTCTAATACACTTTACGAACTTACTTTTAAAATATCTATACCTGAGGCCCAAAATAATAGAGAGTGATTCATTCACAGCACTTAGATGAGTATTGCAGGTGACAAGATTCCATACACGTGTCACCTGAGAAGGGTTCAAAGAACACAAAATTACTAAAAATAACTTGATGTTGAATGAATCTAGCACATAAATAATTTACTTTAAAAAGTTTATACTCACCAACTTACACCTACCTGATGCGCACTCTGCCGATATCACACCTTAACACATAATACACTACACTATTTACATACACATTAATGCATATACACTATTGGTTACTAGCACTGTCACTATAACGGTCACACTTATCGTTCCTAAAATAGTTGCAAACAGTTTCCAACCGTCAGACGCACGTTCTTACGTTTATAATGCTTACACAAGATTGAAAATGCATTGTTTTAGATGCAGTGAGCATTCTTCTGATGGTTGGAAACTGATTCTGGTGTACTACGAACAAAACTATTATAGAGTGCATTATCATATAACCACTATAGCACCTGGGTTCCATATGTGGCAAAACAGTACCATACTTTTGTCATCGTATGACTCATCATTTACCCTTCATTGATCCGTCACTGTTTATATGTATAATATATAAGTGTATCAATAATATTCTTCCATTCAGACTTCAATCTTTTAATATTTGTCTTAGTCTCTACGCCATATCACTATTTCGTCTTTTTCTATCAGCATACTCTTTCTGTTTCATTTATAACACGAAAATTTATGTCACGCATAATTCGCAAAAGCTCCCTTCTAGATATTCTAGGCAACCTTTCTTCTGTGAGATAGCAATCTGATTTTTTTATTGTCGAAAACTTATACTTAAAATATTATCATAAATTGTTCGCATATTTTGTTTCATCAACCTCTATCTTCTTCCTTCAGTGAATAACATGAATCACTATTATTTTCGATCACGACTTATAGCGAAGTTTTCATAATTATTCTGTAAACTTTGCTTTTGGGTAGGTATCTCTAGTCAACTTCTTTTTGCGTCTTCATCATTTCGAACAGCACTTTATTTATGGTAGCAATAAAATGGCCTCCGAAATTATTTTTTGAGATAAATTGAAGCATTTATTCTCGAACTGG
Source organism: Monochamus alternatus (assembly GCA_037114965.1). Lineage (NCBI taxonomy): Eukaryota > Metazoa > Arthropoda > Insecta > Coleoptera > Cerambycidae > Monochamus > Monochamus alternatus. The sequence goes on along the minus strand of CM073431.1, from coordinate 92,787,171 downwards.
ACTGGAGCGATTATTTGGGGGTAACTTGGCGAAATTGGATGTTGTTTTCTTGCGCAGAGATACACTAGGTAGTCAATCGTTGGAATTTTATGGCTTCTGTAAAAACAATAAAGGCAATATATAGCTGTTTTAGAAGATAAAACATTATTTTTTCGTTGCGGACGCACAGTCAAATAAAAAACGTCACGTTTCTTGTTAATTAATAAACATAGTAAAATTTAATTTTTTACGACTGCTACTAGACAGTAAATCTTTTAATTATGGAAAAGCAGTTATTTTATATAGCTGTAGGTATCCAAAGTAATATTATTGGTGTATAAATTATTTTTTTGTCCATAAATTAAGGCTGTGGAAAAGTAAATGTAATGTTTTTTATGATTAAGACGCTAACAATCAATGCTTTTTTATTATTTGCTTCGTAATTTATTAACCGTAAAAATCGAAAAAGTTTTTTGGTGTATTATTGTGTAAAAAGAGAAAAACAATTCTATATGATTTAGTATAGATACATATACATACATGTTAGTTCGTAGGCTTCCGCGGGTGTTATATGTGGTTGTAAAATTTCTCCGGGTTCCTTTCCGCGATGAATCTTCAAAAGAACCATTTGTTTGACAACGTTTCGGTAAATTCTCATTTACCATCTTCAGGTCTTCTTACTTCTGCTTCGCGTTACTACGTTCGGCCGAACGAATTTTACAACCATATACATACATATATACACACATATACATGAATACAATGCAAAATAATGTTACGATATTTCTATAACAATTTGTCAAATTCACAAAGTATATCATCATAACACAATCCACATACACAATGAGAAAACACAAAATAAATTAAAAAAAAGAAACCACTATTTTATTATCACTTATAATCAAGAAATTCGTCAATTGAATAAGCATTAATCCCAATCAGATATTTTTTAACCTAACTTTTGAAGTTCCGAAAAGATCGTAGGCTTTTATAGATGTCTGGTAAACGATTATACAACTTCAGTCCAAGAACATCATGAGCTTTCGAGGTAATAGTGAGGTGTTAGCCAAAGTTGTTTTAATCGTTGGAGTATTTGGAGCATGTAGGAGGAAAGCAATCACAATTTTGACATTAGATGCCATAAAAGGTTGTCAGTTATTTATTAGTGTGAATATTCCGAACACAAAAACTCATGTTCCAAGAATGTTTATGATTACTGAGGGATCAATAGATGGTATCTATTTTTTAGATATATTTAGTAAGTACGCAAAACTTCGTCCAGTCAATACGACGCATCAGCGGTATTTCTTGACATATCGAAGTAATAAATGCTGTACTCTGCCAATAGAAATCAATACAATTGGAAGTATGCCAAAAAAGATAGCGGAATTCCTTGAACTCTCCAATGCCAATGAATACACTGGTCATTGCTTCCGGTACAGCTCTGCAACAATGTTGGTAGATTCTGGACCTGACACTTTTAAAGCAACATGGAGGTTGGTGATCAAGTTCAGTTGCCGAGGGTTTCGAAATATCGAAAATTCCATTGAACAGAAAAACGAAATAGCAAAAAGAATCATAATAGGTCAGAAAGATGCATCAAATAAAAAATTAAAAGAAGTTCACGCAGAAGCAGAAGCTAGCAGTATTAACACTACTAGCAATTTATTCATTACGGCTACTAGAACTTGCGTTGCTGTTAGAGAAGAGAAGCTGGATTTATTCTCTAGTATTTATTCACTTTAACAATGTACCTACATAATTGTACCTTTAAAATGTATAGCAAATAAATATTTTCATTGTTTTTAATGTTTCATTTTTAAGTGCTAGTATCTAAAAAGTGTAATTTCGAAATTCTAATCAATATCAAAAATTGTCAAATTTCGAAAAGCTTTCAGAAAAACAATTTTTTTGCTGCGCTCTTTTGACTCGTAATTTACCCCAAAATTACGGTAACTTCGGATAGGTAGGTAGTCAAAGATACAATATTTTAAGATTGGCCTGTTTGGACACGACTCTAGTACGGAATTGAGAAACTCAAACTGTCGTATTCACCTCGTTATGCATCGATTTTCGTGGGAACCTATATCTGGTTCCGCTTTACATAAATAGATAACTGACCGAGGCATATAGGATATGCTACGCGCAGCAAATAATTTGTAAACAAACAAACCATTTGCGTGTAATCCTCGTCTTCTGGACAAATGCGTTCAGTAGCAGCTTTTAGACACGGTTGATTGATTATCCCGTCTTTTTACAAAAAAAAAACGTCTGTCCCGCTGAGGAAGTCAGAACCTTGCTTGGAAGTGTCGGTTGATGCTTAATCAAATAAAAATAAGATGTATCGTTCAAGCGTTTGAAGATTTTTTTCTATTTTGCCACATAATTGGCTGGACGAGATTTATAGCAAAAAAAATGCGCGCCGCGTATGCCGCAAACTGTAGCCGCAGTAAATCCAGCTGAGTATCATTTGCGCCCCTCTGAAAGCTACCCCTTGCGTCTTCCTTTGTCCAATAAGCCAGACCAAACACTCTCGTGTAGAGCCGAAGACATTCCTTTCTCTTTCGCCTCGCCGAAATCGTAATAATCTCGCGGGAGACAACGAACACGCACGCAGTGTTGCCAGACGATTTAAATTTTGTGTGCCAACTGTGCCACAAAAATGTACCAGATTTTGAATGATTGTACCAGATTTCAAATATGTTATTAAATATGGACAATAATATTATTTACGTTATAAATACTGATTGGTCAAATTAACTTAAAGCCCCAGTAAATGAAAAACAGCTAATTGCATGTAAAAAAATAGTAATCGTATTCATAAACCTAGACTATTCCTAGAGGCAGTTTATTTTTTCAATGTATTTAAAATGTATTATATAAATACAAAAAATAGTCCTATCAATTGAGACAATAGAGTGCTCACGAAGTAGGACAGGAATAGTTTTTGACATAATATAAAAAAGGTAGGTGTTGATAAAGTTCATTTCGTCCCAAAATATACATATAAAATAAATACTGAAAGAAGAAAAAAAACTGTGTTCAATACACATACTTCAATACCACAAAATAAATACTAGTTGGGGATCTAGGGAAATTTAAATTTTACTAATGCATAGATCAAGAAACAGGGAGAAATAAATCAGTAAACAGACCAAAAATAGACCATGAACATGAGTTAGGGTTGGTAGGTTGGTGAACTGTTACATTTAATACCTATTATTAGAATGTTTACTACTAGTTGCCAAATAACAAAACTCCATGTTAGTAGGTCTCAAAAAGAAACGCGTAATAAACACTTTTTTACTCAAATATTCATTTTGTACCAAAAAGCTAGCGTTTTTAAAAAAGTTGTACCACTGTACTTTTCTCTTTAAAATGTACCAAATCTGGTACAATTGTACCACCTCTGGCAACACTGCACGCACGCCGTGCACGGAAGTTCCCCTACTCACGTTTTGGGAGGCTGGTTTTAGTCAATTTATTCGAGGCGGCGTTGCCGCGTTTGTCGTGGCGCCTCCACCAATTCCTGTAATGTTGAACTTCATTGCGGCAGAACTGATTCTTGTTTGGATTTAAAGGGATACGGCGAAGCATTTTATGCGCTGTCTTGGGAATTTTTGATTTGTGGTTTGTTCTGTCCAGTCCTTAAAAGGTCGCCGTAAAATGATCAAATTTGTGATGTTTTTTTTATATACAAAAATCTCAAAAAATAAAACAAATGGAACAAAAGTGATATTAAAAATAAAATTATTGATGTTTTGTTCATCCACTTTTACTATTTAAATTCATCTCAAATAATAGAATAACTTTTAAAATGCGTTTGTAAGATACACACTATTTAGCTATTTTAACCCCACATTTTAACAATTATCTTCACATACTTATAACAACCTTATATGCAGAAGTTAACATATTTACAGTTAAATTAAAAAAAAAACGATTTTGAAAGATTTCTGTACCTAAAAATTTGTTGATTAAACCGCTTTTTGTCATTATATAATACATGGTGCCCGGGAAAATATGGGAAATCTCTCAAGTGCATATAGAACATGAAAAAATAAGATGACAAGTTCCTACAAAAATTTTTCCTACAGGCCCTCCCTACGGAGATATGTGTTCCTGAAGGACGCCGCTGAAAATCCTAATCCTAATGCCTACATTTTTAACACTCATGCTAAAGACTTTAAAATAATAAATCTGGGTAGCTTCAACCTTTGACTAAAACAAGGTATTCTTGTTTATTGTCTATAAAATGAACCGTTTACGTGAAAGAGAATAATAAACGAATTCATGTTTTATTTTTAATAAAGAAGGCCATGATTTTTTTCGACAACAAAGTGCGATTCAGGACAGGAAAGTTTCATTTTAAGATGTTTAATCCGATAAAATACAACAATTAAAAAACGCAGTGGTGTCTCGCAGGAGGCACCTTAATGAAATTATTGAAAAACTTCACAAGACGGTTCAATATCGAACTTTTTTTCGTAAAGGGTTCATTTTATCAATAAACAAAACAAGACACACAACAACAACATTGCTGTTATTTGTTAAACTCTACAATATTACTCAGTTCTTAAATATCTAAAATTGCTTATATTTGTATAAAACGCTATTTCAAGAATACGGTGACCTTAAAAGTGTCGTTTTTATAAGCAAATTCATAGCTGTTTTTAGATTCTGCTAAACAAATCTAACCAAGCTAGAAAAAAATGTTACTTCACTTTGCTAATTATACAAATCTTCTCCAGACATGATAAGGCATTTAGAATTAGAAAAAGAAAGCAGATTTTTAGCTCGTATGTTTTATTATGAAGTTCCTCGTAAATTTTACACGCCAACTGCACATTGAGAAAATTGCATACCGCATTATAAAACTTTAAGGAAACTCTTGTTTTGTTTTGACTTTACAAAAATATGAACTGCCACCTCCTGTGTGAATTTTCTCTGTACATAATTATCTTATTCAAAGTACGATTCTCTATCTATAAAATGGCAGCCTTCAGTATTTACGAAATGTCAGTTCGCTTTTTGTTGCTTATTGTTGCTTTGTGTTTGTTGGGTTTCGTTATAGTTCAAAATAAGCATGATATAAAGTTGCCGTTATTCTCTAAGTTGCAATAAATAATTATTAAATGTTTAAAACTATTTAATTTTTTATTAAATTTAATAACATTTTACAAAATTTCCTTTTTGCTCATTGTTAGGTATTATGTATGTCTTTTTTACGCACTCCAAGTCAATTGGAACAGTTAGAGTAGATTTCCTATTAAAAAAATTATCTACTTATCATACTTTTAACTACACAGTTAATAAATGAACAATATATAACAACAACGCAAAGAAAATAATAATAAATCAAGAAATTTTAATATGTACGTATTTTACTTTTGTCAAAATAACCAAACGCTGCACTACATATCAACAACGATTTAAAATATGTAAATATTTTTCAAATGTAATTTTTTTACAGGAGAAAGAGTTTCAATGTTCAGGTGACTGCTTTATGTAATAGTTTTCTTTGTATTTGTTAAAATATCCAGATTCTCGTGCCGTAACGTTAACGTGGCAACACCGCTCAGTTTGTTTTTACTGCAGCCTTATTGGATTGGTTAGAACGGTTAGCGTAGCGTAGCTTGGTTAGAAGGCGAGCGAGACGCTCAGTTTTGTGTCGGTTGTTGTTGTGTAGTAGTTGTGTTGTGTTGCACGTGTATTTTTCACGTTGTCGTATTTCATCGACACGAATTTTCTCTTCCGTAATGAAAGAAACTGTTTATCGCGGAACTCTTTGTATTTTACGGTGACAGATTCTTTTTCTCCGCGCGAACCAGTCTAATCTAGTGTGCATCGTGGAGTTGCAATGATAGTGTGATGCAGTTCTGTGTTAGTAGTGAGTGTATCTGGAGAACGAGAACGGTTTAACTGTGTGATGCACCCGACCTGTTACCTCTACTTTGGATTAATTTGCTGAGATTCGTAAGTTTCTATACGTTTTTTCCCCGACAATTAGCGATGCGGTTTTGTTTTTGCGACTTCTTGATTTTTATTCTGAAATTGCCAGTGAAATGTTTTTAGTTTGAATGTTTATGTGTCAAAACAAGCGACTTCAATAGCTGGTTTATCTCTTTTATTTGAAAAGTTTCATTTCTTGTAATGTTTCTTTTAGTCCTCGGACTACAAAAACAAAATTCCATTGTTTTTTGTAGAATACTACGAGTGTGTCGAATCCGATGTAGGATTTCAGTATAGAATTACAATTTTTTTTTTCAAATAGACATTTATAAAGAAAAATTAAGAATTATAGAAGTAGGTACATGCTTTTGCAATAATAATAATGACTGCCTCAAAACAGTTTTTTAAACGTCTGAGTAGAAATTTCATTAAATCTTTATTGGTGACTGAAACAACTAATAATAATTAACATTAAAAGTTAAAAGTAGATTTTATTACAAATACGTCAACAGTTCAAAAGAAATCACAAAATTCATGTTAAAGAGGCAATATTATTGCAAACAATTCTACCTACATACATAACCATTTACTAATCTAAACCTACTAGATTTTTATTTTTGTCAGTGTCAGATAATCCTATCTCATATTATACAGGATGTTTTGAATTTGAAACGTAAAAATGTATACCTACTATACTTAATTTCAAATCCGTATACCTAATTAAGTAAAGCAAGTTCTGAAAATACAAAAAGGTTTTCTCTCGGGTCTTGCCTAATTTTTTCACTAGTAGGTTGTTTCTGCTTAAAGTAGCTACCTTTTCCCTATGAAATAGATATACGAGAAAATGCTAAGAAAAGGTCCTACTGTAGAAATTCAGTAAGTTCTAATGCTTGCTACAGACTATTACATATCCTTTTAAAGGAAAGACCGCACTATGTGGTCGCCGTCTAGGCACATCGCGGATCTTTCTGTGTCGAGCTGTTAACGGACATTTACAAAATCACTCACATATATCGTTCTCTATGCGTTTCCGACTTGTTCAACTATAAGTACGATTTAGATGTCAAACAAGTCAAAATAATATGTTCTGTGGAAGATATATGTTTATTAGTTCTTTACTTTTATTTGACGCGATTGGCTGAAATGCTTCAAAAAGTCCAGTCCTCGACCTATTAGTGTAAAGGAGTAGGAAGGTACATACAATACATTTTTGTTGAAAATAATTTCCTTTACTAATAATTAGGCATTCAAGTAAATATTTAATTATTAATATTTATTTAAGAATGTTTGCATAAAATCGTTTTAAGCGATGCGGAATCCAGTGTCGCTGTTAGACTAGAATAAAAAAATCGCTAAACAGTTTTTTACAGTAAAAAAAATCAAAGTAGACCTTGAAAATATAAAACAATATTTTGCGTCAGAATAGAATTTTTACTGCCCCATCTTCTAGAGAAAAAAAAACGACACCAATCGGATAATAAATAGCATTTTTACAGGCCTGTTTTCATTTGAAATGGGTCACACTCTACCTATATGAAAAGGTACGTATACAATATTATCAATTTTTATATATTTTTAGGTATTAATAATATTGTGTGAAACTAACTACTCAGTGGATTTATATTAGCTTAAAATACCTTTCTAAAACAGTAAAACAATATTATCAAGTAAGGAAACTGAGTAAAAGAAAATTAAGGTCTGCTAAGTAAATAAAAACAAATGAATAGTAGGTAATGAAAATTAAAGTAAAAGGAATTATATTTTTTTATTAATAAGTGTTAAAATATTTGTGTACTTATAACTAGCCTTTTAAAATAAATTATTGTAAAATTTTTAAGTAGACGTTCCTTCTTTTCTTAGATTTCAGTTTACTTACATTAAGTACCTACATATATATTTTTATGTACCTACTGGTAGTAAAATTTTAATTTATTAGTTTGGTGTTTTCAATTCATAGATATTTAATTACTTGAATTACATTGTACGAATTGTTTGATGTCGGTGTTTTTATTATAAAATAAGTATTTTTTAACCGTATCGAATTGTCCTGATGCAATACCAAACTTTTAGCGTGGCGCCTTCCGAATCAAACTACGCATATATCGCGGAAGCGTCTCCTGAGAACACCGGAAACAACGAGGTGGGCTTATGGAAGCTGTGCCCTAATTTGGGAACATCCTGCACAATTTTCAACGATGATTATCCGCCACCGATAAGTAGGTATTTATTTGTACGCCCACGGCAGATGGCATGAGTTTGTTTGTAACAAATTTTAATTAGATAAGCATTAGATAGAGTGCAGTCGTGCGTGCAGAAATAAAAAAATGTGTGAATTGTTATGAAAAATATTTAAAGTTAAAGTAAAAAGCCGGTTATTAGGCTCAACGCACGAAGCGCCTCAACGATTGCTACAATAGTTGTGGTTACAAATTTTTTCACAATTTTTTCGAATTGTAAGTACTCGTATAAAAAAATAGGTATCTAGCAATGCATTAACATCGGAATGGTTATGGTATGGTTATATAAGCTTCGTTGTTATACAGGATGTTTAAGGAGGAGTCGTACATATTTCAGTATGTTATTCTACGTTCAATTTTAAGCAAAAAAATTCCTATGAACTTAGGTCTTGAAACGCTTCATTTAGAATATACCTACAGAATGTCAAATTTAAAAAAATTAATTTCATTTTCTTTAATAATCTCGACTAATTTCAGTTAAATTCATAAACTTTTGTATATGTCGACTAAAGTTGACATTTTTTAGGTCGATGAATGTGGCACTTCCATGAATTTTGTACTTCTGATTTTCTGTTATTTTTTTTTCATGCGATTTTAAGTGATTTGCACAATTTTACAGATTTCACTGATTTTCTACAGATTTTTTTGATATGACACAAAACGTAGGTACACCTGGTTTTAGGAGTGTCACTTCCATTTGGCAGCTCTTCACTGAATCATTCAAAATCCGTCCAGGAGGCTGTAATCGACCAATTACACCTCGAATTACACATGGACACCCGGTATAAAGTTCGCAAGCCCTCCTATCCAAAAACAAACTTTTTACAATTTCCTTTGTGACATAATTTTTAGTAAACAAATACTGATAACAATTTCTTGTCAGATTCATAAATTTTCTTTAAATTGCGATGGGACATTATCTTTATACAGGGTAGCCTTTATGTAGGTATATTTATTTTTACTTAATTAGTGTATCTTTAACAGTTTTCTTGATTTGGTTGGAGTATTCAAACGAAAAACCAAATGCATGGGGCAAATGTCTGACTCTTGGTTTGACTTAAGGGCGCCATATTTCTCACCATAAAATGATCAAATTTGTGATGTTTTTTAAGTACTGAAATCTTGAAAAATAAAACACGTAGAGTAAAAGTACCTAATATCAAAAATGAAATTATTGATGTTTTGTTTATTATACACTTTTACTGTTTAAACTCTCCTCAAATAACTTTTAAAATGCATTTGTATGACAAACATTATTTCGCTATTCTAACCCCACATTTTAACAATTATTTTCACGTACTTATAAACAAAAGTGAACAATCTTATATGCAGATCTATGTAAGTTTATGTTATAACAATGTTTTATGTCTTAAATTTCTATTAAAACTTAAGTATGTAATATATTTCGCAAAACGACGCGTCCCACAAACTAAATTTCCTGTTCAACGTACAGTATTTTTTTATCTCCTCATTTCTGCGTGGATGCGATAAGCTTATAAATTTCGTTAAGTTAATGGCCCGGAATGTGTAGTATCTTAAGAAAACATTCGCAGGGGCCATTCATAATGGCAAGGCCGGATGCGAGGGCGACGCACCGCTGTGCGAGGACGATACCAGCAGCGGCCCCATTGGGGATCCCAGACACGGCTTACCCCTTTGAGTTATGGTCTTGCTGCTAACATGCGCACACGTCGCATAAAAAGATTCTCTGGAATGTGCACATATCCTACGGATGGGATTTACTTGGGTCGAAGACTTCTCCGGAGGCTTCTCCGAGAAGCTGGTCGGAAATACAAATGTAAAAATTTCACACTGAAAGAAATGTATACAGGGCGAGTCAGAAAGAATGCATCAACACTAAGCTGGAGATACTAGACACCAAAATATTATGTTTGAGCTTATCATGCCTTATACGAATGTCGCTGGCGAAATTCGTGATAATATTCACGCGACTTTCGTTTTTGATTTAAATTATTAATGGCGAGAAAGCCTCAACTTTCAATGAATTTCACAAAACAGGAATATTATCGCCATTTTTATCATTATGCGGAATTAGTAAGTTTAACTTGAGCTTCTGACAATCTGTCATGACAGTCAGTCGCAGTTTTATGATAAAAATGATTGAAAATGTTGCATTTGGCAAAATTCGCTAAAAGTTGAGACAAGGCTTTTTACGCTAATATTTATTGACATGAAAATTTGACACAGACCTACTAAGAAAAAAAATAGTAATATCAGCGCCTGAAAGAAAATCACCACAAAATACATTGAAACTGTTAAATGCACATAACTCAGAAACCGATAAAGTTGGCGACAAACAAGAGTACATTTTTTATGTAGAATTGAACGTTCTATTAGATTTTTAAGTATAGCTCAACAGATAAAAAAATATGTTTTAATTTACCAAAATAATACGGTGAAACTAGCGCCTTCTAGGAGGAACGTCAAAATAAACTTCAAATTCGTAATTTTTACAGCAAAAAAACCAACACTACCAATTTTCAGTCATGCTATCAAAACTTTCTCAATTATTGAGATATTAAGATTAATTATAAACTTCAACGTTAATACGAACAAAATTGTGTTATTATTGCACAAAAATAATATATATTTTTTACATAATTTATAGAATGCAATGGGTGTGACACATCCAAGAATTTTGTACACTTTAGATCCCTAATACTTTAATGGAAATCAGCGAATTCAGATTTCACTGCAATCTGCCCTTCTTAAGCCTTAAGCTATGTACCATTATTAATGACTCATTCTGTATAAATTTCATACATCTCTTTATAAAATTATTAAAAACCGTTTATAAATGAAATGTACAAATTGTACCTTATAAGTAATTTACACAATTAGATGTGCAGAACTTCGCACTGTTGTTTTAAAATTTTCCAATTGTTTAAAAAGATACTACAAGTTACTGTCAACCATCGGATTTCGAGGATTTCTGTGAGTGGAAACATTTTTTACCCTTAACCGAGCCCATAGCTATATTGTATAGAGCGGCCCAAAAAGTGCTTTTTGAAACATTTCAACATAACTGTTCTCCAACTAAAACAATTTCTTACAAACTACTTCTTGTATCTTTTACTATCTGTTTACTAATTTATCAACAAAAATGATCATTTTAGTTGTTTTCAAAATTTTTAGTAAATAAATAAACAGAAAAAAAATATTAGATCACCTTGTATAGTGCTTTTTAGAAAAAAAAATCCTTTTGTCGTCGAATTCGTCGTTTGCACCTAAGTAGTATCTATTATTTATTTCAAAATAGAACAATTCTGCTTAAATCATTTATCGAATTTATCGTGAAAAAAAAACTATTTTACGGCACAGATAGTGATATCGAAACATTAATGGAAGTGTTCTGACGCTATTGAGGTAATTGCGAAATGTCAGGTTACATTGAATGATTATTTAGGCAATTTTTATAATTTTACGCCGGCGTTAATAAGAACCAATTTATGTTAAAACTAAACTTCCTTTTAGTTTCACTCCAAGGTTGAAGTCGATAGCACGTTTGATTTGTGTTTTATGTGTATTTTTTGGAAGTAACTTTTTTAGTGGCGTCGTGAAAATGAGCGAGTCAAATTACAAGCAACGTGTCAATTTTTAGTGAAATCTGGCGAAATGCCCTCGGAAATCCCTGGAAAATTGCAGGTGGCGTATGGAGGCGAATGCATATCGAAAACATGCGTGTTTGAATGGGCAAAACGGTTCAAGGAGGGACGTGAATCTGTAGAAGACGATCCACGTGAACCTCTCGTACTGACGCAAATGTTGACCGTTTACGTGCGTCTGACCGGCACCTAAGCATTCGTGCGTTGTCTGACGAGTTAAATGTCAACAAAGAAATCGTTCGCAAGATGTTACACGAAAATTTGAATATACGAAAGATTTGCGCAAAGATGGTGCTAAAAGCTCTCACCCGTAAACAGAAAGACATGCAAAAATCGATCTGCGAGGATTTGTTGTTCCGTAGTCGGCGCGACAGTAGAGACTGGATGAGTCGGGTAATCGCTGGAGATGAAACCTGGATATTTGAGTATGACTCCGAGAGCCGTAAACTAAGTCAGCAGTGGGTTGAAAAGGGTGGAGAGCGGCCAACGAAAGCGAGGATGTCCAAATCACGACTGAAGGCAATGTTGATCGTTTTTTTCGATATCCACGGCATCATTCATCGTGAATATGTTGACGTCCTGGAACGGCTGCGGGCCTGTTTTCCGTGTGCGACCCGAACTCGCCGAGAACGGCTGGATCTTGCACCACGACAACGCGCCAGCTCGTTCCCCGTTCATTGTGCAAGAGTTTTTAGTAAAAAAAGGCATTCCAACGTTGCCGCACCCACCCTATAGTTCCGATATTGCCCCCTTTTTTATTCCCCAAGATGAAGTCGCACCTCAAGGGAACTCATCATGGCCGCGTACAGGATTACTAAGGGTGCTTCCAATCGTGGGAGCAACGTTGGAATCGTTGTGTAGAGTTAAAGGGAGACTATTGTGAAGGTCGATAATAAAATTTTGGCGAAATTTAATTTTCTTGTTTCTTCATTGACAAATTCCCGGAACTTGATTGCCACACTGTATATTGTGAATTCTTTGTGCAAATATTCGTGAGTATGTTTTGCATTTTGTGGTATACTTATAACTAAATATCGTAGGATCTCAATAAATTTTGCTAAATTTCTAGAAAATACAGAAAATTTCCACTACATCTACACATACAAAACCGATTGGTTGGATTGTTGTTCACCTCCACACCCGACTTAATACAAATTGTCTTATGCAAATTCTGCACTTTTCTTCATTAGAGATAAAATTATACTGTTTTCAAACTGTTCCGGTACTATTTATGCAGAAAAAAATTATAGGAAAATAAAAAACGCACAAAACTTCACACTTCTATTATGCAAGTAATTTGTTGTTCACCCCAACAGCAGTTCCGATATCTATCAATAGATGTCAGCCACTTCGTGATTTTCGTCAATAGATTTAGACTGGCACGGCTACCAACGCATTCTGGTAAAGGCAGCGAGTATTTACAAATTCCCCAGAATCCCAGAAATAATGTTGTTTTGCTCTAAAAGCGAAAAACGCATCTGCTCTTCATGATAAATAATTATTGCAGATAAGTGACGTTGCACCGCGCATTTTCAAACAGGTTCGAAATATTTATAGAACAAATAAATATTATGCAGAAACGAGATAATTCCTCGAATGCAACTGCATATATAAAAGCGTTTTTAGCTGTTATCAGGACATAATTTTAGAATTTGATTCAAAGCATAAGCGCATTTGCACTCCGATAACAAGATAACGATTATTTTGTGCGTTTAAATTCACCACACAATAGTTTTATTTCCAGAAACTATTACTTAATCCACACGTGTATCTAACATTTCCAGTGGCAGCGCTATAGAGAAAAATACAGCATAAATCAGGGTTTAAATTGATTTTGTAATACATAAATATATGGTATAAATAGTCTTATTGTTATCGCGTTTGCCAATAAGTTTAATTTTTTTTATAATTAAGTAAAAATGTTCCATAAATAGTTTCGCAGTGGAAACATTGTAAATGTCTAACATATAAATAATCATAAAGTGTCCGTGAGGAAAAACATAGTATTAAGCAACTGGCTATCAGCTGACAAGGTCTATAATTACCACTTTGTAACATTCAGTAAATGTTTTTGTTGATTTATTTGGGTATTGTGCCAATTTGTAGTACATACTTAAACTATATACAAAAAAATGGGTAAATAAACTTTCGTGCCAAGAAGATCAGGTCAAGTCGTTAAAATTATTTTTATCCCGTTCCTTACCTATTCATATTCAAATTTTCTGTGTTTTGTTACGGTCAAAAATACCATGAAAATATTTAAGAAACTGTCTATAGTATACTTGAAATATATTATTCTAATTTTTGTTTTCTGGGCCTCAAAAAGAAGAAAAAATTCAGATGTCTCTTTGATTTAATCTTTTTTTACTATACACAGAAAAATCTTCTTCAGTTCGAAAATGATTTAAAAATACACTTCTGCACGGCACTGAAAACTGGTCCACTGTAAACCTGATAGGCGGCAATCTGCGATTAGACAAAAAATGGAAAGAAATGCTCAAGGAAAGAAATAAATAACATTTTATAACGCTGATTTTATCCAGAAAATTTAACTGCTGTTACCGCTATTGTTATTAATTATAGATTTAATTTTCGGTTTTAATTAATAAAATAGTTTGACATACCTGATGTCACAACAACAAAAATTTTGGGCCGGTCTTACCCAGTTTCTAACACAAATGTTTCTGCTTCTTGTTCGTTTTTAACTCGTAAGTTATTGGCAGCAGCTATGATACGATTGCGTAAATCATTAATAGTATAGTATGTATCCATTTCGGTGCGATACACTTCATTTTTAAAATATCCCCGCAAAAATAAGTCCAAATGATTTAAAGCCAAAAGATCGTGGCGACCATGGTACCCGGTCCTCCTCGTCCAATCCCTTGGTTTTAATGCTTGGACATGTTGTAGGTACATGGTACGGATATAATTAAGCCGTCGTATATGATACGTCATACTGCTGCAATAGGCCGTGGAAGTCCTGGACCTCCATCTCTTTCACAATTCACTTTCAAATTTCCCTCGCGTTGCACTGTTCTTGCACTCACTGCACACCGCGACAAAAGTAGTTGCATTTGGCACATCGTTCTGCTAAAGCATTTTCACAGGGTAATAAATTAAAACGATATCCATCAACTGAGTTGCCACTGTACACGTAAGCCATTTTTGACACTTGAAAAACTAATGTAAACACTGGTGTCACAAAAACTTTAGTAATCCGATTTCAATATTCGGAATTGCCTGTCTAGAGACTACAGTGGCCCAGCGATGTAAAGGTTGAAAATACTACAACGTCAATTATGTTTTACTCGGAAACTAAGGATTTTACAAAAAAATGTTTACCATTTTGCGTGATGCATCTATTCCCAAATTCTTTGAATCACCCTGTATAAGGGGAAATTAGATTTTTGGTTGATACGACCTTTTGCACTAATTCCGTTTTGAAAAATAATATAAAAATAAAATTGAGATTTAAATAACTTCATAACAGAAGATACGAGTTTCAGTTTCAAGATGTGCATAAATATACTAAATACCAAGTTGGTGTCAAACCGAAAATGATAGAAAAATGTAGATACTTTCTATTCTTAACAGCGCAGAATAGTTCACATAAAATAAAAAATAATAATTTTGTAGTTAAATGAAATAAATATTTAAGTTCATTATTAATATAATGGTTTGTTTAATGTAACAAAAATATTATTGTAGATAATATTTCGTTACAGTTGTGTCTGCCGTGCGGCAGAAATAGGAGATATTTTTGTTGAATGAAATATTTTGACAAACTCATAGCTTTAACCATTAAGTATGTGCAGGCGGTTTTCCAAATAATAATATAATATTATTGTTATTATTAAAAACTCTAAGGTTAGGTAGAAAAGAACATCAAATATTACCTATATATTATCTCGCCTATTATTGAACAACATTAGCATGTAATATTGTTTTAACATTTGTGCGCATACTTTCGAACCTGAATTCGAACATAACAGTTCCCTGTTTTTATAGTAATGTCGGTGAATGTGTACCCATTTTTTCTGTAAGTAGTTCTCGCAGTGTATTGTGATTTTGACAATAAACGTTTCAAAATGCAGAATACTGTTGCTAATCTAGCATCTAATAAGACGAAACAAGTCCGTTAGTTAAGAAAAGTGACGGGAGACGGGAGATTCCAATTACAGATTAAGCTATTAGACTATTATTATACTTTGATTTGTGCAGATTTTTTCCGAGCCGGGCGTTGTTCAATCCCTCAAAGCGATGGTTGTTTGTTTCGGATGTCAGCGAGGAAGAATATTGTCTTGATAAATGAAAATCCGTGCCCAAACTGACAAGTTTTTTTATAAAAATTAATTTAAATTATTTGCCGTTATGATGCTATTCTTGGGTTTAAGATTTTACGGTACATATTTATTTTATTTTCTCGTAATTTGTATTAAATGGCGATAGAAGAGAAAATTACTAAATGATTGTGCCGAAATTTAATTCAGAAAATATTAATTTAAGTAACCCTATAATAAAAATGTTTAACGGCTTACTTTTGGACGTTAATGCTACCATTAGAATTAAAATAGCCCAATTCGTATGCGTTGGTTTCCAGGAAAAAAAACACTTAACGTAATATGGGATATTAATTTTTATACTTAATATCTGACATTTATTATTATTGCAATTTAAAAAAACCATTTGTATTCGAAACGACATTCCAAATATATCGTTCAGTATTGAAAAATATGATCGTGGAAAAAATATAATTAGTAAGTGAATTAGAAATATAGGTATACTAATGAATTTGACTGTTTAACAATTTTTAGGTTTTAGAAAAACGGCTGAAATTAGTCGTTAATATTTGAAAATACAAGTAGGAATTTTTTATATCGCTATATTTTGGCACACAATTTAAATACCTACATATCAGTTTATTCACAACACAATTCATTGAGAAATCAATAAAATATATAAAAAAACGTATATTACCCTAGCACACCGTTTGAAGTATAGTACAACTTCAGATTTCGAGAAACTAAAAACGAAATGAAGGTTACTACATATAACTTCAAATCATTTTTTAGCCTTCGCTTGGAGTATAGTGACTACTACAACGGCTTTGTGTGTAAGGTACTGGTTCGTTAAAAATCCATTCATAAAAACCCTACACACGATGCACGAATTCCTTACAAACCACGAATCGCGAATTCACGCATAGTCTGTAGCGGGTCTTGAATCACAAACAAAAAATTGAATTTTTAAAAGTCGGGTGCCAGATTGATATAACCTAAATTAAAAACTCATTAGTCAAATTCCATTTCTGCATCATTAAAATGAATTTGGAAACTGCTCTCAACAAGAATTTCAATTTTTTCTCTTTTCCATCTTGCAATTCAATTCAATTTTAGACGAGCAAAAGGCAACACATATTTAAATGACTATTATTTTTCTATTTTTGAAAAAAAGAACTGTACACCTTCTAAAAGTATCCGAAGACCAACAAAATATGGTGTAAAAATCGCTTTACTGTCGTTCATACCTGCGGAATAATTTGATGGCTTGTTACGTAATATTACTCTAGCGCAGTCATTATTTTTCTCTAAAACGGCATAAACTACAAAATTGAAACTGGTGGTACAAATTGGTAACAAAATATCCTCTACCAGTTTTTGGCGGCGGCTGATGTTGGCTTGTCAGGGTAATAGACAAACAAGTTAAACTATACTAAAAAGTAACCATCGAGAATTTCAACTAACTAGCTTTAAATTACATTCAGAGTTTTGCTATATTATATGTAAACATATATACGTTTTCCATACATAGTCGTATAGAAAAGCAGTTTCTATACTATCAACATTTGACAGTCATTTCAAAATTTGATATTTCAGATAATTTATTATATTATATGCTTACCTTTATAACTAGCATTGAAAAATATGCATAGACAAGTTTTTCAATAACTAATATTATTTCACATATTATATGACTGAATATCAATGTATAAAAAATTGAACAATATGCACATGTTAAAAAAATGTATATACCAATAAGTTCATCAATTAGTTCAAATATTTTCATTATGTTAAAGCTGAATACTGTAACAGAAGCCAATTTAGAGATAGATATACGTATATCTCTGTGAAAATAAATTAAATATGTTTATCTAGAATTTAAACAACGTACCGTTTCAGTTTCTATGATATCCCACAAAAAGTTCTTATTAATGAACCATATTAATATTTGTCTATTATTTCTGGAATTTCCTAATTTTATTACGTAAAAATATATACACTTTCCGCGTTTAGGTATTTAAGAAATTTTGGGCTTGATTTTTCTTGAAGTCAGACTGTACGTGCACGAGCAAATATGTTTGTACGTATTATATATACACTTGTCTTGGTCAATGCATTACTCGAGAAAATGAGCTTATAAGAGAAAGGCACGCGGAAAGTGCAGCATGTGAAATTGCACGTTTACCGTCATTTGGGTGGCCCCATTCTTGGAAACTGGGTATCTGCATTCCCAGATAAGTTCCATTAATTCTGACGAAACTTGCACCGCTGATCGCAACCCTGGATTTCGCAATGCCTCGCCTCAACGAAACGAAAGTTTGTTTTCGCTTTCATCACACCGCCGTACGCGAGAAACAAATCTAAGTACTTAATTTCATGTCGTTTGTTGACAAGAATGAATGTCTGTCGCAGGTCTAGCCGTACTTTTTGTGCGAATTCCATAGATTCGTAATCACTTTAATGTACCTATTGCAAAAGGATCTTAAATAATGTCTCTTACGAGCTATTAATAAAAAAACCAAAGCGAAGTAATAGGCCATGTAATCACTAATCAAATCTTTCATGTATACACTACGTTGCAATTTGAAGGATTTTTAGGAAACTTTCAATTATTTACTTCTTTCTTAATTTTATCAGACTTTGCGTCAGATTCGGTAGTTCTGATTTTTTATGATCTTAGCCCAATGAATAATAATATATTTTCAAAAGTCCAAAAAAAATTTTTTTTACCTTCCTTCAGTTTTGGCGATTTTATCCCTGAACCGCGGTGTTCTCAAATTAAGTATGTATGTAGAAAGGAACACGTGTACAAAATTAGAAAAAAATCGGTACGCTGACAAAAAACTAATTAGATGAAATCCATAAAAAAAAATTTTGATGCCATTACTCCGCGAATATAGAGTTTTCGAAAAAATGTAGAGGACTTTGTGGCATAAATTTTTCGTGTAGAATGTAGAGTTCCCCCCGGAATATTGACCATCATTTCCGTATGTTTTTTATTTAATGGTGTTAGTTATGTTAAAAGAATTAATAATAATAATAATTTTTAATCCAACGGACTAGACGAGTAGCATGGGAAGTAGCCAAAATACACTGCACACCGTGGTAAAAGTAACAGCATTTGGCATATGTTTACCGGGAAATCGTTTTGCTAAAGCATTTTTACAGCGTAATAAATTAAAACGATCAACCCCGAGTTATTGCTATACATGTAAGCCATTTTTGACACTCGAAAAACTATAGTAAACACTGGCGTCACAAAAACTTTAGTGCCAACAAAAAAGAAATCGAATTTCAATATTCGGAATCGCCTGTCAAGAGACTACAGTGGCCCGGCGATGTAAAGGTTGAAATTACTACAACTTCAATAATGTTTTACTCGGAGACTATAAGGATTTCATAAGTTTTTTTTTTGCGATATCGACTCCAGTTCTCATGATGCATCTATTCCCAAATTCTTTTAGATAAATTCTGAATCACACTTTATTATAGATATCTAGTTTTGTAGATGATTATGTTTTATAAAACATAAATATTAATAATGTAAATTCATTTATCCTCACTTTTATCAGTTTCCGCCAGCTTTTCTTAGCTAGTCTTTAAAAACATCATATACTTTTTTGTTTAACACCGTACTGTTAACTTCACTTAGTAAGTCAACTCAACAAGAGACAAGACAAGAGTCTTCTTTCTACGATGATGTTAAGGAGAAACAAAGTCTATACAAACGGTACCTTACTTTTAAATTATCGAATTTCTCCTTAATTAGTGGGGGTAGATGGGAACATAGATATCGTGTTGATTATATGGGAGCCAACAGTCCTAAAGTCGTCGCGTCGACTTGATTAATGATTTTTCCGTTTCTTCCGAGATTTTTTTTATTCCAGGCCAGGCACGGCGTCGACTTTTCTCATTTTAATGGAATGATAATTAACTGTATCTTATTAGCCGGAAAACGTTCTTTATTAGGGGTTACTACTTTTTATGCGGGGTGAAAGAGCGCTACTGCCATGTGGTGCCAACTGAGCACATAAGAAAGCGCTGTCGTACCGTGAGTTACGATTCTTACGAACCATTTGAATCTAATTGTCTCGATTCAAAGGAGAAAACGCTCACGGAAGTAGGTATGGGGTAAGTTATGACAAGTATGCGCGTAAGTGTTTCCAATAAATTATAAATTACGTTTATGACTGCAACGTTGCTTCTAAAAGAAAATATTAAAAGCTGTACTATGTATAGATAGATAGGGGATAGGTGTTCCACTTGAGAATGGTTCGAAGGACACAAAATTCCTTCGATCTTCTAATTTGTCTTACGTAGTACCTTCGCTATATAAGTATTTCATCTTTTTCTATCAGTTTGCTCTTTCGATTTCGTTTTATAAAACAAAAGTTCATGTCACACATAATTCGCAAAAGCAGTCTTCTAGATATTCTAGGCAAATTTTCATCCTGTAAGATAGCCACCCTAATTTGTTTATTGCGGAAAGCAGATTTTTAAAATACCATCCATGAATTGTTCTATACTTTTACATATATTTATTAAACACTACTGAGTACTAAATACAACTAAACTAATCGTTATCTAATTAATCACTATCCAAATCGCTCTGAATCTGCAATTGATCTCACTGAAATATCCAAATGAAAACTCCGTCGCTCGGTCCGCTTATTCTCCTTATATAGGCAAAACCAGTATTTTCTAGTAGCTCTGGATCTCATTCTGGAGTGGCTCGCGAATCTTCCTGACGCGCCTCGATCGACGGCATCATCGTTTATCAGTTTTCGGGCGATCGGGGCTAATCTAGCGTGTCGTAAATCCAACAGCCAGCAAATTGGGTGCGATCGGGGCAAATCCTGTAACAATACGAATTGCGTATTATATCATCACCTCTTCTTCCTTCCGTGAGTTTCCAGTATTTTCGATTTCGCATATTCTTTTTTGCCATTCTTTATTGCACGATATACATTACTCACAGACATCACTCTTGTTAACGATCTATATATTTCAGCATCACTTTTACTCATATTTTGGTCTCGTACGAATACAGCATAGGTACAGCACGTAATAAAAAATATTTTATCGTGCCAAAAAATGAAAAGAAAAATATAGTGTAGGGCGATGAATCGAGAATTGCAACATTGTTTGTGTTAATGTAAGTTTAATTGGAAATACAGGAAGATTTAAGTTCATCGAAAAAATTCAAATGTAAAGTTGTAAAGAATCAATTAAACTTTTCTATTAAGCTACCAGAATGTATACAGGGCGTTCATGCATTTATAACATTTTGCTATCTGGCTTTACTACATTAAATTACCTGTTTTATTCTGAAAACATAATAAACAAAAGTAATAACTATTTAGTAAAAATGTTTAATAAAAAATGAAATCTGTAGTAAATAGCAATAAAAATTTATTAAATAAATTAAAAAAAAAGTTCATTACTTGTTACTGACTGGGCCTGATGCGTGGTGACTTTATGGGAGTAGATACTTTGGTAGATACTTAATATTTGTAAGATATGGCTGACAACTAAAATAATTTGTCTAATAATAAAATATAATTACGTATAAACATTTTTCACAAACAGCAATCTTATTATACTTTTATATATTCTTCTGACATTTACTTTTAAATTATAACAAGGAATATTTTAAATATTAATTTTATATTTAGTTTATTAATTAAAATTGCGGCATTTTATTATGCAGTAAACATTAATTTGCAATTATTTAGTTATTTATCCTGATATAGAAATTTAAAAGAACATTCCATCTTGTGACGCAGCTGAAAACGAGACGCTATTAAAATATTATCATTAAGAATGAGGGTGGGGGTATGCGTAAGGAATTACCTAATCTACAGACTGAAACATAATTAGTGCTTGTTATTGTATAGTTAATATTTCCTGTTTATAACTTTTATTGGGGAAATATATCATTTGATCGTATTAAAACAAATCTAATAAATATATCAGTGGTTTATACTGCTTTTAATACTAAGTATGCCCGCCGAAAGCTATCCTAATTTAGTTGCTAAAACACACTGAAAAATCAAGTTGCACAGATTTCAATTAATTCTAAATTACGAACTTGCGACGTTTCTAGAATTAAGTTGAGTTCATGAGACAGGCTCTCTTCCGGACTCGCTGGCAACTTTCCAAACAAAGAAATTGATCTTGATTGGGAAAAGTTACGTAAATAGGCGTTTTCCTTTCATTTGTTTATTATTGTGCTGCGCCTCACTATCCGACCTTCAGATTTAATTAACTTTAATTTTCCCACGTGTATCGTTCAGGGTTTTGACAAAATCAAAATTCTAAGGACCTCACCTTTTATTTGTGCAGTTTTTTAATACTTTATTTGTTGAATATTTCACAGTATTCTGAAACTTAAATCAATGTACCTATTTTATTTGGATTCACTGTAATCCCAGTGTTCGAAACCTCAGCATCTGTTTACATTAAAACAGATAAGGGTCCAGTAAGTATATTTTACTATCAATAACGCGCAGCTTGACTGGTAGATAAGTTTTTAAATTATATGCATTGTTGAAGTGCCATTTTTAAAGGTGTAAATTGGATTTAAGCGCACCCTCATCCTAAAATAATATAAACATTGACATCAGAAATATCACAAAATTAATTAAATAACCCAACAACAAGAGGACAATATACTCTTATTTTTTTCGTGAGTGCTGCCAATAACTGAGTGCGACTCACTTCAATCATTGCCAACTTTTCTGTCATTAGTTAAAAAAATGTTGCAATACCTGCATATACTTATTATTAACCGTTAACTTCGGAATTTTGATTTTCAAATGCAATTCGCACTTCTCATCTTCGTGATCTATATTCACTTCAAGAATAATTTCAAATTTTGTAAAAAAATCGAAAAGGCCAGTTTGAAAATGATTTTTTAAATATCCCCACAAAAAGAAGTCCAAAGGATTTAACTCAAGAGATCGCGGCGGCCATACCGGTCCTCCTCGTCCAATCCATCGTAAATAAGGAGGAGCATCATCTTGCAAGAACCACATTCGAAACCGGACAGCTGAGGCCACATCTTTCAGAAATTCAGACAGATCATTTCTAAGGAACTTGAGATACTGAACTCCATCCATTCGATCAAGCGATCGTCGACAATCCCTGCCCAAACATTTAAGGAAAAGCGTTGTTGGAAATGATCTCGTTGAATCGCATGCGGATTTTCAAAATCCTGAACATGAGTATTATGAATAAAAAAAAATTGCGATGTTAACTCCATTTTTCATGACTTCAGTAAAAGCTAAATGAATTGACGAATTCTACGTTTGTGATATAATTTGTGAATTAATTCTTAAAAGATTGTATTAACGTTCAAAAATTAAAAATCAATGGGCACGCATCTAACGAGGCTACTAGAATTCCCGTATCGTAAAAAATTCCGTTGTTTACGCCAGAGTAGTTTTGTTTACCTTTTTTTATAAGGCAACTTAACACGGCCGTACGACAGGCATGTGGTGATTACCGACTATGATTACACCTTTTCTGTTTGTTTTGCCGGCCTTGATAACTCAGTTTCCAAGATATTCTTGCAGTTGTGGGAATTTTATAATAACAGCCTTGTGCAATTACTTATGCAAACGACTGAAATTATTCGTTCCAGTCTGGTACTTTCTAATACTTGCAAGTGAGAAATAAATAACTGAAACACAGATACGGCGAGAATCGGGGTTGAACACGACTCGATATTTTTCCGTAAATAATCTATACCGACGTTAATGTACAAAAATGTCAAATGGTAAACATGCGAGGAATATATTATGCATTTATAAAATATTTGCATTAGTTGATTATAATACTTTTCATAAAACAACAAAATAAATAGAAAACAAACTAAATATGAAACTGCCATGCGAAAGTTACATTTTTATTTAGTAAGTATAAATACTTAAGAAGACTGTCAGGAACAGAAATAACTGTGTAGAAAGATTTTTTTAGTAGAATTTATTTATTTATCTAAATGTGAGTTATCCTTCCTTTTCTCTAAGAGTGTATTCTTCATCCATCATCTAAAAATATATTTCAAAATGTGTTGAAATATTTTTGCTCAAAATTACATCTTAGATACAGTAAATTTACAATTAACGTAACTACAACTATGATTAATATTTGTTGTAAACTAAGTATTACCTACTATATTTACTGTCACAAAGATAAATATGTTGTTTGAAATGAATGCTGTTGTATGAACTGTACAATATTTAAATTGGCATAAGCTGAAAGTGCACACCAGAGAAAATATATATAATCTTGTAGGTTTACTTTTTACGAATATCCCACAAAAAGTGCTTATTAATGAACGGTATATACATGTTTGTCTACCACACCATAACACAACTAAACGCATTAGGTTATAGGTTAGATTGATGTGCGTCTGCGCATGTGCAATAGAACACATGAAAAATTTTGTAAAATTTCATAATACATCGAGTAAAAGTAAGTAGTTCCAAACTAGTACCACAGTAATCACAGTATAGGGAGACCAGTAGAAACACTCGGGCCGATATAATAAGTCGCGCATAGCAGCTGGCGCATCCATTTCAAACTGCAGAGACCTCAGTTTACATCCAACTCTGGGAGTGCAAACATCGGTTATACAGAGTCGTATTAAAGAAAAATTTTGAGTCTGATCGAGAAACGGGTCGCTGCGCAGCAGTTAGATGTTTAAATATATCATCTATAATAGAAAAGTTTCTTTAAATTTCCTAAAGGCATAAATAAGTAATAAGTAATCTATAATATACTGTACAAAACCATAAATGATATTTTACTGTTATTGCCTTACCTATTAACTTATTTCTTAAGTATAACAATGGAATATAAATACTTCTCATGAAAGTGAAGTTTAAAATATACATATTTATATTTTTCACAAATACAAATTTTTATTTTAAAGCAAAGTTCTTTGCAGAGAAGATTTATTAGAAAAGCTGCTCAGGATTAGTAATAGTTCATACAAACTATGTCAAATACATTTTTAAAATAATATGTTTTCTAACGATTCGCGCAATAGATTACGCAAAGAGGCCGTTCCAACCTTTCCTGCACAAGAGGGCTCATCTTCAAATTATGTAGATGATCATATTTCTTGTAGTCGCTATAATGAGAGTAAGTCTCAAAACAAAATAATAAAAAATATTTTTTTTCTAAATTTAAATTTTACTGCACTTTTACCTCCAATTTAACAATTTCCAAAGTTAAGTAAACATAATTTTTCTGTTCTGAAAAATACTTGTCTTCTGGTTTACGTAGATCATTTAAGACAAAAAAAAATCATAATAAATTGTTTGTCCACTAAACTTCAAACGTCAAATTTTAAATTTAAAAAAAATTCCAAAAAAAATGTAGTTATCGCTAATAACAAAAAAAGTAAGTAAATAAATAAAAATGTTTTGTAGTGCAATAATATATATTTTAACCTCTTTTTATTAAAGTGTCCAAAGAAGTAAATCGAATTTTCACACTGTATGTTAGTAGCAGTAAATGATAGTATATAATACATGTTGATTTACCCATTTATAACTGTATAATGAATTATTACATAATGTGGATAGATATAACGTAAACTTGCATGTGGAATAACTACGCTTTCACACGCAAATACAAAATTCTTATTCCGGTCCTGATCACCGATTCTGTAAATTCTATCGGATGCGCTATCGCACTCACATTTCGAGGTCACCGCAGAAAACTGAAAGCAGTTCAAAGTGCCCACAACGGAGTGAAACTGCTGGTCTACCTATGCTGTGCTAGTACATTGTATTACTACATTATTCATGAAATTTCATAATTTTATTACGTAAAAACATTTGATTTTTCCTATACTCGATGTAGGCTATTCGACTTCCTATAAGACTATAGTCTGACAACAATTCGATTGTCAATGAAACTATGAATTGAATCCAACGATACGAAATTAAATAAAATATTTCTGTGGACGGTTCTGTTATATCTTTGAAATATTTGAAAAACTGTTTACATGCACAATATGTAGAGATAGTACCATGATTTGTTTATGTAGTTGCATGTTGTCTAACCTAATTGTAGTACCTAGCGAGTAGATAATAAACGTGCGTTTCTTTATCTAGTTAGCAATATTTGTATACACATTATACAGTTAGGTACAAGCTTTTAGAGGTCTTTGTTCCTAATACTATAGACACAGGTGCAAATATTTGGCAAATTAATAATATATTTATTTGGCTACCTGTTCTGTGTGTATAGGTGCAAATAAATACTTTAGTTTAATAAAAAAAATAGAGATTTATGATTGTGTAGGGGAAAAAATCTATAATTAATAGATATAGAATCAACAAAAAATGTTGGGGGACTCTTACAAATATAGTTTTGTAAGAAAAAATCAAATAGAGCAGTTCGAAAATGATTTAAAAATACACTTCTGCACAATACTGGAAACTGGTCCACTATAAAACCTGACAAAGCAAAGCATGCAATGCAATGCAAAATTGTTTCTACCTCGGTTTCTAACTCTAACACAAATGTTTTTGTTTCCCACAATAATATTATTCCCACAAAAATAAGTGTAAAGTTTATTAAAGCCAGGAGATCGTGGCGGTCATCCCTTGGTATTAATACTTGGACACGCTGTACGTGGTACGAATGTAATTGATGCAATACGCCGTGTACGCCCTTCCACGATTCGGATGCAAATTTTCCGTGTCACGCCCGCGTTGCACTACATTTGTACTCACTGCACACCGCGGTAAAAGTAGCTGCATTTGGCACTTTTTACCGGGAAATCGTTCTGAATCTTCTAAAGCATTTTCACTTCACCATAAATTGAAACGATATTTATCAACTCCGAGTTACTAATTTAAACACTTGCATCACAAAAACGTTAATACTTTACTAAGTAATTGGATTTCAATATTCGGAATCGCCTGTCTAGAGACTACAGTGGCCCAGCGATGTAAAGGTTGAAATTACTACAACAATAATTTTTTTCTCGGAAACTATAGGTAAGGATTTTACGAAAAATATTTTACTATATTCCATTTTACATGACATCTATTCCCAAAATTTTTGATACGTTGTGGATCATGTAAACGCATAGTTTTTTGCAAGCTTTAAGGCACTGAGTAAATTACTTATTTATTTATTTCTTTAAGGAAATAAGCGTTTTCAAATAGCCGTTCTTAGGTCGCGTTTTTTGTTCGTACAGCTGTAGATAATATAATCTCGGACTCTAGCAGTTTATGTTAAAGTTGGTGTATTTTTTTTATAACAACTGTAAATTATATTATAAGTAACTTATTCTCTACCTATTAGAGACGTTAAAAGTTATTCTAACTTGTTAACTATGCCTTTGCAGTGTATTTTTGTACGTTTCGATCTTTTCCGTTATGGTAACGTGACATTTGAATGCATTTCTTTGAGATTTTGATATTTCCCGCGTGTGTGCAATAAACTATGCGTTATATAAATTGGTGCAATTTGTTGCGACTTTCTAATTTTGATTTATGGAAAGTTTTCCGCTCGACTCGTAGGTGTAGTGGATAATAGTGTTATTTATGACCGCATTAGCCTATTGCAATTAATTAGAATCGCCTGCTGATACCGACATAATCTCGTATTTATTAGCCGCAAGGCCCGCTAGAGGGCGTGCTAGTGCAGCACTAGAGAGTTCCTTAGTATGCTTGACCATAGAGGTATGTATACCTGAAATGATGATTGATACAGGGTGATTCAGTCATAATGTCATTAATTTTAAACACGTATTCGGAAGACGTAATAAAGAAAAAAAATCGAATAAAAACATTTTTTAAGCGACCTGTCAAAAAGTAAACAAATCACCTTGTAACAATCGGTAATACGACACCCTTGGTGTGCTACAAATTTTCTGATTACGCGTACGAGTATTGAAGCTATATAGAAGTCCAGCAGCGTTGCCAGGGCCACATGCATAATAATATAATAATAGCATGTTCGGTACTGAAGTGATACATTTTTGTTTGTAATGACAAACTTCTTGTTTGCAATCTAAAATGTATGCTTTTGTATATTCTTTGAGATATCTCCTTAAACATTCTTGCATTTTTAAGGTATTCGGTATTCATTAAGAGTTTTATCAAGTTCAGACGTAAAATTCATTCATCATGCCCTCGTAATGCAAGTTCAAGAGCTCCGCAAAATTGTATCCAGTAAATAACTTTGGACAAAACATTAAAAACATACCTACTTTTATGTCACCTTTTTGTTATGTTCTTGAAGACAGAATCAAGTTCAGCTCGTACATACATCGATATTCCCAAATAATGCAAATTGCATTTGATTATAAATATTAATCACAATCAAATTCATTACTCATGATCAGTAGGTTAGGTACTGAATAACAGACGCGCACGGAAAACACAGGCGCAAATGTCAATTAAAATATCTTTTATTTATTTTTTCACGGCTCTGTTCAGCAGAGGACCACCGGCGGTCTTTCACTACTTCACTTTGCCCAACTTGAATTGCATTTTTACTTAGACTAATTGTAAATTTTATTAAATAATCATAAACTACACTGGCGACACAAACACACGCAATTCACCAACTTCTATCATCGTGCATCTGTTCTAGATGCAGTCGACGACGGGCTCGCCTGCATAGGAAAAAGGACCCGGACGATATTCCTTATTAAACGGGAATTTGAACTGCCAACTTTTTAGCTGTGCCGATTACAGATTATTTGATGTCAGCTCTGATTACTGTGGTTGGCATTTATTATAAAATGATTTCCTATTGATTCCACACGGTGTTTATAAATATGCAAATTTAATTACTGTTTGTTTCTGTTATTATTTAGCCATTCTGCAGCGCTTGTCATTGAGTAGACATTAAAAACAAGGTTATTGACCTAAATACGGTAGGTCAAGACTTGGACTGCGGGATTGTTGAAGAATAGGTATGTCTCCGATTTTTTTTTGATGACAGCACGAGGTTTTTTTAATTACTGTTAGTATTTAAACACAAAAGCGTCTCTTAATAATTTATTTATTTCACTAATTATGTAATGAAATGTGAATGCTTTGTTTTGATCCGTTGGAGTTTTGTAAATTCAATATTAAATATGTTTTTTTTCTACACCCGTATTATAACAATGCACTTATATGCCCATAATCCGTTTCATAATGACACCCATTACGATACAGATTTTTAATCAATAGAAACCCATAATTTTTTAATCAAGCATGCTGTGCATTTGACGTTTATCCTAGGTTATATGTAATTATTTTAGATGTCAAAATCAGCACGTATTAAATTATCGTAGATACCTAGTTAAACTTCGATAATTTATCAAAATGTCTGATATCAACGATATAGAAGAATTACCATCGACTCCTCCACACATATCGGAGAAAGCAGAAAATGCAGTTCATACGAATAATTACTGTTAAATATTGTATTCAATAAAAATATAAAATTTATGGTTTTTGATTATTTATCTGGTGTAGAAAAAATAGCGTATGCAACTCTCATGTAATGGTTATTAATATACTCGCATAAACCATACGAAATTCGCCTTCGGCTCGTTTCGTATCCCGGTTAATGCTCGTGTAAAATAACCATCATTACATGATCGTTGCATAATATACTATTATGTTGAAACTTAATAATAATAGCATACTTTAAAAAAATAATTTATAGCATTAATTACGTTTTACAATACGTAGGTACTATAGGAAAATATTTAAATTTGGCAACGTCGTGTCACGCCAACATCGAATTGGATTGCCGCCAGCGGTCAGTGACAGTCTGAAAAGGGGATTTAAATAATGGTTTGAAAATATTTTTTTTCGGCGTGAATATTCATTTTTTTTTTAATAATAATAATATTAAATCATGTATTTGTATTAAATTAATTTTTCCCTATCTTCTCTTAAAATTAATGACTGAATCACCGTGTATTTTTTATACAAGATTTCTTAGCCTATGTTTCCTATTCATCTGAAAACAAGGTATACGTACGGTGTTAATTATAGGTCTGGCAAGTTCAGATAAGCCGCTGTGGATATGGATAAGCCCCTCTTTGCATTAGACCATCTACACGCGCGGTCGTATCGTATACCACATGATTAGCGGCATAACCAAGGGTAGATTGAAATTCTGATTAAATACGAAGCGATGGGAGTCCCTAAGTTGTCCCCGGCTAAAATTAATGAAACTTTCATCTCTTCCCTTCTTCGGCGAAACAAACGGTTGCCGTACCGATTTTGTGTTATAAATAGGTGTAAATGGTGTGGTGTGAACATTTTAAAATACATTACAGAATTGGCCAGAAACATAAAAATACAATCAAATGCGGATTTCTGGAATTGTATACGAGTTAAACCCTCTCTTTCCGAAACATTTTATTATTTGTCATCAGTTCGTAATAAGGCGAGCCAATTCAGAAAATTTATATATTGGCAATTTACTACTTAGTTCAATTCTCCACAGACATTTAAAAATTCTTATTCTTTACTTTTGTTTATTATGTTTTCAGAATAAAACAGGTAATTTAATGTAGTAAAGTCAGATAGTAAAATTTTATAAACGTCTCGACCTCCAAATAACATTTTACATCACGTAAATGGGAGGAGCAAATGCAGAATCCGAATGAAGCCCTGAATACAATAAATGAGATAACATGTAAGTTTGCTTTACCATTGATTTTCTGAACGCCCTGTATACATACCGGTAGCTTAATAGAATAGTTTAATTGATTCTTTACAACTTTACATTTATTTTTCCGATGAACTTAAACCTACATGTATTTCCAGTTAAACTTATATTAAAATGGTCTCCACAAACAAACAATGTTACAGTGTTCCTTTCGCCGCATTTCATCGTCTCCACACCATATTTTTCTTTAAATTTTGTTGGGACGGTGAAATATATTAGACGCTGTATGTGGTATTCGTACACGTGGGAACTTGTCTGACGTCACAAGTCTACGCTATGACGGCGACCGTTTTGTGGGGGCGTGGCCCGACTACTATTTGAATATCGTTTTTAGGCTTATTTTTCCACGAAATTGCCTAATGCAAACGCCATTTCGATTAAAATAATACATGTTTTTTCTGCACATATTTGAAAAAAACATGTTTAGGGGTTTGGAAGATATTTGCAAAAAAATAACATGTTAAGCCTAATTTCAAGAGATCGAGGGTCGCTTAAATTTGGGGACAACGGAAAATACAGGTTAAATAGTTTCTCAAGTTGATTATGTACCTTTTTTTCCTAGTGTTTTGACTCACCCTGTATAGATACGTCTAACTATTAGACCAGTATTATGAACAATGTGTTACTAATGATTCTCTGCCAATATAATTTGTTTATTTTACACACGTGAATAAAAATAAACATGGTCTTTAATGCAATGTATAAGGATTATTTCAGCACAACTAGTTTATTTTTAGAAAGCACTTGACACAAAAAAGGTGACAGACCCAAGCGTTTTTATATTTAGCTTGATCATTTCGCAGGTCACACATTTTTTGTGAATCTACCAAGATGCCAGATTTTCTGTAAAAATGTAATTAAAATTTGTAACAAACCCAAGAACTGAATTTTGAAAACAACAAACTAATATTATGAATTAATGATTTTTGACCGGTAGTTTAGATATATTTACAAATCTTCTCCCTGTACCTTCGCATATCTAAATGACAAGGTTTTGATCACACTTCTAATGTAAACCATACACTCCATACATGGAAACTTAGTAAAACATTATTAAGAACTGCACGAGATTACTGAGGCTATAGACTAATTGAAGGCTTGTACAGATGTGAACTAATTACATGTCATTACAAGGAACATTTTATACATGGTATTATGAAATAATTGTATTTAGGTCATATGAATATTATATTTAAAAAAAAAAAATCATTTTGTTGCAGACGGTCCAGGATGAATATCAGGTGGCTGTTGGCAACCCCCCTCCTCTTTTGCATATTGGTGGCCGGCTACGATGACAACGAAAAATGCCTCGATATACCAGGTAGGTTGATGAAAGGAATTACGAATACATTTTTTGAAAATTTAATAGTGGTTAATGGTTCTTTATCTTCCTAAAACTTGACAGTCCAGAAACTTGCGGTTATACATGTACAGTTCAACTAAAATTCGAAATCAAATTATAACCAGTGGCGTTGATGTGAGGGGTCTACAACACCCTTTGAGAAAAATACATGGTACGTCACT
This sequence comes from Monochamus alternatus, assembly GCA_037114965.1. Classification (NCBI taxonomy): domain Eukaryota; kingdom Metazoa; phylum Arthropoda; class Insecta; order Coleoptera; family Cerambycidae; genus Monochamus; species Monochamus alternatus. Next base: position 92,754,861 of record CM073431.1, on the reverse strand, counting down.
GAAAAAATATGCGATTTTTAGAATGCCCAATGTCTGTAACGTTTATTACCCTGGCAAGCCAACATCAGCGGCCGTCAAAAATAATTACTAGATATTTTGTTACTAATTTGTACCACCAGTTTCAATTTTGTACCTTGTGCCGTTTTCGAGAAAAATGGTAAAAAAGCGATTTGTGCACATCGCTTTGCTATCTCACTTTCTGATAGTGTATAGTTTTTTCAAATATAAAAGAAAAATTGCCCATTCAACTCATACAGTCAGTTAAAAATTTGTTGCTGCCTTGCGCTCGTCTAAAAACCAAAAATAAAATGCGGTCGCCATAAACAAGTGGCGGATATATTGTTACTATTTTGTTTGGTAATTTGTGCCACCAGTTTCAATTTTATAACTTGTTCCGTTTTGGAGAAAAGTGGTGGTTCCTAGAATAATATTACGCTAGCAGTCCATCGAATTACTCCGCAACTGACACCGATAGCAAAGCAATTATTGCACCATATTTTGTTGCTCGTCTAGAACTTTCTGACCATATAGGTTTTTCAAAAATAAAAATAAAACTACCCATCCGACTCATACAGTCAGTTAAAAATTTGCTGCTACCTTGCATTCGTCTAAAAACGAAAAATAAAATACAGTCGCCAAATACAAGTGGCGAATATTTTGTTACTATTTTGTTGCTAATTTGTGCCACGAATTTCTGTTTTGTACCTTGTGCCGTTTCGGTGATTCCTATAATAATATTACGCTAGAAGGTAATCTCTCGTCGAATTTTTAGTCGGTCCGTCCCTGTATTTAATCGTCATTTAATTGACTACAACCGTCATAATTTGTGCCGATGCGTTTCAGGCAACTGAGCGGAATGTTTATTAACTTGTTTGGATCGTAGCTCTTATTTATTTACTGCTAGAGAAAAAAATATTTCCGAACGATCCTCACGTAAGCAGTAGCGGTTCGTCAGTTTTGAAATGAACGAAGTAGGTTTAAAGACGCAACCGTTGATGTTTATCGTAAAATAAATAATTCCATTTGCCTTTCTTGGCCCTGTTAATAGTGTTTTATTTGATAAAGTTGTTTTATCCGGGAAAAAACGGAAGCTTTCCGTTCTTTACCTAATAGTGTGTGCCACTGAATGTAAACGTTACATATGTTTTCAACCTAAATGAATTCGTTAAGGTGGCTAACCCGGCGGCCAAAATTAAAAGCCATTGGACTCTTCTAATGGCAACAAAACAGGAGGAGGCCTATGATAGGTAATGCTGTTTGTTATTGCAAAGCAGAAAGCGTACGCCTTTAGCGTGTCTCGATTTAAGAAAATAACCGTACCTGAAAGGTTATGAAACGCTGTTATTAATGAGATTTGTTTGTAATACGAGGAACTCCTATCAAGTAATCGTTTAATGTGTCTTTTTTTGCAGAGGTGATCCCGAAGAAATATTTCCATATAAAGAGCAAGTCATTGACAATAAAACTGGAAACTTCCAGCAGAATGACCCACCAACTGAGCACCCAGTTGTTTTACATCTTCCTTAAGGAAGTCATGGGCTACTCGAAGATAGAGATTAACATGCAAGAGGACTATTTCCAGATCGAGCCCGTCATAGAACGTTTGTGGGATTACACCCAGATGTAAGTGAAATAGAGTCAAACCTCAAATTACGCCTTTATTTTTATGAAACATTTATAATGTACGGTCACCAATGGAACTAAACGCTCGAGAGACGTGACGTCATTGCCTCCTACAGTTTCTCGATACTCGCCCACTTCGAACTTTGTCAAGGGTCTTTCTGTGTTAAATTAAAACGGATTTGCAACAGCTAAAACTACTTTTAAAATTCGCAACATGCTAGTTAAAAGCGGTATATTCGTCTAATTTACCTATGGTAGATTTAATTATTAAGATGAAGGACTATTTTAATACAATAGCAGCTAAGTTTTTCAAAGAATGCAGGTGTGTACTTAAGTAACTAAAAAATATATATTTTATTAAACTTTTATTTATTAATAATAGAATGGAATGTTTTGGTTTCTAAAAGAAGACAAATTTGTATGTAACAAAACAAAAGATTTAGCCAACATATAAATTTTTGGCCCAATTTCACAAAATAACTATAAAAATAATTATGTAAGTACATGTTTAGTTTATAAACCTTATTATTCGAATTTAAATTGCATACCAATGCTGTATTATATTTTCTTAGTACACACAACGGCAAAAGTTTTGGACCCCCCGCTCATTCTTGTTAAAGAAATCTTTTTGTCAGAAAAACCAAAGACATTTATAAAAGTGTATTGTTTGATGAATCTTTTTTTGTGAAAAGAATATGTTCCATAAACTGAGTACTTAGAAAATTAAAAACCACAAAATTTATTAAATCAAAAAAAGTAACAAAGCAAGTTCTCTACTTGACTAATAGTCGGTATGACCTCCACCACGTTCCAATAGAATATTGACACGTCTGTGCATTGAGGTAATCAAGCGGTTAACGATCTCTTGCGGAATATTGTTCAATACCTCTTCTGCCGCCTCGACTAATTCATCTGCAGTCTGAGGTGGAGGAATATGATTATGTAGGCTCTAGCAACGAAATCCCATATGTTTTCAATAGGATTCATGTCAGTAGAGTTGGCTGGCCAATCTATTTATATGTCCTGCTTCGAGTGTCTCTTGTCCGATGTGGTCGAGCGTTGTCGTCCATATACACAACATTTTCACCTAATTCATTACGTAGGGGGTAGATAATGGACGTAATAACTTGTTCGATGTAAATTGCGGCGGGGTGTGGCGGTTGAACATTATTCCACCCCAAAACATTACGGTACCCCCTTCATAGGGAGTAACTTCACGGGGAAAATGAAGTCGCTGTTGACGACCTGGTTCTCTCCATACTCTTTGTCGATTGTCATCAGTAACCAGCCCAATTCTGGTTTCGTGTAAATAAGACCCACCCCCACTGGCGTAAAAGCCAACCCCTATGCTCTCGCACCCACTGGAGACGGGCAGCACGATGCCTTGGAACTAGAGTGAGGACCCGTAATGGTCTTCTAGCACGTAAATTTGCGTTGTGGATTCATCTTCGAATAGTAGGTGTCGATATAACACCGTGAAACGTATTTTGAAAGTGGGCCACGAGAGGTGAAGCTGAAGATGTGCGGAGTTTACGGCCATATTGCACCAAATACAGATCTTCCCTTTCATTAGATACTCGAGGACGTCCACTACGTGGTCTGTTTTCCACTGTATCAAATTCTTCATATCTATGTACTATTCGTACAACAGATGATCTAGGAATGCCTAACATGTTCGATATCTGACGATTAGAATGTCCTGCTTCATGTAAAGCAGTCATTCTTGCTAGGGTAAACGCAGAAATTTCACGTCCTGGCATTATAATATACAAAAATTCAAAGAACGCTTGGCTGAATACACTGCCAAACTGACCAGATTTGTAAAAACATTGGTAATAAAGTAAAGGTTCACAATCTGCAATTTTTTATTCCCTAAGTACATGTACTTTTTTACCACATTAAGAAAAACCACTAGGTTTAATTAAAGTTTACTGAATAAATATATTTATTCTGTAAACTTTGGTTTAATCGAATAATTTTATGTACAGGGGGTCCAAGACTTTTGACGTTGTGTGTAGTGTGCTTTATTTTATTGTAAAATCAAAAATTTAGCAATGTTTAAACTCGGTTTAAAAAGACTAAAAAAGGTAGCTACTTAATACTTAGATATGTTGTGTATTTCACGTTATTCATAACGAAGTCTACTTTAAACTTTTAGCATTAGTTCTTAGTTGTTTCACTCAACAATAAAGATTTAATTAAACTTCTAATCAGAACTTCCAGAAGTTCGACAACTGTTTTGAGAAAGTTATTATTATTGCAAAATCATGTACCTAAGAAAAACTTTAAATCAAGAATAAATTCTACATAAATATATATTATAAATCATTATTAAACTGATTTTATTACAAATCTTATTATACAACACATATTTATTTCTTTTCGGTCCAAGAAATATGTCGGGCTCCATTGCTTTGTGCTATTAGTTTCTAGTATTGAGATTCGGGGGTAAACAAATAAATAATCTGTCTGGACATTTTATCGTTGTACTGGTGTATTTCGGTACAATACAAAATCTATAGTTTGATTGTTTTGTTTTAGTGCCTCCAATCACACCTTCAATATTAAAATTTTTTATAACTGAAATGAAAATCGCAATCCTAACGCTCTTTTATGCTACGTATTCTAAATAATAGGAGGGAGTGACGTCACACAGCGGTATACGTGAGTCCATGTTCTCAAATTACTTTTAGAAATGTCAGAAAATTGTAATTTTTTCGGTTCGCACTAAAATTACAATATTCAGAAAATGTATTAAAAAAAGATAAATGGCCCCGTTTATTTTTATTTAAATGTTATTTTAAATATCTTACAGGCTTCTGAAATGTAGTGGATATTTTCTTTTTTATTTCCTTCTTCGATTTCAACACGTATCAACATAACGATTCATTTCGTTACGCATTACTTTTACGAGCTACTTTGATATTCGTAAAAGGTTTTTCGTAGGTAAAAAATTTGACCCCATTCGACTCCTTTCGCATAAAATATGCATATGTTCATTTAATAACCTGAAACTCTTACAGTCGTTAATAAGGAAATGTTATGTTTTTTTCCGTGGCAGTTGACAACTGGGTAAAATATCAGAATTACTCACTTCTTACGCAGTCGAATTTGAACGTGGCCAAAAAAATAACGGTTTTTATACCAAGTTTCTTTTTTTATTTTTGTGTAACGTGGTCCTGTGATAAATATGCGTGCCGAAACGTAAACATGGTATTTTTGCATATCCATGTCGAATGATTTAAACATTTGTCTACGCATTAAATTATTACTAAGCAGGACCGGTGTGGCCAGTTTGCTATAAAAGAAAACGTGAAAATTGAAAAGGTTTCGAAAAATATACGAAATTATATATTGATAGCCAATATTTGACATTAAATTCGACAAAAACAAAATACTTACCATTTTTAATCATCTTGTTGTAGACCAAAATCTTAGAATATCGTCTGAAAAATATATTAGGTATTTAGGAATATTCATTGACTGTAAATTAAAATGAGAGAAACATATTGATTACGTTTCTAGTAAAATTAGGGAGCTTTTATATCGTTTTAGATATATGAGAGATAATAGCTACTTTATATTAAGAATTAAAAATGTTATTTTTGCACTTGTTGAATCGCACGTAAGATATGGCATGTTAGGTTGGGGGGGAGTACTAGATACAACCATCAAAATCTAGAGAATTTGCAGAAATGGCTTTTAAAATATATACTTCGGAATGAACGCACTTACCCATCAAGTGATTTATTTAATAACATCAAAGCAATGGACATAAGAATGTTATATTTCTATCAGTATGTTCTCCATCAATTGAAAAATAAAGAAAAATCAAACCTGAAAAAGACAAGGGGAAATTTAAATAATTTGTTACGGATACAATAACAAAATATAAAACAACTTGTGGACAAAGATGATTTACTTGCTGTGAAGGCTTACAATCCGTTGCCTGGTCATACTTATTAGGGATATAACATAAACTTAAGATATATTTGTTGGAACGGTGTAGAACAGAAATTCACAACACCATTAATCCCAAACAATATTTTAATTTGTTTTGACTCTCGAGTTTTAAGTCCATTTTTGTTTTTTGTTTCTTGTTTGTTTGCTATGTGCGACTGTATTTGTATGTACATTCAACTTTTAGCAATAGGTAATAAGTACAAAACATGTTAGGTAATGGTTGTTTGTTTGTTGCTGCTGCATTATTTATATAAATCATAGGCATAATAACTTAAACTGAGTATTTTTTTTTGTATTTACCTCTTTCATGCACAGTTTGTATACACACTTATATGAATGTTTTGTTTATTTACCAGTGTAGGTATTTTAGTGATATTTTATAATTATAAATATAAAAAAATTATTGATAAATAAATTATTCTATTCTAAGATCCCCGCAAAAACGAAATGTTGCTACACTAATACGAATTCGATTTTTCACGTGTAATGCATAAAATTATTTTTTATTTGCGATGCTGTGTCCAGAAAGAGCTGGTACGGAAGAATAAGAATATAAAAAATTGTTTTTTGTCGAAAGGAAATTTCTACCGCCACTAGCTTCGGTTTTGGAACAATTGTTTTTTTTCTTATGGCCGCCATACTGGATCTTGACAGTAAAAGATGTAGAATAATACTACAATCTAATTTGAGTCATCCTATATATTTCAAGGTTTCAAGAGTGAGCCATGAAAAACGGACTACCCTGTATATCATATTATTCAAAACAAGACGTGCCTTTATTAGGCTATCGTTATTAAAATTTTGCGTCATTCCCAAATTGCAATAATGCACTATAGTAAACAGAGTGGATAGTAATAGACACTATCTTATCTATATGTATAAACCTGATGTATTTATTTACCTCAAATTTAATTTTCGTCTGATTTGTTTGAAATCAAAGTATTAAAATAACAAATTTTTTTAGAAGATTGAAGTGAATTAAAAATTTGTTGGAATTCTTTGTATGATATGAACCTGCACCATTTTAAAAATAGCAGCATTTCCACTGAGTTAACCTAGTTTGTGTCCTACTTGGCTAGTCCCGTCCTGTTAAAAGTGTCACTGCCATCACCCACTTACACAAATAAACATGTCTTATCTTAATATTATACATAAAACGTATGCACCAAATAAATCAGGTGGCAATTTTGATACGTTTTCTAATTGCAATTTTATTCAAATGAGTCCGCGAGTATCTGGTAATCTGATCAGTTTGAGGTGTTATTGTTTTTCTTTATTGTCATGCGCGCGTCTAGACAATAATGTGTAATTTAACTGCTGTGGAACTTGAAACACAAAAGTTGTCTGTACCCGAGGCCCAAAATAATAGAGAGTGATTTATTCACAGCATTTAGATGTGTATGGGAGGTGAGGTGACAAGATTCCATAGACGTGTCACTTGAGAAGGGTTCAAAGAACACATTGACGTTGAGTGAATCTAGTACTTTAATAGTTTACTTTAAAAAGTTTACACTCATACCGTAGAATGACGTAATTTAAGACGGTGATGGCCTACCACCACACTCCGCGGATATCACACTTTTAACACACAATACACTGCACTATTTACATTGGATTGTGTCAAAATTGAATGTCATATTTCGAATAAACTACGAGAGTAATCTTCTTATCAAGAGTACCTTTTTTGTAGCAAATAATTTACTTAATCTAAATTTTATACTGAAAAATCTTCCATTGGCGTAGAATTATCGAAGGTGTAATTACTAAAAAAAACAAACTTTACGCCAATGGATTGATATTACTAATAATTTTGATATGGGGTTTATTGTTCTGTTACCAAATTTTAGCAAAATCGTATAAGGCATTTTAAATTTATAAAAACAAACCATTTCAAAATTGCAACTTCAGGGTCGTGTAGCGCCTAAACGGGGCAACTTTGAACTAAGATAAGTTTGGCTAAATCGACTTATGCTTGAGCTTGAGCCGCACTGTATCTGGTGGAGCGTTGCAAAGACCTTTTAGAGACACCCTGTATAACAGCAGAAAGCGGTCCAACCAACAAATTTTTAGGTACAGAAATCTTTCAAAATATATATTTAAATTATTAATCTGTAGATGTAAATATTGTTGTTCTGCATTGTTCATTTTTGTTTATATGTATGTGAAAATAATTGTTAAAATGTGGCATTATAATAGCAAAATAATGTGTCTTACAAATGCATTTTAAAAGTTAACATATTATTTTGAGGAGGATTTCAATAGTAGAAGTGGATAAAAAAACATCAAGAATTATATTTTAGATATTACTTTTGTTCTACCTGTTTTATTTTTCGAGATTTCTGTACCTAAAAAACACCACTAACTTGATCATTTTATGGCGTGAAATACGGCGACCTTAAGCAGAAATCTGCAGAGATATTTCACTGTTTTCAAAACATTCATTTGCTGGTTTACAGCGAACCTCCTGCCACCATAAACCTAGAGGTGTGGATCCGACCAGACTACGACACCTACGCCACCCAGTTCGTAGAGGAGTGCGGCACCATCGGTCCCCCAGGCCGCTTCGGTTGGTTCATCCCCGCCGAGTTAGATAAGCCCGTGAAGGGTTACTACGCCCTGCACAAGTGGAGCCAGAGCATCCAGGAGGTGCACTGGTCGCTGTTCGTCGACCCCCTGCTGGTCAAGCCCTTTGATATCTCCAACGACCTGCTGAACAAATTGCGGGATCGCTACAGCAGAATAAATGGAAGCGAGTAAGTTTCTACCGAGGGGGTAACCACTAAGAGAAATCTTGTCACAAATCTTGGGAAATCTTTACGAAATTCCGATAAATCGTGGGAAATCACAAGAAATCCCGAGAAATCAAGCAAAACTTCGCGTCATCTGGAGGCAAATTTACCCGTAAAGACTGGCAATACTTGTCCACTTAGACCATTAGGTCTGTTTCAACAAGAGTCAAGGATTGGTTTCAATCTGTTAGAAATATTCGGCCAGTTTTAAATTAGTTTTTCCTCAATAACTTCATATAAATTATAGTAAATACATCAAACTTTGTACAGATCAATTTTCTGGCACGAGCAATTGAAATATGTCCGCCGATTTGCTGTCAACTCTAGAACTTTTTGCTGCCTGTACATCCAGTACAGACTGTCTCTATCTAAAAGATCTGGAAAAAATACTACCACATGTTCCTAGAGCCAAGATATCATGATCTAACCCAATTTACCTTGTCCAAAATTTGATAGTATGTACTTAATTGAATAAATTATGAAAGAAGACAATGGGTTTATGTTTATGAAATAAAACAATAAAATCTTCCCCAAAAAACGGTTTTTCAAAATGTTTATTTAAGAAAAAAACGTCAAAGAATAAGAATTATTGATTAAACAATGAATACATCAGTGCACACATAATTTATAACGATTTAAATGAATGTGAAGTACTGTAGATGGCGCCCTCTACGATTGAAAAATTCGAGATCATATTTCAATTTCTTGTGTCAAACAATTCATCACTACCAAGTTTTATGTACTTACTACAATTTATAATAAAGAGAAAAACTAGAATTCAACACCTTGTATCTCGGAAATTATAAAATTTTGGACTAAGGTAACTTGATGTAGGCCATCATATTTTGACTTCCGTAATATGTAGTTTTTTTTGTCAAACTTTTACTGCAGACAGTATAGTAATTTTTGAGATAATTTCTACGAAATCCCTGGGAAATCTCTTCACAATTTTGATCCCAGTGGTTACCCCGTCGGTTTCTACCCCACACCCTCCGAAAATGTTCTCACAAGTCGGGTCACTTTTTTTCTAGGTACGTTTGTAACAACGCGACCGTGTGCGAGAACGGGATGTATATCCCCGATCGCTGCAAACAGCAGGCCTGCGCTATCCTCTTGGCCCCCCAATTCGAGGTGAGTTCCTTCCTCATCGACCAGATAAAGGAGATGGGGCTGTTGGTGAAGGTGCTATGGCTGGGTGACAATCTGAAGATGGTAGTCAAGGAGCTGAGCGAACTCTATGTCCTAGAGCACACCACCCAGAGCATCGTGTTCTTCAACTGGTTCCCCAGCGACGTGGTCGTCGACCAGAAGCAGTTTATCTCCGTGGTGTTCACCAACAACGAGATAATGAACTTCACCCGCGACGAGAACGTGGGCTACAAATACGAGATGCACCGGCTGGTAAAGCTGGCTTGGAGTAAGATCGAAAAGAACGCCAAACCGCTCTACGATAGTTTGAGAAGCTTCAAGTTGAGGGAAGAGGATTACGTCTATATGCTGAACTTGCACAACGATAATCCCGGTCAGTCGTTGAGGGGGATCGCCTGCGAGTGGATGCGGCGCAACGCCAAGGTGTGGAGGTGGTGGAAGAAGGAGAGTCCCACCGTCATCTATATAGGCGGGATCTTTCCCGTGCATGCCACCTCGTATAACGGAGCAGGTACGTTGAATCTCGAACAAATTTTATTGGAGGTGCGGATAACCATGCATAAACGTTATGGTATAAATTAAATAACCTCAAATTTAGGTAATCCTGTTATATATTTTTGCGTTTTTTCAACTACTTTTACTTTCTACAATAAATAAATTTTCGGAGGTTAACTGTCATAATTCAAATTACTTCCAATATCTCTCGAATAATTACTGCTAAACTCTCAACCACGAAATTAAAGTCTTAATACTATTGAAATAATCCGAATCGAAACGTTGGTGGTCTCAAACATTCTAACTGCAAAAAATTATCTTAAAAAATTCTGAAGCCTTAAGGCTTAAATTCTTCTCTGTGCTATTACTCATTTTTAAGGATAGCCTTTCAATAATCAAGAATCGTATCGAAAGATGCACAAAAAATCCACCCTGTAGATGCAGTTTCTTACCAGCATATTGCTAAAATATTATACTGAAATTGAATCGTTTAACTTCGTTTTTGTATTAAGCTGATAGAAGAGAATAAAAATATTAAACTTCTGTGGTCTAAATGGAAGAGCCAACAACAGCCAATAGTAGCCGCTAGTTACAAAAAAAATCTCTAGAATTAATTCCAATGAAACGTCGACCTAAATGTGTATCGACGAATGGTGAGCTAGAATTAATTATTTATGGAATCGATTGTGTATTTGTCTTTACGACTGCAATAGAAACCTAATTTTAAACGTGTGAACTTAAAAAAATCGAACAACAATTATCAGGCTGGTTGTCACATCATCGGTTTAGACTTTTTAACTTTTCGTCGACATTATATAACAGGATGACAGTCATAATGTCATTAATTTTAACCATGTATTCAGAAGGCCTAATAAATAAATCGAAAAAAAATTACCCAACCTTTTAAAAGATAAACAAACCAACCCATAACAATCAGGAACACGGCGCTCCTGGTACGCTACAACTTTTCTGATGACGCGTTCGAGTATTGAAGCGAAACGGCGTTGCCATTTAGGACCACATAACAGCATATTCAATAAAGTTCGATGATATATATTTTTTTTCTAATGACAAACTTTCGCAATCTAAAATGTATGCATTGTGTATATTTTTTTGCGTAAGATATTCATTATACGTTTTGTCAATTTCTGACGTAAAATTCACTAATTCGCAAAAAAATATCAAGGTTTTAGAATTGCTGGATTAATCACAACCTCGTAGTGCAAGTTCAAAAGCAGAGTCGCCCTTAATATTGCGTAATAATTTTTGATTTTCTGCAGGAATCCTTTTGAACTAACGTACTTGCGTGGTTCCGTCTTTTACAAATTTCTTTCTTCAACAGGCATAGTGGCCGGCGCCTCCATGGCTTACATAGCCATCAACAGGAACAGGACCATCCTCCCCAACTACGACCTCAAACTCCTCGTCCAGGACGGGCAGTGCAAGGCAGACAATGTCATGAAGCACTTTATTGACTTCATAGTGGAGGGCTACTACCCCCAGTTGGTGGGCGTTCTCGGCCCGGCCTGCTCGGAAACGGTGGAGCCCTTGGCCGGGGTGTCCAGGCACTACCACATCATGGTCATCTCGTACAGCGCCGAGGGAGCCAGTTTTTCCGACAGACAGAAGTACCCCTACTTTTTCAGGACCATAGGCGAGAACAAGCATTACCAGCACGTCTATCTGCACCTGTTCAAGAAGCTCGGGTGGAAGAGGGTGGCGGCGCTCACCGAGGACGGCCAAAAGTACACGGAATACATCTCTTTGATGCAGGACGATCTGGAGAAGAACAACATCAAGTTTATCGCCAACAAGAAGTTCCCCAGGGAGAGAGAGACGGAGGCCATGACTAGGGTAAGTGACAGATTTGCTTTGCTTTAATACTGGGATGCTTGGGTGTAAAGCCTTGTCCTTACGGACGGGAAATTCGTGCGAATGGCGGAAAAAGCCTCAACTTTTATAGAATTTTCATCATAAAACTGTCATTGACCTTCAAGGTAGATTGACAGAAGCTCAAGTTAAATTTACTAATCCCACAAAATGATGAAATTAGCAAATAAATGTGGCGAAATTTGCGAAATTTACAATAAATAATCGTCGGTATATACAGTGCGTCCAACAAAGTAACGGATTAATTTATTATTAGCTAAATAAACAATATTATTAAAAATTTCCGAAACAGTTCAAAATCAAAAATCGACCTGTTTCGGGAATTATTAATATTGTTTATTTAGCTGATAATGCATTTGTGCGTTACTTTATGGACGCACTGTATAAATATATTCACATATTTATTTATACTATTGATAAATAATACCTTTTCGAAAATTTGATGTGATTACACTGGAATTTTTTTGAATTATATATTTCAATACTTTGATGGTGAACTTTGATATTTTAATTAATTTTTATTCGTGTGATTTTTTATGGTCTATGTATAATTAAAAACAAACAAAAACAGTAAATTATTATTATTTATTGTGGTTTATCTGTAATTATTTTCGGTTATAAAGTCTAATTGTTGTTTAAATTCTTTAGAAACCTCTTTTTCAAATTACTAAATAGTTCGGTGTGAAATTTGCTTACCGAATATCTCACAAACTTAAATTAATAACCGATAATTAAAAGGAAAGTAACTATAACAAGATAATAGTAAAAATAAAATAAATTCAATCTTCAACAAATATTTAGGTTTCTATTTAAAACAGCTTTAGTTTCTTTAGCATTTGTTTTGATTGAATATAGGCATTTTTGGTAGAACGTATGTAACTGTAAATTATATAAATTACACCAGTTATCTCGTGGTATGTAATATTACGTTAATTTTTCAGTAATTTGTGTAACAATTTGTCTTTTTACCATTTACATCACTAAGTTCGACCCTGACCGTCACGTTTTGGTGCTAACCGCAATTTCTATATAAAATTTTACGTCATTCCATATAAAACCCGTTTATGCAGAGCCTTACAGGAGTGTTCAACTTCAAAGGAATAATTTTTTGGATGGAAATAATAAAAATGTTTATATAAACGTTTGCCCTGAAATATTTCAGAAACAAACAGTGAAAGCTTCATCACGGAATTTGTTTGGTATGGCTTACAAATCGATGTAAAACCCTCCATTTCAATTGCCAATGCTGTAGACATTGATGATCCACTTTTTTTAAGCGTAACGCCAATATATGTATTTTTTTATATTATAAGTATGTATATTTGCTGAGGAAAATTATCCAATTTAATATTTTCTTAGGATCTTTATTTTACAATGGATTAGTTTTTCAAGAAGTTTCCAGCTTGTACAGTGATTCGTGAGATAGGCTGTGTAGTCCTAGAAAAACATTTTAATGAGACGAGTTGTTTTGATCGATATAAGACGTATCGATATACGTCGCGTGGTTATGTCGCCGAAGCAATTTTTTTTCTAAATATAAATCGCTATTATGCGTAGCTGGCGAAAACCGGGACAGAAGTTAGCCAATTAGGGAAATGGAAGGAAATTCTCACTTAAGCGACATACATCATATCAAGCATAAGCATGCGACTGACTCGAGGTTTCTTTGTAAATGCGAGGAAGTCCGCAATATATTACCGGACCCTTTGGAAATTAAACTCGACAAAGTGTCTGGAGACCGGACGGCACATCTTGAGCAATCAAGACGCGCCAAAAAAAAAAATGGAGATTGTCTGGTGTGATATTCGCGTGCGAAGTTAGTACTTTCGCAAAGAAATTTAAAAATAATTTAATATTTAAATATCCCCACAAAATAGGTCCAAATGATTTTAAGTCGGGAAATCATGGCGGCCATGGTACCGGTTCTCCTCGTCCAATCCAATTGAGTCTCGTGTACGCCACACTGCCGCAATACGCCGTGGATGCCCTGGACCTAACTGTGTTTTGCTAGACATTTTTGATATTTGAAAAATTGATGTAAATACATCGCAAAAAAGTTACGATAAGTAATCGGATATTTGAAATCGCCAGGCTAGACTACAGTAGCCCAGCAATATAAAGGTTGAAGCTACTAGAATTTCAATAATTTCTTTCTCAGAAACTATAAGGATTTTTTTACGATGTTTCCATTTTTCATGACGCATCTATTTCCAAATTCTTTTAGATAAGTTCTTAATCACCCTGTATAAATGTAGCGGCCCGTACGAACGTCTAAAATACTCTATACTGAACGCAGTCGCATAAGGAATAAGACACAATTTTCGATATTTGGTCTCTTTAAAAATAATAATTTATTGCAATTTAGTGTAATATAAAATGCACACATTTAGTGTAGTATATAGTTTTATTCTATCGAACTGTCGACTTATTACAATGTTATGTAATTTTCCAAAAATACTTGAGATATAATCGTATCTATCCCGCTACAAAAACCTTAATATCGTCGGATCAGCATGGATTCATGCAGGGACGTTCCACGGTATCTAATTTATGCCTACTAACACAATTAATATCTAATGAAATTGACTTGTAAGGAGAGGTAGACGTATTTACACTGATATTACAAAAGCTTTTGATTTTGTCAGTCATAAAATTCTTTTACAAAAATTGAGTGTGTTTAGTTTATCATAAATTGTGCAACATTTGCTAACAGAAAGCAATATGTTTCGTATTTTGGACACAATTCTTATTTTTACAGCAACTTCGGAAGTTCCTCAAGGCTCCAATTTAGGGCCCCTGCTTTTCTTATATTTTATTAATGACCTCTCGTCTGAGTTGAGTTGTAAGAAGCTACTATTTGCTGATGATTTGGAGCTATTTAGTAAAGTATCACTTATTGAAGACAGTGAGAGGTTGCAAAATCAATTACAAGTCATTTTTTAATGAAACTGCTTTAAAGACTCTTTAACTCTTACATTAGATCTAAACTCGAATATTGTTCATTGGTGTGGTATCCGCTATATGACTAATGCTTTCTTTACAAAATGTCCACAGAAGATTTTTAAAATTTATGTCATTTAAAGTAAATGGCTTTTATCAAGAGAGAGATTATGATCACACTATTTTACTTAATAGATTCAATTTCGCTTCTCTGGAGTTTCATAGAGTTCTAGCCACTGTCAAGATTTTATTCAACTTATTTCATAGCAAATTAGAATGTCCGAATGTTGTACCAGTTTTATTTCCATGTCCCTCGTGTAAATGCTCGTCAAAATCGTACATTTGTTTGTGCCAGGGTAATGTCAAATTGTCTTAAGATGTCCCCAGTGCATATTATGTGTCACAATTTTAATATAGTATCATATTTATGTGATATTAATTTTAATTAATTAATGTTTGAATGAACGAATTTTTTAGTAGTTCTATATTTTTAAAGAGCCTAAGGCGTACTGTTCTTACTATATTTATTTGTTTCGTTGTTTTTCTGTTGTATAATTGTTGTCCTTTAAAGGGATTTTTATCTGTTGTGCAATAAAGATTATTATTATTAGTTGCAGTTTCATAAATTCATAAATATTTTAATGAAAACATGAAGAATTATTAATTTGTTCTTATAGCGTAAGCCGTCTAAATTGTTGCCGCAACTATAATTACGTCATTCAACCAAACAATTTTTTTTTATATTTATTTACCTTGTGTATATTTTCTATTAGGTAAATTATTTATATCGGCTGATACATTTTAAGTGCATTTTTATGCAAAACCGCGTACTTTTCATGAAATCGTAACTACTTTGCGCGTCCCGCAAATAATTATGGAGTAGATTCACGTGGCCCGATTTTTCATCAAAATTTACATTTCCCCCTGCGGCTGTAACGGTCCAGGTAAATCGAATTATGTGTCCGCGGGATTACCAGATCCGGGGCATTTCAAAGTCTCTAAAAATAGAAGATGAATGAAATTAACCGCACCAATTAAAAGCATAATTAATTGAAGAATGTTCGTTGCGTCCGCCTCAAGGTTACTACGACGCTCGCCGGTAAACATCGCTCAGCCAATTTTCGGTGTCGCTCGTTGTTTTAATATCGTCAAATCAGCGTAAAACCCACTAAAAGTTATTTGTGGAGAGCCGGAGTTGACTTCAATGGGCCGCGCCAAGACAAAAAACGCACTGCGTTCGGTGAAAAGTGGTCCAAGTCGCTGCCGTCTGGTTCGGGTTGTGAAAGGAGACATTGTAATCGTTTTTAAATTGTTTTTTTTGTATACCATGTCGATATAAATGTTTTGAAGCCAATGCGGAACGCAAATAAGAAATAACGTAATAATAGTCTGTGACGGTGTCGAATATAGTCAATTCGCAGAGAAATCTGCATACAAGAATACGTCATGTCAAATAAAACATATCTATCACAGGGTGTAACAAAAAAGTAGGTCATCCCGTTAACTGCTTATTTTTGGCGGCAAAATATTACGATTTAACCCTATATACCTGTGTACAAAAATGCCTCTCATAAAAGATACAAGGTGTTAAAGCTGAACTTTTAAAATTGTTTTTCGGAACAATTTCTTCAGGTTTTCACATATCACTTTGAAATTTTGTAGATATACTTCTTGTTTTTATTAAAATCTTCAAGATTATTATTGCAAACGATTGATTCCTCAAAAAGAATCGTAGAAACTGCTGTTATTTTATCCCCACATTTTTTTTGACATAGTTATGCATATGGACGAATTTTTACAATGTTTCTTGTTCCTTTTTATTTCTTTTTTAAATCATTTGTTATTTTTATATTATTTGACTTTCAGGTTCATTATTTTTGCTTTTTACTAAATTTTAAACTGTTTTTATAAATTTAGACTTTTGTTCTACTTATAGGTATTTATTTTAAACAGGTAATGGATTTTTATTATGTAGGTATCCTTTTTTAGTTTTTTTTCTCTCTTGTAATTTTCTTGTTTAACTACTTATCCTTTAAGTGGGTTATACCATTTGGATATTTTAAGAGGAAATAAACAAATAAATAAAATATTCTCAATTGATTCGTAATAAAAGTCGTTCTTCCTAAATCCCCGAACACTGAAGTTCAATGGACTAAAATCGAGGGAGCGTGGTGGCCGCTGAATATCTTCCAGATCAATTTGGAAAAATTGAACTTAAATATTGTCTTACATTTAATCCTAAACCAGGCGGAGTACCATCAAGTTGCATGCATATATTTTGACGAAGAATAAAGTGGCAAATTGTCGAGCGTAAATTTAAAAATCATTTTGCATAAACTTGTTGGTACTATTTGCAGAGTATGTGCAGCAATTAGTGTAGATCTGTTCAGTAATGTTTCTTAAATTTCTGTTTTTTCTTAATAAACGAATTTACTTACATTGACAAGTAAGTTAGAATACTTTCGAGCAAGCTAGAACATTACAATTTATCTTGAAAATTATTTTTATAACAAATTATCAAGATTTTACACTGTAACGTTATAAAATAACCCTTTCTCCCAGTTTTTACGTTTGTTTTTTAGGCGTCGTTTACAATAATACCCTTGAGGATTTGGTTAATAGGTACAAAGAAATATCTGTATAAAATTTCAAAGTGACACGTGAAAAACTGAAAAATTTATAGCGAAAAAACAATTGAATTAACTTTAACACCCTGTAATTATTTTTTAAGGGAGGCATTTTTGTATGTAGGTAAGTCTGATTAAATTGTAATATTTTACCGCCAAAATTAAGCAGTTAACGGGATGACCTTTTGTTACACCATTTATTTTACATTAGAAAAGTTACATAATATTAAAATTAGCCGTCGCTCAAAGAATCGTCAAACTTCCCTCTACCGAACAAATAAAATTATCGGGCGTCGAATTCGTAAATAGAATATCACTTCCAATTTGTTTCCTGATTGTCGATCATTACCAAACAACATAACGGCAACGTGCAGGGGTCAATGATCATTACGAATTTTGACCGTTGACCTTTGCGAAATGTATAATGTACATGAATAAATAGATATAGGTACCGATCGCCTAAAATACTGCCCCCGGTTGGTTGACCTACAAATATCTAATCATTAGATCTTGGGAAAAGTTCTCTTAATAGAAATGGAAAGCTATCGATTCTATTTTTTTTTCGTCGTGCAAAAATAATTGGGTCACTTTTAGACGCAGTGAAATCAGCAATGATTTTGAAATGGTAAAATTGGTTAATAGCAAAGAAAGTGGTGCAATCCTCGATTTAAAAGTTCTGTTAGGAAATATCGTAAAAAACGCAAACTGTGCTTTCAGAAGCAGCATTGAGCATTGAAAAAAGTATATACGTAAATGAGAAGAGCTGGCTTTCTTATTGATTGTTACTTTTGTAGTAGTAATCAATATCATTCTGATTTATCAAAAAAACTGTAGGAGTGTATTTATTGTCCTTGTCCAACTTCTTGCCAAGATTAATAGTAGTACAGAAACTGCAGAAAAATATGCAAAGCAGCATTTTTATTGACAATTCCGGGCTCAGATTCTATAAAAAAATATTATTATGTTTTAATTCAGCTGCAAAAAATTATTTCAGTCCTGAATTTATTGACATTTTTTGTTTTGTAATCTCGTAGAATCTCATGTAAGTCTATTTTCCATGCACAAGAATTTAAGATTATAAAACGTATTTTTTATACTTGATTTTTTCCAAATACATATTTTCAAAACGGACATAGTAAAGTAATCAAATTTGAAATTGAAAATAGCAGTTAGGTTACGAATCTAATGTTTAAAACAATTCCTCATAATAGACGTGTAAAATGGGGAGTCATTTGGTAAATATTACCGTAACTTTCATATATCAAGATATTCGTCGCCAGATAAAAAAATTAAAATTTTTTAATAATTCTGCAAGAATACTGTGTATCTGAATATGCATTGGTTTAGATATATATAATAATCTGTTATAATAGTTATGTATGATATTGTTTTAATTTAAAACTAGTTTAAACCTAAGCATATTTAAATGTAGACATTCAGAGGTTCATTTATATAGCCAAGTCTGGCTTTTTTCCAGTTACATTCACTTTATTAATCAGATCGCTCTTGGCAAGTTTTATTTTCATTTCTGTTTTTTAAATTTGTAGAAATAGTTTCTGTTTTACAGGAAAAAAACGCAAGTTATTTACTTTTCCTTTCACTCAATCTTTTATATCAAAAATGAATTTTGTACTTTACCTTGGAATCCGGAAGTCGCCAGTAACTAAAAAAATGCAAACTATTTCCAATTGATTCGAAAGTATTTTAATTAAAGATATGTTAGTTAACATTTTGTATGCCATGTTTATTGTCAAAAGTTAAGTTGGAGTATTATTTATATAGTTGCGGCAAAAGTTCAGACGACTTACGTGACGCGGCTGACGTTACGAAATTGATTCATTTTTTGTAATTTAGTGCAATATGTATTGCAACCATTTAGTAATTTTATTATTCTCAGTTGCAGTTTCTTAAATATTTTGGTGAAAATATCGTAAATCGTCTGAATTCTTGCCACAACTATATCAGCAATCGTGATAAATTGACACTAGGTACTTAAATTCAACATCAATTTTGCTATACATTCGCTTTTTGTAACAGATATTTGCAAAATGCTTCAACTGATTAGATAAAGTTTCCGTCAATTAATTTAACAAAGAACAGGTAAATCTTAACATAACTATATGGCGTCCAAATTTGAAACGAATTGGTTGATATTTATTTATACACATATTGTCTCTGAATTTTCATATAATATTTTTGACTTTGTGTTGTAGACAAAAAAATGGTATACCACAAGTATTTCCCCTCGGAGAGTCTACCTACTGCCAATTATTTCCTTTGTTCTGCCGCCCCGGGGGAACGGTAATTTAATTTCGTTACTTTGACTTTATCCTCCGTATCCAATATGAATCCGGATCTTTCCAAAAATGTTTTTAATTCCACTCACACAAATTATTCTTTAAATTCAGTGAATTTTATCAACACGTTTTAATTAGTTATTCCATTGTACTGCAAAGGTATTTTAAGCTAATATAAATGAATTCTTCTACAATTCCTATCAATGAAGTTATATGTATGCTCTCTGATACCAAACATCTAGGTACGCTAATGAACAATTATTCCATAGACTAGAGTTTTGTCTATGGAATTCAATAATTATCTAAAATAAAAATTAATCTAGCTAAATTTACTATCCCGCTTTAATAAAAATACTCAATAAAAACGTAAGTTAGATATTTTACTCAACTTAAAGGAGGTCACTTGAAGAAGCTATCCCAAAAATGCAGAAATAGGTCAGATCTCATCTATTGTGGTTGAATTTTCTAGTTCCCACAATTTCAAAAGTGAACTTAGGTATTTATAGAATGTTTTCATTAAACCAGGTTAGTAAATTTATCTAGATTAATTTTTATTTTAGATAATTATTGAATAGAGCTTTGTCTGTGGAATTTTTCATTAGCATACATAGATGTTTGGTATCAAATAGCGTACATATGACTTCATTGATAGGAATTGTAGGAGAATTCATTTATATTAGCTTAAAATACCTTTCTAATACAGTGACAAAAGTTACAAAAGCTAATAATAAAGAATATAATATATATAAAGAGTAGATATTGTGGGTGTAATTCAACGTTGGTCGGGGCTTTAGTCCCCAGAGTAGTTAGTTATAATTGTAATATTGTTGATACCTAAAAATATATAAAAAACGTTCTGATTAGATCGTAAACATACACATATAAGTCCGAAAACGGTTTTGATTTCGCCCTTCCTGCATTGATTGTTGTGGCTATTAGCAACAATCTACCATCCGATTAGTTGGGGTCTTTGCCCGTTTTATGCTCCAAGGAATTAATTTAATATGAAGTCGTATGAACCGATTGATTTCCCGGACAATTCTTCGAATTTTGGGTACATAATAGCCATGATAACGAATATTCAATTCCAATTCTATTGGTGCTGATTAAATTTGTATGAACACCTGGTTCAACGCTAGAAAAAGTTGTTTTTCCCCACGTTGTACTATTGAAAAGGAATATTTTTTTGTTGGTAATCGTTAAGGAATGATATCGAGGAATGAGGCCTATAACAAAAATAAATAGAAATTTGTAGTTTTGTTATCGTACACATGTAGTTTATTTTATACAGGGTGCCCCATAACTAATGGGCCATACAGCAACAAGGTGTAAGTAGACGTTTCTGCTTAATTTGTTGTAATTTAATATTTACAGTTAAAAAGATACGGAGCGATCCAAAATCGAATCAAATCAATTTACCGAAAATCGGTAATAACTCGAGGACGGATGTTATCAACGGAGAAAAATAAAGGTATACGAGGTGTGACAATTAAGTTCCGGGAATTTGTCAATGAAAAAAACAAGCAAATTAAATTTCGCTAAGATTTTATTATCGACCTTCACAATAGTCTCCCTCTAACTCTACACAACTATTCCAACGTTGCCCCACGATTGGAAGCACCCTTGGTAATCCTACGCAGTTAACCCGTTCAGCACCACGGTTACAGATGAGTTCCCTTGAGGTGCGACTTCACCTGGGAGAATAAAAAAAATCGCAGATTGCAATATCGGGGCTATAGGGTGGGTGCGGCAACGTTGGAATGTCTTTTTTGCTAAAAACACTTGCACAATGAACGAGGAATGGGCTGGCGCGTTGTAATGGTGCAAGATCCAGTCGTTCTCGGCGAGTTCGGGTCGCACACGGAAAACGCGGGCCCGCAGCCATTCCAGGACGCCAACATAGAACTGTCCAGTCACTGTCTGACCGGCAGGATCATGTTAACGATGAATTATGCCGTGAATATCGAAAAAAAAAACGATCAACATTGCCTTCAGTCGTGACTTGGACATCCTCGCTTTCGTTGGCCGCTCTCCACCCTTTTCCACCCACTGCTGACTTTGTTTACAGGTCTCGGGACCATACTCAAATATCCAGGTCTCATCTCCAGTGACTACCCGACTCATCCAGTTTCTACCGTTGCTCCGAATGCGGGATAACAAAGTTTCCGAACACCCTGTATGCCAACTTTGCATCCTAGTGTGTACTGTGTATAAGGCTTAAGAAATGTTTGCCCAACTATTTCTTGAGTTACATCCATTGAAAATACCGGAAAATACATTACGACTCTTAATTGGGTGAATATTTCTAACAGTTTGAAACTAATCCCTGACTGTTGTTGGAGCATATAAGTGCGTCTAAAGTTTAAAATGAAATTAATTAACTATCTAAGAAAAGTTGTTCAAAAATCTGCTTAAAAAAATTCTCCGTGTCTCATTTTCGCGCTCGTGTCCATTTGACAAGATAAATATACAATTCGGGACACGTTTTCATAAAAATATGCCGTGGTGACACATTCCAAGGTTTTTTACTGAGAAATGTTATTTATAAACTGATCGATTTAGTATCTTTCAGACAAAAACTAATATTAACATATTTCACAGTCTATTTGTAAATAAAAAAATAAATTGGATAATAAGGAACTATAAAGAACGGGAATGAGTTTTAATATTGTTTTTCGTGAGTGATGACAGTCATAGCGATTTGTGCCGCCTCGATAACCGAATCGGGACAACTTATGTGGATTTTTACTGTATTAGAAAGGTTGTTAATACCTAGAAATATATAATAAAACGATTACAAAAAGGGTACAAATTTTTTGATTATTTAAGTAGGTAATTGTCGATATTTAGTTTCAAATAATTTGAATGTATTGGTATAATAACTTTTATAGTTAGATATTTGACAACTTAAAGAAGGCCACCTGATGAAGCAATCCTAAAAATGCAGAAATAGGTCAGATCTCATGTATTGTGGTTGAATTTTCGAGTTCCCGCAGTTTCAAAAGTGAAGTTAGATATTTATAGAACGTTTTCATTAAACTAGGTTAGTAAATTTAGATAGATTAATTTTTATTTTAGATAATTATTGAATAAAGCTTTGTCTGTGGAATTGTTCATTAGCATACCTAGATGTTTGGTATCAGAAAGCATTCATATGACTTCATTGATAGAAATTATAGATTTGATTTATATTAGCTTAAAATACCTTTCTAACACAGTAAAAAATGTTGCAAAAGCTAATAATAAAGAATATATGGGTAAATACTGTGGGTGTAATTCAACGCTGGTCGGGGTTTTAGTCCGCAGAGTAACTAACTAACTAATATTGTTAATACCTAAAAATATATATAAAAAACTTATAAGGAATAACACACACGCCGGTTTTCACTGCGTTAAAGAGTGTTTTCATATCATTTACCAAGACGTTTTCACAAAATGGGGCGGCGAAAATGGCTACAGACTAGGCGTGAAATCGTGATGCGAGAAACGTGGTTTGTAAGGAATTCGTGTATCATGTGTAAGGTTTTAATGAATGGATTTTTAACGAACAAGACCCTATTCGCGAATTCCTCGCATATCACGAATCGCGAATTCACGCATATTCTGTAGGAAGCTGAAGCGTCACACTATACGCCGCATTTATACCTATGACATTTATTGGAGACCACCGCCTTAGTAAACAACGTCCGAGGCGGCATAAACCGCTATGTCTGTCTCGCCCTAATCTGATTTTAAAGTAAATTATTATGTTTAAGTTTTGAATGCAAACTTACATAAAAAATACTCTAAATTTAGTGTTTATTAGAGTTTTTGTCTTTAGTATTTGGAGGATCTCAAGAGCAAGCGAGCACGCATCATCATCGCTGATGTAGTGGACGACATCGCCAGAGTAGTCATGTGCGAGGCCTACAAGCTGGAAATGACCGCCGCCCAAGGTTACGTTTGGTTCCTGCCGATGTGGCTGAACGCCACTTGGTACGACACCGACTACTTCAACTTGAATAAAACTGAAATCGTCAATTGCACCACCCAGGAGATGATAAAAGTGAGTACTAAGTGCAGCTTTAAAAATGTTCAATACTTTTGTTTATATACAGGGTGTTCAGGAAAATGTAGGAATTTTCTCGGATGCAGATAGAACATGAACAAATAAGATGACAAGTTTCTATACATTTTTTTCCTGCAAGCCCTCGCTACGGAGATATGTGTCTCTGAAGGACGCCGTTGAAAATCGGTTTTTCTTAAATAACTTCTAAAGTACTTAATATAATTTAATAAAAATTTAATGTGATGGACACTATTTTTAAACTAAGAGGAGTAAATAATGAAGGCCAGGAAAAGTAACCAGAAAATATAACTAGATTATTTAGGCGGTAAATTTGAAAAACAAAAACAGCAATACAATTTGTTACTGAGTTATGAAAAGAACTAAACACAAAATAAATCTACGAAGTTGCAACGTTATTCTTAGACTAATACTGACATTTTAAAGGTTAGTGTAGTTGACAGTGTTGACATTGACAATAAATATTAAATTATGTAGGGCTATGTAAACTTGGCGACAAATTAACCAATAACAAGGTAGTGTTTAAGCGCGAGGAATATGAATCACTCATCTTAGTTTAAAAATAGAGTATAGTAAGGACTCTTATTTTTTCATGTTCTATCTGCACCCGAGAGATTTTCCACATTTTTCGGGTCATCCTGTATAATAGAGTTAGCCAACCAGCAAACTTTGGAGTAAAAATAATAGATGGCAATACTTTTTTTAAATCCAAGTCACCCTTGTCTATAGTGTAAATAAGGATGACATGGATTTTAAAAGAGTATCGCCATCTGTTTTTACTCCTAAGTGTGACTGGTTGACTATGTTATTGTATATAAACAAGGCCAATCCAATTATTATTAGTCCATATTTTATTTTATATTATTTCTAATATAGGCCATCAGCGGTTACTTTGCGATGACACACGCTTATTTTGCCCCCGACGACGCTATAATGCAAGAAAATATAACTGTGGCCCAGTGGCGGAAAAATTATATGAAGTGGACACGAACTCCCTCAGACTACGCTGGTTTCGCTTATGATGCCGTTTGGACCTATGCCTTGGCTATGGATAAACTTTCAAAAACGGACCCCGAAGCTCTATCTGATCTTCATTCGGAAAATACCACAAAGTAAGTACCGTCCATGTGTTACTACATTTAATATCATTTATGAATTTGACTTTAAAATAAAATTCCAAATATCGACATTAAATTCATATTTAAAAATTATTTACAATTAAATAATTAAAACTGACTAATTATGAGAAAATACAAACACAAACGTTTATACAATATTATTATTGTATAAACGTTTGTGTTTGCATAAACATTGTTTTTATTTATTGTTTCCTTTGAACACAATTTAAAATGATGGTCAAGTATTTTTATTTTAAATATACAGGGTGTTTACTATACATACCAAAAATTTAAGAGGGTATTCTATGAATATTTTGGCCTTAATGGTATTTATAAGGTCGCATTAATAGTTTTCAGACAGAAACTCTTTCCAATTTCTCAAATATTTTCATTTTCCACTAGAGTATAAAATAATGACCTTGCATATTTTGTGAAATTGCGGCATATTTTTTCCACTTTTATGGTTTTTCACTCTAGTCACATTGAATACACATTTACAAAAAAAAAAGAACTACAAGTTTAAATTATTAATTTTAAAAATACAGGGTGGTACGTAAGTAATGGCCCATGGAGACATACTAGATTTTTCACTTACGCGGATTACCCACAAACTAATTCAGGACGACTATCTGAAGCTGCAAGAATCAGTATTCAGACTTCCAATTTAAAAACCTTGCATGTTGAAAAATACTATCCGTAGCATTTTATACCAGTGTAAATTTTATTGCTTGTCGATCTACCTTCAACATATTCACTTTACAAGCGAATTTTGACAATTACTGCATTAAAATATTGCACGATGAACTACACAGCTGATTGCTGAAAAGCTGTTTTCTTGAAAATGACCAATTTATAAGACTAATGACAAGTATATCTTTTTTCCTCAAAAAACGGAATAGATTTAAGATTTTTTTAATAAAAAAACGTGATGACATTCAGGTAAAAAAAGGTACGCTCAAATTTACGTCACAAATATGACAAAAAATCACTTTAAAATCCAACTTTGACACCCCATATCTTTTTTAATATCAACATTTTATTAAGGCATATGGACTTAAATTGCAATATTTTAAAGTGAAATATCTAGTATGCCTCCATGGGCCATTACTTACAGACCACCCTGTATAAATATTGTTTTTGTCTAAAAAATTTTTATCATATCTGTAAAACAAATCGGCTATCTAAGTATCATCAAAGGACAAAATATTCTTAAAGTGATCGAATGAACTACCTCTCAAATTGTTGTTGTATGTTTAATGAACACCCTGTATAAAACACAATTAAACAAAGCTGTGTTTCAGTAATATATTTCATATATGTGTTCTTTTCAGCAAGCTTGTAAGGCTGGTCGAGGAGACCGACTTCTACGGAGTCTCTGGTCGAATAAAATTCCGTGGAGGCCCCTCCCGATTTTCCGTAATCAACATAATGCAGTGGTACGACAAATCGATTCATAACATTGGACAGTTTTATCCAAACCTCAGCGATAACAAACCTGAGATACTGGGTGGCGAACTGCAGCTTAACATGAGCGCCATAAGGTGGTTCACGCCAGACGGCAAAATACCGGACGACGGAACACCCAAGCCGCCCATTTGTCGCGTCCAGTTCTTAGCGGGATTATTTGGAGTGGCATGCGACACGGCCTGGACCATCCTCCACGTAACCGTCGCTTCTGCCATTATAGTTATTTTTATTGTGGCCTGTTACTACGTCATGAAGCGAAAATACGACAAGAAGGTCCAGCAAACTAAGAACTATATAAGAGCTCTTGGTCTCCCCTTCGATATGAGCAACACCAGCGACCTGGACAAATGGGAGATTTCCAGGGAATCGGTTGTTATCAATCGTAAATTAGGAGAAGGAGCGTTTGGTACCGTGTACGGAGGTGAAGCTAATCTCCTGGACACCGGCTGGTGTGCCGTTGCTGTAAAAACCTTGAAACTGGGTTCTACGACTGAGGAGAAACTAGACTTCCTGTCTGAGGCAGAGGTCATGAAGCGATTCGACCACAAAAACATAATAAAACTCTTGGGAGTTTGTACCAAAGACGAACCCATTTACACCATAATGGAGTTCATGTTGTACGGGGACCTTAAGACCTACCTTCTCGCCCGTCGTAACCTCGTAAATAAAACCTCGGATGAATCGGAGGAGATTTCTCCGAAGAGACTCACTAGTATGGCCTTAGATGTAGCCCGGGGGCTGAGTTATTTAGCCGAATTGAAATATGTGCATCGGGATGTAGCATCGAGGAACTGTTTGGTCAACGCGCAGAGATGCGTGAAGCTCGGAGACTTTGGTATGACAAGAGCGATGTTCGACAACGACTATTACAAGTTTACGAGGAAAGGCATGTTACCTGTGAGGTGGATGTCACCGGAAAGTCTGGAACTGGGTGTGTTTACGACGCATTCGGACGTGTGGAGTTACGGAGTGTTGTTGTTCGAGATCATCACGTTTGGAAGTTTTCCTTTCCAGGGAAAGAGCAATTCTCAGGTGTTAGAGATAGTGAAGGCAGGCCATACTTTAGATATTCCCAAAGCAGTTAAACCTCAATTGTAAGTTATTAAAATTAAATATATTAAATTCTACAAATATTTTCCTTACTAAGAAAAAAAAATGGTATCTTAAGAACAAAAGTAATCACTTTTCATCCCAGAAGCTAAAATTGACACTTTTAATCTAAAGATTGAAAGTATCAAGTTTTAATTTATTCAACAATACAATATTTACAATAATTTTTGATTATTCACATTGATATTGAATGCACATTTTGAACAAATTTTAAAATTAAATAAACCATTGAAACTGCCACTACCCTCATTCTTGGAAGCAGTCCAACACGTTTTCATTAAATAGCAACGATGCTTGGTTTTTCTTTAGCACTATCAACTTTCAGTATTCTTTTCGCAATACTTTCTTTATTCAAAAGTGAGTCCAATGTAGCCTTCCATTACAGTGTCCGATCTCTATTCGCTGCGCACCTTAAGACAAGTGAGGTCACCACCACAGTCAACTAAAAGGGCAGTAGATATTCATCGTAATGCGTGTCCACTGTACTCTTTCCAGTTGTCCAGCTTAAAAAATGTTGCCACTTCTTGGGAGACAGCACTGATTTTATGAATACGGACCACTATTCGATGACACTTTTCACTAACATACCTGAGAAATAATCGACGTTCTACCAATCTGGGTGGACGTAATGCAACATATTTTCAATAAAAACTTACAGAATTGTCTCCCAGCACAGTAAAAAAAACGTGGTATTGGAAATTTTTATAATTTAGGCAGATTTCACATTTTCAACATTATCAGTTGTTAAATTGACTAAGTCATCAGAACGGCATGCGCTTGTAACCCCCAAAATTAGGACGACCTATAAAGAAGCTTTTTAAAAATGTTCTTTTATGTTTAAAGCATTTACCTTTATCAACAAATATAAATTATCATGTGCACTATTCAAAAAGCAATCAACTTGCGCCTTTGTAAATACTTGTAATATTTTTGGTAAATATCCCTCATTCAATCTCTTGAGAAAAGCACGTAACTTTGAATATTTGCTTATATCAATCCCCATCGTTATATGCAATGTTGACCGCAACATTGAATATTGTGACCAAAGCGTTGACTTCATTTTATTTGCTAAGTTTGAGACATACACCATCAATACATCTTCCGCATACAACTTAATGTTTTTTTTTTTTTTTTGACGTTGAACGTTGGTAGACACATTAATAAATTTCTCGAGATTTCTTTGGGAGAAGATTCAAAGAAACCTCTCGCACACTCCAGTATCTCCTCAAATGCATTTAAATCTTGGTCAGATCGTATTTTTACAGACTTTAGCAAATTGAACTACAAACAATCATAAATGACAACGATTAGCAATATGGTGGCTAATATTTGATAAAGTATTTGTGACTACATCGATATATCCTATATCTTATTTTGCATTTTTAACCACATTTGGTTTGAATAATTTCAAAGCACAAATTCGTAATTAACTGGGGGATTTTAATTGGAGAAACAAAAATAGCTTGTTTTATTCGTATTAAAAGTATTATTTTAAATGTTAATATAATAATATACTATTATGTCTCTATTACAACAGCAATTCTTTATTTGTGGTGCATATTAAGATTGCATTTCTTCAAAAAAAAAATGTATATATATATATATATATCGTTATTAGGATTCAGCATATTGGGGTTTTATTAACATTTAAATAAAATTTTTAGGGAGGGACTCATAAAATCTTGCTGGAACAGAGACAGCAAGCTGCGCCCGGCAGCCTCCGAGATTGTAGAATTCCTAGCAAACAATCCAAGACTTTTGGCGCCCTGCCTGGACGTCCCATTATCCTCCGTTCAACTAGAAAGCAGCGATCAAGCCGAGCTGTGCGTCCCGTCTGAATTCCGAAAGTATTCAACCTCTAGCAAGTCCTCCCCGACCAAGCCCAGCTGTGCAATACCAATGGAGCCGATGGCTCCAATATATCGCCCCTTTGAAGACAAAAGTGACAGTGATAGTATACCGGCAGAGCAGGCCTGCCCCAAAGAGCCCCTGCTCGGCACCGCAAAGTCTAGTTCGAGTTTGTTAAATCTGGGTAAACTTGTCCGTCAGCAGAAAAAAGACTCTGATGAAGACGACGATTACGTTCCTAGTTCGACTGAAAAACAGGACAGTTCAGTTCAGGTTTAACATATTGTTTAAGGTAATATTAACGTTCAAAGTTTTTCGTCTGTTATCGAATAAAATTATGGAGGATCGTTCTGTCGAATCGTTGAGCTCTTACGAACTTCCGTCTTTCGCCTTTGCAACATTCGGGTATTAGTTTAATCCATCGTAATGTACAGTTATTTTTGATACACGTTTTTCATCCTTTCCATAATTTTTATCTAGTCAACAGAGATGGGTGTACCGTTCAACCGCGTGCGGAAAAATAGTATTAATTTTGGAATGCATCACTTTCGTTGCGCTGCGAGTGTGGTACATGCTTGCCGAACTTGCTCATAGTATTCTAAATGTATATTCAATCAACTCACTACCTCAAGCCTAGTTCTTTGTAACGTATACAACTCCTCTGTCGTATGTACCACACGTCAAATCTCAAGTGAAAACCATGACTGTTCCTTTTAAACTTTTAGACGTAATTGTATGTTTATTTGTAGGATTAGAACTTTTATTAGATACGTAACTGTTTTGTACTGATGTAGGTTATTTTTAATATTAGTTTAATTATCATCGTAGCAAAAGTTTGACAGTATCACTGCTAGGAGACGGATGGTCTCGTTTCATTGAAGCACCACACTTTTTTTTTGCAAATGTGGCATTATAACACCATATGGCAATAATAGTAAAAGTTACATTTTATTTTTCGTACTTTAAAAAGACTAATTGAAATATTTTACTTTCACTATGAAGAAAGAAACTCCGAAGTTATGTTCCATTTAAATGGAATTCGAGGCACAAAAATGAACAAATAATTTCTAATAAATTTAATAAAATTTCAGGTGTTTTATTATCTTAAAACAAAATATTAACAGTGCATCTCAACGTAAAATGTTACATTTCCGTTTTGAACTCAAATTTCATTTAAATATAATCTTATCGTATTATAAATCAAACTTTTAAGTTTTCACATATTTCGTTTTTGTATTTTTATTTAAGCATATCTGGAGTTATAATCCATGTTTGTATGTCCATTGAAATTTAAGTTGTAAAATATTTTATAAAAAGAAAGATGGGAGCATAAACGTAAGGATTTTATGATTTTTAACTTTTAACAATTACACCCATCATATATTTAAAAATTCATATTGAAACATAAAATGCAATTGTCGTTTATGCTTCTATACTGGTGACGAAAAGAAATTATATTTTATATATTGTCTAAAAATGATGAAGATGTAGCAGCACCTTTTAATGCAGTAGTGTACACAAAACTTTTCCATTAACTAACATTCATTTAGGAAACAAACATGAGAATTACTTAGACACCTAAAAACCCTTTCTTGTGTACGCCACTGCGTATATAATTGGCTGCCTGTTAGCGTCTTCTGTTTTCCTGCATTTTTGAACATTCTTATTGTCCTGTATGTCCAAATTACCGATAAAATTGTCAGAAACCCCTCCTAATAAATGTCTGTGTGCATGTGCTGTTTTTGAATGAATGATGTCTGCTAATAGTTAAAATTGCATTTTGTACCTGACTACTCATCTACGTCTAAGTTATATTTATATTATGTATTTCGTCCAAATATTTTTTCAAATTAAAAGTTCATATATATTAAAATTGAAAACACTGTTTTTATTTATTTCATTCCCTTATCCATGGTATAAAAAAAGACATTATGTACATTTGGTCCTGTTAATTTTGGACCGATTGCGATGGCTTCAACTTTTTTAAATATTTCGAGACATACACGTTCATTATTCTATGATTTTTTGGGTTGCTATGCGCTAACCTATTATAATTAACTTCCTGTCACTGAATTAATAATGCTCTTTATAGGACACCATATCGTAAATCACTATTTTTTGAATTTTGAACTTAATGAATTAGGCCAAGCCCATTTTCTTGTAAGGACTTAAATTAATATTTAAATGATGTGCGGACCCCCTAACTTTAAGAAAAAGTTGATAATTAAGAAAAAACATTGCCATAGTATAAATAATGAACCTTTCACTACTGTGTATAGAAATACAAGTAATCATTTCCTGAAAATGTTATCTAAAAAACTTGGGAATATCATAGACCTTATAAATCAGGTCTTTGGGGAATATGAATGTCAAATAGGTCATTTGAAGTTCCCGCTGTCATTTTTAGTTCACCAATCCGTTTATTCAAATAGATGGCGCTGAAATGTTACCGTCGTTACCAACTGTTGCACAGATATGAATCTCTTCTCTTGATATTTTGTGGTTTGTGGTGATTATGATTCTGTAGCACAGAATAGTTTACACTGAAATGTACGATATAGAATGCGTTTAGTCCATTTGCGCATCCAAATATAGGTACTAACCCTAGGAGTAGACAAAAGGAGGCACATGAAACTTAGCAAAGACATCCTTCATTGATTATGTATGTGGGTGCGAGAGAGACAACCATCTGCACGTACGATATGAATTGTGTTCTTAATTTCCCATTATTTTGTTTGTAAACACATCATTGGCGTACAGTGTGAATTCTTCTTTTATCTTGTATCTCGTTAGTGTTATTCTTTGTGTATTTTTGTGGGTGTTATTGTTGGAACATGTCGTGTTTCATAAGGGACTGTAAAATTAACCAGCATATAGCACGAAATAATTTTCCATATCCAGAATTCAATTTCATTTCAATTTACAATCAGCTAAGCCCCTACTGCTCCGCCATTGTTAGAGGCACAAAACAAAATATGGCGCTGATCATGAATAATCCATTATCGCAGCTTTTAGCGCATTCCAGTCATCATAATATAAAATTGCATTTTAGTGGTCTTTAGTCTAAAAAAAAGGCAATAAACGCACACAAAACGCACAATGAGAGCGGTGTAGGCGAATTGTGTATGTCCGATGTCGGTATTTGATACCTATGTAGGTAAGTTTGATGATTGTTTTATAAAAATTTGTGATCAAATTGAAATCTCATAGCGAAAATTCGTTAATTGTAAAAAATTTGGTATAACAATTGGAAATTGTATTTTGTTCTATAAGATACCTAAATGTTTTAATTACTAAACCGTAATTGTATCCATTTATTTACTGGTTTTCAATATATGTTTACATTTCTGTATCATTCAGAGGGCAACTTTTTCTAAACGTTCAAATGCGGACTATTTCTGCTCTGCAGGTGTAAGAAGTTGGCTTTTCTAGTAAGCACAGCACAGTAGTTTTTAGTTTTGAACGTGAATGTCTTCCTTCCAAAAGTTAAATTGATTTGATAAATACCGACTTCAAAATTTCAAAACTGTACTGGAAAATTCAACATAGTTAAAGTATATTTTGTGATGTAAATACATATACTCGTATCAAACTGTATTTAATAAGAAGTATTATTATTATAAAACTAATATTTTCGAAAATTGTAATCATTATTTTTTCATAATTCGTCTTTATGAAATTATCCCATAGCCACGACAGAGCAACGTGCAACGAACGTCATGGGTCAGGTGATCGTGATTCGTGTGTTGTAGATGGCGCTGGGCGTTAACAGACGCGGCAGTTAAGTTATTATTTAATTATTTATATTTACAAAACTCCTTACTTTATAGTAAATTAGTGCGGTTTGTGACAATTTTCGTCAAATTATGTGCTTATTCAAAGTTGTTGGTGTTGGTGTTACCGCAGCTGGTTCTACAATTTAAAATCGTATAGAGCAACCAAACTTATAGCTTTAACAGGTATTTTTGCAAATTTTGTCTATTAAATGATTCCAGTTTATTTTATTAGCCATTGCATCTATTGAGATGTGTATGTATACGAGCAGGAGGAAAATTAAATGTCTTAACGGGCTATAGTTTGCGTGGTGCGTTTTATTTATTTGGCGATAACCGGTTAAATTAAATCCTGAAATCAAATACCTACTTCAGCTTTCTGATTTAAAAGATATTTTACGAAAATTAAATACATTGGTCATTTATTTTAAATTCTGACTTATTTTATTTAAAAAAAAAACCGCATGTATAATAGTCACGTTTCCTTACGCCACACGTAGAAGGCTGTGGAAAAAAGCGCTAGTAGCGGGACGCGCCTAACTTTGTTGGCTTCGTTTGGAAAATGGAGTCGTGTGCGGTTTTTGCAGATTTTTAGTGATTATAATAATATATATAATAATGTATATACCAATGTTTGATTATATGTGGGTAAGTTTGTTGATCAGCATGTTATTAAAATTTGCAGTAATCAAATTGAAGTCTTATAGCGAAAAATTCGTTAACTATAAAAAATTTGGTATCTAAGTATAACAATTAGGAATTATTTATATTCTGGTCTATGAATGTTTTAATTGGTAAACTACAATTTTATCCATGTATTTACTAGTTTTTATTTTAGTTGCCTACATAATTATTCACAGTGGAGTTTTTTGAATCATAAATTTGTACAAAAATTCAAAGGTAGTTGAGGTATTATGTTACAGTACAGTTCTTCTGTGTGGTGCAAATATATTCGCATCACGCTTCTTTATTTTGATTTTGGCTAATGTAGATATAAATAATTTAGGTAGGTACTCCGAAATTTCTTTCAAATCATAAGTTTGACTTATGTATTTAAAGAAAATATCAAATCACCATAGGTGATTGTTGACTGGATGGTGCATATGTGAACTAGTTTATATTTTGCTCCACAGGGGGAGGAAGGAAGGAGCTACTTTTCTACATCGCAGTAGGGTATTTTTCAGGTAAAATAGCTTAAAAAATTTGAAATCTGTATTGAAACATTCAACATGCCTAATAATTCTGCTGAGTAGATGTGTAAATATATTGTACTTTTTATTGGTGCTTCAAATATTGGCTAATATATCTTTTATATTTGGAATAATATTACTGTTATGTTTCTAACAAATTATTTTTTTACAGGTACAAATGGGATGCAGTTACAGTAGTCGTACCAGCTAATCTAAGAGGAGACTGCAGCAATGCCTGGCGGAAAACTGGTAAGTTGCATGTTGTGTATTTTTTTTGTTTGAACAGGCTGGAGGCAAAAAGAGGTACTTGAAGTCCTTATTAATCTATGACAATCTCAAAAATTAGTGCTACTATTAATGAACTATCAATTTTTCATAATATTTTTCTTACAGACACATGTACTTTATTTTTATTTAATGCTTATATGTTTTAATATAAAAAAAAAATAGGGATATGGCATAGAAATTGACAATTTTCTGCAATATTTTCTATTTTTCTGAGCTATATGTTTGACAGAACTACATTACCAATTTTTTTCT
The DNA here is from genome assembly GCA_037114965.1 of Monochamus alternatus. Taxonomy (NCBI): domain Eukaryota; kingdom Metazoa; phylum Arthropoda; class Insecta; order Coleoptera; family Cerambycidae; genus Monochamus; species Monochamus alternatus. Next base: position 92,719,976 of record CM073431.1, on the reverse strand, counting down.
CTATATATTTCATAGTATACATTAAAAATCGATAGCTCTTCTTATGACGAATTTATAGTAATGGTTATACGGGGTGTTACAAATTAGTATCTCAAACCGTTAACCACATATTCTTTGGACTAAAATTTTGATATTTTTCTTATGCCACTTTTCATTCAATATCATTTTCAAAATGCAGGTTGTAAATGATTTTTATTGATGGCTCCAGTAATTTTAGAGATATGTATTTGTTTGAAATTCGGCATATATTTTTATCGTAAATTAGCACATTTTCTATATAATTTTGGTCTAAAATATCAAAGCATGAAGGAATAAAAGGAGGAGGCTGGTATTACAGCCTCCTCCTTTGAACTTCTCCAAATTTTTTTAAGTACGTTTGTGGTTTCAGAATATTTTCTTTAGACAGTGTTTTTGTTCTAGTTTTTTCACTCTTTTAAGATTTTGATTTGAGGCTCGGTTTAATATATATTACAACTTTTTGTGCTAGGTTTGGCACCAATTAAATATCAATAAGTATTAAAAGGTGATCATTTCCATTTTATAGAGTAAACTGAAATGAACAGAACGGCACAATTAACAACAAACAGTAAAAAAGACAAATTTAACTCAAACTAAATGTTCAATATGGGCACCATCTTCACCCTCACTTGGGGCTCTTTTAATGAGAGAGTAACAGATGTTTTGGAAAATATGTGGTTTCAGTCTAAAGTGCTCTCCACCTTGTATAATCCGTTCCCTTAGCTCTTGTTTAGTTTGTATTGGAGCCATATAAATGAAATCTTTCATAAAACCTCAGGAAAGATTTCATTTAAATGACTGAACATTTGAACCGTAATGCAGAGGGGCAACGTCAAGTTGAAACCAAGTTTTGTAAAAATAAATAAAAATTCATTAGATTTTATGAAAGATTTTGTTTATATGGTTCCAATACTAAGTAAACAACAGCTAAGGGTACGAATTGTACAAGAAATCACATATTTTCTAAAATATTTGTTACTCTCTTACCCGAGTATATCTTTGTGAAGGTGGTACCCATATCGAACAGTTTAATTGAGATAATTTTTTGTCTTTTCTTACTGTTTGTTGTTAGTTATGCTGTTTTGTTTATTTTACTTTAATGAATAAAATGTAAGTTACTATTTTATACTAAGCGATATTTATTTTGTGCCAAACCTAACACACCCAAAAATTTTACAATATCTCGTAAACCGAGCCTCAAATCAAAATCTTATGACTGACAAAAAAAAGAATAAAAACACGCTCCATCTAAAAAAATATTCGTAAACAAACCATAAGCAAAATCGAAAAAATTGGTGGGTCCGTGAATACTAGAACTCCTCCTTTTTTATGCTTTAATATTTTAGATCAAAATTACACAGAAAGTGTACCGATTTAAGATAAAAATATGTGCAAAATTTCAAACAAATATCTCTAAAATCAACTATAAAAAAAATCATTAAAACATTTTTATTTTGACTTTTTTTGTCATAACAGTGAAAAAATGAACGAATTAAATGAAAACCAGTTTTTGTACTACTATATAGTACTACTTTTTATTTTATTACAGCAAATTTTTATTTGACCCCCATGAATTGTATTGAATTGTACATTGACCAATTCGGCATTCAAATTCCTCAATTATTGACATTTTGAGTATATATCTAGCATTATAATTTGAACATCTTCTCTGATACAATTATCCAATCTTTCGAAACGATAGGTCGATTCAAAACGCAAAGAATCCAAATAATTGCCATTTGTTAAATTGCCCTCCTAAAAGTAGTTTTTGGTTACGTACATAATGCAGTAGACTCTCAACTATCCGGCTCGCAGCTATCCGAACTCCATGTTCTGTTCTTTTGAAATGCTGGCGTAATAGCACTGAAATTTACTTTCTATTTCTAGTATTAGTTTTTAGTTGTTTCATTCACCAATAGATTTCATTACGAATACATCAGCAGTTCACAACATGTCGCAAAATGCATTTTAAAAGATCCCATTATTATTACAATAGTATGTGCATACATGCATGCATTCATATTTCTCTCAGTGCATAAACAGCAGGTTGCTTGTGAATTGATCAGGGTTCTCAGCGTCAGGGAAAACCTGAAAAACCTGGAAATGTCAGGGAATTTGAACTTTGTCAGGGAAACGTCAGGGAAAGTGCCAATAATTGTCAAAAATCAGGGAATTTTTATTGTCGTCAGGGAAAATTTCTGAACGCTACTCATGCCGTGTCTAAATTATTTATTTAATGAACGCACCTAGTTGCCTATTTCTGTTTGCTTTAATCACACGTACCCTCAGATTGATACCCGAAGAAACGGATATATCTGGAGTGCACAGCTGTTTTTTTTTGTGACGAACCATATTCATCGCCTGTTTCAAAACGTATTCAATGGTGACGTTACTTATGTAATGCACCAAGAAAATGTATAGTTTCAAAACGTAACGTCATCAAATATTTATTTCTCTTTAACATCACACTCACACTTTTTGATTATTGCTTATACAATTTATTTATAACAAAACTACACTAAATTTGGATTAAAATAGAACGATTATTAGTGGTAGAAATTATTTCCTGTTCATGTTTTTGTATATATATATTTTGAAAATGTGTGAGATCTGCAACAAAAACATGGAATTGATTTTAGCAACTGCAAACCAAAAACAAATAATTACTTACATGTTCGTGACAGGTTTAATGAAATTTGGAAAGAAAAATAATTGGAGTATTCTTTTCTAATGTGATTTAAGATGTCTAAGAATACGTTAAAATTTGTAGAGGAACATACAACAAACCACAGCCAATTCCTTTTTAAATAAACAAGATAAGAAGTATAAAAGTATCAATTATTTTAAACATAAAATCTGAAAATTTAAATCACACCGATTTTGAAATCTCTATCTAGCAACTGCTGCATAGACCAATAGCAAAGCATCTAAAGAGTTGGAACCGGGCTCAGTGGACGTTTTAAACACGGTTTAAAAAGCGATCTGTGTAGCGTTACTGTTTCAATGCAAAAATATAGTGTTTTGAACCGATTTGAATACATTTCATCGCAAAAAACGGCTTATAGCTGTTTTTTGTATAGCTGTTTGCTCAGTAGTAAAATCTATTTTTATTGGTTTTTGTTGTGTTTGTTTATACATATTTCTATTAGATTTCTTAAATATTTATATTTGTTAATATTTAACATAGTACAATGTGTTCAATGACTGAAATAAATATTTCTAATAAAATTAAATATCCATGACACTTATTTGTCATCGAATGGGCTCATTTATGTCAGGGAAAACCTGGAAATGTCAGGGAATTTGGTTTTGAAAAATTGCTGAGTATCCTGTTGATTTATTTCATGATGAACAATAAAATTGGAATTGGAAGAATATAAATATTCAAATACATATATGTATGCAATGCATTACATACATACATGTTATGTATATAATTAGGAACTATCCGGCTTTTCCCTTATTGGGACTGGCTGTCCACCACATTAAACCGATAGTTGAAAGTCTACGGTACGTTTTATAGAGGTAGTGAAAAATATTGGAAGAATATTGATATATTTTGACAATTACAACTTCCAAAATATGAAAATAATGCAAAATATGTGAATACACAGAATTTTTTTATCTAACGGTCAAAATCTTGAGAGAAAGTTAGAGTAATATACCCTATAACCCCCAGGTTTAGTACGCTTATGACTAATTATGCGGAATTATTTTTGAAAAATTAGATTCGCAATCCAATGGTGATTCTCAATTTCAAATTTGTTTACTGTACCTCAACTCGTTTTGGAAATATTTAAAGAAATAAATTAATTTTGGGGTCCCATTTTAAGGGGACATAGCTCACCGTTAAGAGCGTTTACCTAGCTATGTTTATAAAACTTTTTGTTCTTATTTTTGGTTGTAAAATCCACAGTTAATTTTTGGTAGGCTGATTTTGGGACACCCTGTATATGTATAGTGGCTCTAACTTGATTGAAAGGCTAAAAACAAATTTTTAGATAATCTGCTTGTGCGACAATTTGCTGGTATTTTACCATAAAACAATCTTTGCGTTACTTATATGTATATATTTTTTTAATTAAAAGTGAAAGAAGAATGAGCTATAAGAAAATGTGAGAATTAATTAGGGCATGCTAACAAAGTTGGCTGATTTGATTGAGTTTTTATGTAGGTAATATTTAAGTAAGTATAAATTTTCATATAATCCATTGTTTGTGAACTTAAAATTTAGAAGAAACTTAGGTATTGAAAAGTTTTCATTAATGATTTTTTTTTTTTAATATGAACCGCTTTTTAACTCCTGAACTGAATTATCTGCTTGCTATAGTATATACATAGGTAATTATAAACTATTAATGTTATTTTATCAAAATTAATAAAAATGGTTAATTAATTGATATGTTTTTTGTTTTAACTGAATCATTTAATTAAAGCTTTAGATAATTAATCTGTTAATAATTTTTCCATATCAAATCAATATACATAGGTACTCGCAACTAGTGTTTGCTAAAAATTGTATTGTACAAGTTAACGATTGTAATTTGGTGTTGTATAATTGTAACAAACACGACTGAACTCTTCAGAGAGACCTCTCTTCCACTTAAGTTTTTTACTTCTAGCCTAATCCTAAGAATTACAATGAGAAGTATGTTTGTAATTCAAGTTATGTATCGCAACCTTTGGGACAAATATGTTCAAAATAGTACAGATTCAACTCATTAAATCCTAGGTTGACTAACTATACTTTTATAAACACTGATAATATCACATAATATATACAGGGTCTCTTGCAAGTCGTTACAATAATTTTAGGAGGTGATAAAATATTTGATTTTCAGTCAATTGAACAAACATAGCTTTGTACCAAGTGCTATATCAATATTTTTGTGATAATTAATTTTTCAATATTTTTTAATTTAACCGTGCTTTTCTACAATGATTGAAGTGTAGAAGAAAAACAAACCTTTTTATAACAAATATTTCTATACTTTTTTTTATTAGGAATGAATGGATTATTAAAATTATTTAACCAATGAAATCCAAAGTGGCTTACTTACCTTCATAAACATGATTTTTCTACATACTTTGTAAAAGCGAAGAGTCAAATTTAAATGTGGATTTTATTTAAACCTTTGTGTGTAAGTTTATTCAGATATATTAATTATATTATTAAAAACTTACCTAAGCAATGATCTTTCAGTTCTTAGGAAAAGTTTCTTGATAAACATTCTAAAAATTAGGGAAATTAATCTTAACACGTTTAAATATTCAGGGAGTGCATTCACCAAAACAGGCCAGTCGATCAGTATGTAATAAAAATGGTTTGAGAAACAAAGATATTTGCTAACAAGAATGCAACCTTTAGAAAATATTGAAGTTATTAAAATACCGGAGGATACAAAATGCTAATTTAATATTACGGCGTAAAAAGAAAAGAAATGTACAGCTTGATATACCATGAGAAAACGATTGTCCTTAGTTTCCATAGCAACCGTAAATGTAGATCAACTGTCAAACTATACCTATGAGTTTAGATTAATTTCCCTAATTTTTAGAATATTTATCAAGAAAATTTTCCTAAGAACTGAAAGAGCATTAGTTAGTAAGTTTTTAATAATATCAGAATGTACCTACAAACAAAGGTTTAAATAAAATCCATGTTTAAATTTGACTGTTCGCTTTTACAAAGTAGAAAAACCATGTTTATGAAGTTCTAGGTAAGTAACAAAGCCACTTTGGATTTTATTGGTTAAATAATTTAAATAATCCATTCATTCCTAATAAAAAAAGTATAGAAATATTTGTTATAAAAAGGTTTGTTTTTCTTCTACACTTCAATAATAATTGTAGAAAAGCACGGTTAAATTAAAAAATTAATTATCACACTTGATATATAGGTATATATGTGTTTCAATCGAGTCAAAATCAAGTATTATATCACCTAAAATTATTGTAACGACTTGCAAGACATCCTATATATTCTGTGATAATATGTTGTACAAATAGATTATCCAAAGTTCCCGCGGTAATGTTTAGTTCATCAATTCGTCTATTCAAATAGATGGCGCTGAATTGTTACAGTTGTTACCAACTGTTTCATAGATATATATTGAATATTTTCTCTTTATATATCACAAGATACCCTGTATATTGTTTGGTTTGTGATAGTTTGTGATGTGATGGTGATGTGTAAAAAAACGCAGTTAACGTACACAAAACGTACGATGCGGTCGCGGGCGGTTCGCGATAGTCTTGAATTGTGTATGTCCGATTTCGATATTTGATAGTTATGTGGGTAAGTTTGTTGATTATTTTATAAAATATATTATAATCAAATTGAAGTCTCATAGCGAAAATTCGTTAACTGTAAAAAATTTGGTATAACAACTGGGAATTGTATTTTATGTTTTCTATGAAATACCTAATGGTTTAATTACTAAACCATAATTTTCTCCATTTACCTATGTACTGGTTTTCAATATATGCCTACATTTCTGTATCATTCGCAGCTCTTTCTAAACGTATAGTTTTTACTGCAAATGCGGATTCAGGTAGTTTTCAGTTTTGAACGTGAATGTCTCCCTTAGAAAAGTTAAGCATACGTTCCGTTACCCAACCAAGAGGTACCAAATTGGTAACTACTGGTTACTGAAAAATTGACGTTGGTTTCCGTACCATAAAATTATTAACGGAACGGTATTATTTATTATTTGACATTCGACATTTGTGACATTTAACCTTAACCTATAAGAAATTTAAACGTGTGATAAAAGATTACTTTTTTATGGTTAAAATTTTATCGCGGTCTATATATTTAAAATTATTTTATTATTTTAAAATGAATAATAGAGCGACAACCATAGTTTTCTATGAACTACTGCTAGACTCGGAGAGTTCTAGTGATGATGATAGTTTTGAAGTTCGGGGACCTATGAGTAAGTAAATAATACATATTTACTATTAATAATAATACTAATTGTTGTAGTTCCTCGTCCCAAAATAAGAAATTATGTACAGGATGTTGTGGATGCGTATTCTGAAGAAGAATTTAGACAAAATTTCCGTATGTTCCGGACTACATTTAATCATATTCTTTTCTTAATTCAGGATGAAATTGCCTCTCACACTGGGGATAATGGGCGGCACACTATATATGGCAAAACTCAATTGTTAATTACCCTATGGTACTTTGGGACACCTGATTGTTATAGGTAAATAAAGTTTAAAATTGTATATTGTAATAAGCATTATGTAATCTCATCTTTCATAATAAATTGTAGATCTCTATGTAGTCGATTTGGTATTGGTAAGGCAACTGCATTAAGAACCGTTCATAGAGTGACAGAAGCAATTTTGAAATTAGGACCATCTATAATCACTTGGCCTCATGAGGAAAATTTGAATTTAATTAAAGAAGGATTTAGACAAATAGGATTTCCCGATACAATTGGAGCTGTAGATGGGACTTACATAAAAATTCCAAAACCAAAAGAATATGGGTTATCGTATATTTGTAGGAAGAACTTCCCAAGTGTTATTTTACAAGTAAGTATTAAGTATTTCTTTGCATGGTTATTATGAACCTTTTTGTATGAAAGAAATTTTATTTTTCTATTTATTGTAGGCCATATGTGACCATAGTTTAAAATTCACACATTGCTATGCAGGAGAAGTGGGATCTACTCATGACGCCACAGTATTAAGACGAAGTGAGATCTGGACATTTATTAATGACAGAGCACACGAAAAATTTCCAAACAACACACATTTAATTGGAGATAAGGCATACCCTTGCCTTCCACAATTAATGACTCCTTATCGAGATAACGGTCATTTAACAGATCAGCAAAAAAACTATAATTTCTTATTGTCTCGTGCAAGAAGTACGATTGAAAGAGCATTTTGTTTATTGAAAAAACGATTTAGGTGCATTAAAGATTTACTTGATGTACAAAGCATTGAGTGGGTACCAAAATACATAATAGCATGTTGTATTCTTCATAACATTTGCTTAATTCAAAACGATATTTTGGATGTGGAATTTGGACTTATTGATGAAGACAACCCTGAACAAGAAGGATTTAGAGGAGCTGACCGAGAAAGAGTTCGTTTAGGAGCAATGAAACGAGACAATTTATGTCAGCGTATAAATACTAGATAATAGTTAAGAATGGTTTTGTTTTTATGTATCATTGGTTTGGTTATTAAAATTAAAAACTTGAAATTTATGTTACAGTGTAGCCTTTCGTAAAACTTGAAGATGAGGTGTAAAATTTAACCTTGAAACTGGGTGTTTATAAATAAGGATTGAGTGATAAGACTTCTCTTCATGCATTGAATTTCTACTATACTCGCGACAAGAATTCAGACATCTTACGTCACAGGTGACGTTACACATTTGTTTCTATTGTCAACGTAATTTTCGATATTTGGTCGCATTAAAAACAATCATTTTTTGCAATTTAGTGCAATATATAATACAAGCTTTTAGTGTAGTATATAGTTTTATTACTATCAGTTGCAGTTTCTTAAATACTTTGATGAAAATATAGTGAATTATTCATTTGTTCGTATGACGTAAGTCGTCTGAATTCTTGTCGCGATTATATATAGTATTAAGATATAGTGTATACTCACCTGAATTGCAGATTTTGTTAAATATAATATAAAATTAACATTAAAGATAACCAAGTCTTCTCGAGTTTTATTTGTAAATAAAAGAAAACAGAGTAACAAAAATAAATATCAAAAAAATTAACAAAAATATCTATTATACAACAAAAAATAAGAGTATTATTCTTTTTCCAAGTAGTTTTTTAACCAGTTAAACATTCTCTCTTTCTGTTCCATTTTCTCTTCATGCCTCTTCTGTCTTTTTTTTTCAATATCGTATGCTGATATAGTTCTCCTTCCTTCACAGGCTGATTTTTTTATCTTTTGCTTATCACTATTTTCTTTATTTTTTTCTTCGCCATCACTACTTTCTTCTTCCTGTGTTTCACTTCTTCTTTTTAGAATGCCACTACTTGTAGCAGTTAGAACAGGGTGAAAATGAGGATCTTGGAAAAATATGTCCTGAAACTCGGAAAAAAATTTCCAATGGCTAGTAGAATTTCCAGTTTGCTTATTCTCATTTTTAACTTTGTCGTAAGTCTTTTTTAAGTTACGCCATTTCTCATTACACTTGATGCCAGTTTTATATACTCCATGTTTTTGTAATTCACTACTTATAACTTCCCACACTTGTTTTTTATTAAACATTGGGGAATTAAATTTGTCTTTGTATGTATTATAAGCACAAATTAATAGTTTTACCATATCATCAGTCCAATTTTGAGAGTCATTATCTGTGCATGAATTAGAAGCAGATGATTCAGATATTGATGTTGCTTCCATTTTTCCCCATATTTTACCGTTTTCGTAATCAATTTCTAAAGACGTGGACTTTATGAAACAGGCATGATTATTTGGAATATCTCCTGTAATAATATCATTTGTATTGCCTAATGTAATATTACAATGACCACAAATGAGTATTTTTTCATCCTACAAAGCAAAAAAGAATCATAAAATTAATGACTAGGAAATTATATAGGTAGTTACTTAAATTATTTATTTACATTATAATTACCTCCATATTCCTATATGATAATGTATCTGCTACATTTACGTTTAAAACACAACAGTAAAATAATCTTATGAGCACCACTCAAATTCAAGATTATTTTGTGGTTATGTTACAACAAAATTACCAAACTACCTAGCAAATCAAGCCGGTTGTTTTGGTGGCAATAAATCGACCAAGTTTTCAGGAACCGCGTTCCGATACATTAAAATTTTCAGGGATTAAAAGGTAACGGAACGGCAAACCGCTATTTTGGTGTTTCTGGTGAAGTAACGGAACGTATGCTAATTGAATTGATAGATACCAACTTCAAAATTTCAAAACTGTACTGGAAAATTTAACGTAGGTAAGGTATACCCTGTGATGTAAATACATATACTCGTATCAAACTGTTTTAATAAGTAGTATTATTATTATAAAACTAATATTTTCGAAAATTGTAAACATTATTTTTTCACAATTCGCCTTTATGAAATTATCCCGTTAGCCTTAACGGAGCATCGAGCGTCTTGGGTCAGGTAATCGTGATTCGTGTTGTAGATGGCGCTGGGCATTAACAGACGCGGCAGTTGAAAAGTTATTATTTAATTATTTATATTTATAAAACTTCGTAAATTAGTGCGGTTTGTGATAATTTTCGTCAAATTATGTGCTTATTCAAAGTTGTTTGTGTTCTCCGCAGCTGGTTCTACAATTTAAAACAAAATCGTTAGAGCATCCAAACTTATAGCTTTAACAGGTATTTTTGCAAATTTTGTATATTAAATGATTCCAGTTTATTTTATTAGCCATTGCATCTATTAAGATGTGTATGTATACGAGCAGGAGCAAAATGGGGCTATAGTTTACGTGGTGCGTTTTATTTATTTGGCGATAACCGGTTAAATTGAATCCTGAAATCAAATACCTACTTCAGCTTTCTGATTTAAAAGATATTTTACGAAAATTTAATACATTGGTCATTGATTTTAAATTCTGACTTGAGTTTTATTAAAAAAAAACCGCATGTAGTCACGTTTTCTTACGTCACACGTAGAAGGCTGTGGAAAAAAGCGCTAGTAGCGGGACGCGCCTAACTTTGTTGGCTTCGTTTCCAAAATGGAGTCGTGTGCTGTTTTTGCAGATTTTTTTGTGATTATAATAATATATGTAATAATGTGTATGCCAATGTTTGATTATATGTGGGTAAGTTTGTTGATCATCATATTAAAATTTGCAGTAATCAAATTGAAATCTTATAGCGAAACATTCGTTAACTATAAAAAATTTGGTATCTATAACAATTGGAAATTATTTATATTCTGGCTATGAATGTTTTAATTGCTAAACCACAATTTTGTCCATATATTTACTAGTTTTTCATTTTAGTTGCCTACATAATTTCGGTCTTATTCACAGTGGAGTTTTTTGAATCATAAGTTTTTACAAAAATTCAAAAGGTAGTTGAGCTATAATACAGGTATTATATATTATATTTCAGTTCTTCTGCGTGGTGCGCTTCTTTATTTTGATTTTGACTAATGTAGGTATAAATAATTTAGGTGGGTACCTAGAAATTTCTTTCAAATAGTAAGTTTTTACGTATGTATTTAAAGAAAATATTAAATTACCAAAGACGATTACTGAGCTGCATATGTGAACTAGTCCATGTTTTGCTCTGTCAAAGTTCTTCTAATATTGGCTAATATATAGGAATAAAATCATTTAATATGTTTTTAAGAAATATTTTTTTTTATAGGTAGAATGGGATGCAGTTATAGCCATTGTAGCAGCTAAACCAAGAGGAGACTACAGCAATGGCTGACGGAAAACTGGTAAGCTGCATGTTGTGTATTTTTTTATTTGAACAGGTTCAATACAAAAATAGGTAATGAAGTCCTTATTAATATCTATGTAATGATCTTAAAAATTAGTGCATATAAACTGTCATCAATTTTTCGTAATATTTTTCTTACAGACACATGTACTTTATTATTTTTATTTAAGCCATATATTGGTTTTAATATCGGATAAAATTAGGGATATTATATAGAAATTGCCAATTTTCTATTTTTCTTGAGCTACGTTTGACAGAACTAAAACATTACCAATTTTTCTCTATATATTTCATAGTATAAATTGAAAATCGATAGCTCTTCTAAAGACGAACTCATAGTTACGGTTACACAAGGTGTTACAAATTAGTAGGTCGGGCCATTAACCACATATTCTTTGGACTTAAATAATGTGATTTTTCTTATGCCACTTCATTTCTGTTTCATTTTCAAAATACAGGGCGTCAAAATAAAAATTTTGTAAATGATTTTTATTGATAGCTCCGGTGATTTTAGAGATATTTGTTTGAAATTTAGACCGGTGTGAAATCATCCACAGCCACAGATTTAGGAAGGACTATAATCGATAAAGTCGTGGTCAGAAAATGAAGTCGAATTTTACACAAGTTTTTTACATAATTCATATGGGGCTGATCACAGAATATTAAAAACCTGAAAAATAAAAAAAAACCACCCACCTTTCTTATTTCTTAGGCAGTCAGGGTTGTGCAAAGGGGCTGCAATTATTAAAACAGAAAATATTCAAATAAATAAAAATATAACTTGGTCGCTTATCATAGTCACAGAAAACATAAATTAAATAAAATAATTAAAAAAAAAATAATTTAGTATGTAGTATACCTATGTTTACAATCTTAAAATCTTTAACTGTGTTGCCACGCTTCCGTGGCTCAGGTTTGTATATATATACGAATATATAAAATAAGCGCCACACCTATACACGGAAGATTGTGAACTACATTTTCACGAATCTATCTATATCCTGAGCGTATTTTATTAAATCCACCCCTTATCACCAACCCTGATGGTATGGAAAATGAAACGGGTGGGTGGCACCTTGTAATATACTAATTTTTAAAATTCTCTGTGAATATGGTGTCCCGTCAAGTAATAGTTTTTTTTATTTGAAATATTTCGTATTTTATTAAATCCACCCCTTATCACCAACCCTGACGGCCTGGAAAATGAAACGGGTGGGTGGGATCTCTTAATATGATAATTTTTAACATTCTCTATGAATATAGTGACCGGTCAAGCAATAGATTTTTTTTTATTTGAAATAATTAGTATTTTATTAAATTCACCCCTTATCCCCAACCTTGACGGCCTGGAAAATGAAACGGGTGGGTGAGATCTCTTAATATGATAATTTTTAACATTCTCTATGAATATGGTGACCGGTCAAGTAATAGTTATTTTTATTTGAAATATTTCGTATTTTATTAAATCCACCCCTTATCACCAACCCTGACGGCCTGGAAAATGAAACGGGTGGGTGGGATCTCTTAATATGATAATTTTTAACATTCTCTATGAATATAGTGACCGGTCAAGCAATAGATTTTTTTTTATTTGAAATAATTAGTATTTTATTAAATTCACCCCTTATCCCCAACCTTGACGGCCTGGAAAGTGAAACGGGTGGATGGGATCTCTTAATATGCTAATTTTTAACATTCTCTGTGATTATGGTGGCCGGTCAAGAACTAGTTTTTTTTATTTGAAATATATCGTATTTTATTAAATCCACCCCTTATCACCAACCCTGACGGTCTGGAAAATGAAACGGGTGGGTGGGATCTCTTAATAAGATAATTTTTAACATTCTGTATGAATATGGTGACCGGTCAAGAAATAGTTTTTTTTATTTGAAATATTTCGTATTTTATTAAATCCACCCCTTATCACCAACCCTGACGGCCTGGAAAATGAAACGGGTGGGTGAGATCTCTTAGTATGTTTATTTTTTATGTTTTCTGTGACTATGGTGAGCGACCAAGTTATATTTTTTTGTTTATTTGAATATTTTCTGTTTTAATAATTGCAGCCCCTTTGCACAACCCTGACTGCCTAAGAAATAAGAAGGGTGGGTGGATTTTTTTATTCTTCAGGTTTTTAATATTCTGTGATCAGCCCCATATGAATTATATAAAAAACTTGTGTAAAATTCGACTTCATTTTGTGACCACGACTTTATCGATTATACTCCTACCTAAATCTGTGGTTGTGCATGATTTCACACCGGTGAAATTTGGTACATATTTTTATCTTAAATCGGCACACTTTCTGTGTTGGTTTAAAACATCAAAGCATGAACTCAGGTTGTAGTACTCACTGACCATCCATTTTTTTAGTACATCTATGGTTTCAGAATATTTTTTTAGATGGTATGTTTCTATTCTATTTTTTAACTCTTATAAGATTTTGATTTGAGGCTCGATTTATGAAATATTGCAACATTTAAATATTCCAAGTTTTGGCACAAATTAAGTATTAAAACCTGGTCATTTCCAATTTATTCTGTAAACTGAGATAAACCAATGGCGCAACTATCAATAAAAAAGACAAGATTAACTCAAACCGTTGAGTGATAAGTTTATTATTCACTCAACGCTCAAACTAAATGTTCAATATCGGGTGTGTGTGAAGTTGACCCTCTAATGTTCAGTTTTTGTAGTGCTGGCTTGTATATGAATAATAATAATAATTGTTCTGAAGTGCTCTATAAATTTAAACAACTGTTCTATGACGTTTGGTGATTTTTTTTTAATGTGAGGGGAGGCAGCCACCCATTTATGAATTTTGTCATATTTTTAGCTCATTTTGGTATTTTAATAGTTCTATAGTTCTCTCTAATTTTAGGCTATAGCAGTGTTTATAAAAGTATAGTTAGTCAACATAGGATTTAAAGAGTCGTCAAGAGATGGGAGCATCTGTACTATTTTTCTGAAAGGTTGTCCAATGTGGACATTTAAACAAAGTTTCACACGTTTATAAATAAGTAATTAGATTAGAAGCGTTATATTGCAAGTTTACGTCTTTATTTAATAAGTTATACTGGAAGCAAATTTTCGATAAATATTCACTAATTATCACAATGTCGCACTAATAAAATTTATGAATAAATGTTAAACTCGAGGGGTGTTTCACGTATCAAAAATTTGTACACCACTGCCAGTTTTAGGCAGTGCTCTTTAAAAATTACCGTCATTACACCAATGCCCTAGGTACTGCCTAAATGCCCGGCGACACTACCTCAATGCCTAAAGTGTTGACCATAATTCTGTTAATGTTGATCACCACTGCCTCAATGCTGACCGTCACTGCCCCAATGCCAATCGCCACTTTCCCAATACAATTTTAAACAGTCTTAGAGAAATTGGGCAATAAAGTGAGAACGATTAAAGGATATATTGTGTGCTAATAATAATTAAATGCATATTTTTTTACAAAACTTTTTAACAAAAAAATAATGTACAAAATTATTAATTAGATATGCATTGACTAATATGCTATACTGCCAATAAATAAACTATTAACTGATTAAAACTATGTATGCATAACAGCTACTTACTTAATTATTAATTCTAATGACTTGAGTTTGATGATTCTCACTTTGTTCCCACATACAGTGCTTTTGAAACGTAACGAATAAATTCATTATTTTTTAAATTGAGAAGTTTTCGAAAATATCCCCCGGCACATCGATTTTGTTTTTAAAAACGGCACTTTTTGACATGCTACCCATATTTGTGACATCATCATTGTTCGAGATATGACGTCATCGATATTTTTTTTAAATAGCAATTTTGACCATGCCATTTGAAAGAGCGTGTTATTCTACATACATACATCATGAAAAATTATGGTGTTACATAACACAAATTTCAAGAAAATAATGTTTGAAGATTTTAAAATTTAATTTTTACAATACTGTGCACCTATCATTGTGCTACGACTTTGACTCTTTCCTAACTACAACACACTCTATTTGACCTTTACCTATTCTCAACACACACTTCTATACTTTGACACCTATCATCGTGATACGACTTTGACTCTTTCTCATCTACACAAAGTGTACAAATTTTATCAATGAATGTAGTGAATGACATTGCTGATTTGCTTTGGTTGAATGTATAAAGAGAGGGATGAAAGAATGTATGATGCTACGATTCTTTAATAAAAGAACAGGTCATACTGTTGAACTGCACCTTCGATAATTGAAAATATACAGACTGGAATCATTAATAAAAGAACAGGTCGTACTGTTGATCTGCCCCTTCGATAATTGATAAATTTACGAATGTAAATTTTTAATAAAAGAACGGGTCATACTGCTGATCTGCACCTTCGATAATTGAAAAAATACAGACTGGAATCATTAATAAAAGAACAGGTCATACTGCTAATCTGCACCTTCGATAATTGATAAAAATACAAACGTGAATTTTTAATAAAAGAACGAGTCATACTGCTGATCTGCACCTTCGATAATTGAAAAAATACAGACTGAAATCATTAATAAAAGAACAGGTCACACTGCTGATCTGCTCCTTCGATAATTGATAAAAATAGAAATGTGAATTTTTAATAAAAGAACGGGTCATACTGCCGATCTGCATCTTCGATAATTGAAAAAATACAAACGTGAATTTTTAATAAAGGAACGGGTCATACTGCTGATCTGCTCCTTCGATAATTGAAAAAATACAGACTGGAATCATTAATAAAAGAACGGGTCATACTGGTGATTTGCACCTTCAATAATTGAACAAATACAGACTGGAATCATTAATAAAAGAACAGGTCATACTGCTGATCTGCCCCTTCGATAATTGATAAAAATACAAGCGTAAATTTTTAATAAAAGAACGGGCCATACTGCTGATCTGCACCTTCGATAATTGAAAATATACAGACTGGAATCATTAATAAAAGAACAGGTCATACTGTTGATATGCCCCTTCAATAATTGATAAAAATACAAACGTGATTTTTTAATAAAAGAACGGGTCATACTGTTGATCTGCACCTTCGATAATTGAAAAAATACAGACTGGAATCATTAATAAAAGAACAGGTCATACTGCTAATCTGCACCTTCGATAATTGATAAAAATACAAATGTGAATTTTTAATGAAAGAACGGGTCATACTGCTGATTTGCTCCTTCGATAATTGAAAAAATACAGACTGGAATCATTAATAAAAGAACAGGTCATACTGCTAATCTGCACCTTCGATAATTGATAAAAATACAAACGTGAATTTTTAATGAAAGAACGGGTCATACTGCTGATTTGCTCCTTCGATAATTGAAAAAATACAGACTGGAATCATTAATAAAAGAACGGGTCATACTGCCAATCTGCACCATCGATAATTGAAAAAATACAGACTGGAATCATTAATAAAAGAACAGGTCATACTGCTAATCTGCACCTTCGATAATTGACAAAAATACAAACATGAATTTTTAATAAAAGAACGGGTCATACTGCTGATCTGCACCTTCGATAATTGAAAAAATACAGACTGGAATCATTAATAAAAGAACGGGTCATATTGCCGATCTGCACCTTCGATAATTGAAAATATACAGACTGGAATCATTAATAAAAGAACAGGTTATACTGCTAATCTGCACCTTCAATAATTGATAAAAATGCAAACGTGAATTTTTAATAAAAGAACAGGTCATACTGCTGATCTGCACCTTTGATAATTGAAAAAAATACACACTAGAATCATTAATAAAAGAACAGGTCATACTGCTGATCTGCCCCTTCGATAATTGATAAAAATACAAACGTGATTTTTTAATAAAAGAACGGGTCATACTGCTGATCTGTACCTTCGATAATTGAAAAAATACAGACTGGAATCATTAGTAAAAGAATAGGTCATACTGCTGATCTGCATCTTCGATAATTGAAAAAATACAGACTGGAATCATTAATAAAAGAACAGGTCATACTGTTGATCTGCCCCTTCGATAATTGATAAAACTACAAACGTTATTTTTTAATAAATGAACGGGTCATACTGCTGATCTGTACCTTCGATAATTGAAAAAATACAGACTGGAATCATTAGTAAAAGAACAGGTCATACTGCTGATCTGCATCTTCGATAATTGAAAAAATACAGACTGGATTCATTAATGAAAGAACAGGTCATACTGCTGATCTGCACCTTTGATAATTGAAAAAAATACACACTGGAATCATTAATAAAAGAACAGGTCATACTGTTGATCTGCCCCTTCGATAATTGATAAAAATACAAACGTGAATTTTTTATAAAAGAACGGGCCATACTGCTGATCTGCACCTTCGATAATTGAAAAAATATAGACTGGAATCATTAATAAAAGAACAGGTCATACTGCTGATCTGCACCTTCGATAATTGAAAAAATACACACTGGAATCATTAATAAAAGAACAGGTCATACTGTTGATCTGCCCCTTCGATAGAACAGGTCATACTGCTGATCTGCACCTTCGATAATTGATAAAGATACAAACATGAATCGTTAATAAAGAACAGGTCATTCTGCTGATCTGCACCTTTGATAAATAAAAATAAATCAACATAATTCCATAATTCATTCCAAACTTCCTACTCATCTGCGAAAAATTGAAAAATTAAATTTCCGGAAAATAAAATTTCATGCACGAAGTATTTTAAAACAAAGTGATAGTGAAATAGTGGGAAAAAGGGCAAGTCATATATGAATTTGCATTTACACATCTATTTTGAATCCTCGCTCATAAATAATTTCGTATTTCTATCTATATGTACTATCTTAAAATTTTAAATATCTGAACTCTATATTTTCAAATTAAATAAATAGATTTAATTTTCAAGTATCATCTACAAACAGAAAAATTGCGTTGTTTGTAATATATTGTTAGATTATTAGAATAGTTAAGAATTAAAATAGAGAGCAGTCGTGTTTTCACAATAGGAACCCTCATCCTGCTTGATAACCATTAAGCTATTTGGACAACAGGAAAATAGTCTAATTAATACCATCTTTTAAAATTTTCATGTTAATTCTTGATGGATGCATTACACATTATACATTTCATGCATAGTATTCGTATGTCTGTCTTCATACTGCTTTTTTTTACACATAAGCAAATCCTACAATTACAATATTGCAATATAAATTTAAAATATTTTTCATAATTTAAATACAAGTAAACATAATCTCTTGAATAACTTCTGTTGCGTTATATAAAATGTGTGTTCACCATTTGGGCTTTTTCGTTTGACATATGCAATCCTAACAAAACTGATTTATTAGTTTGCACTTAATGATCATCGGTTAATTGATTTAGTAATATGTAAAGAAAACACTTGTTCATTTGAACACATATAGGGAACATTATATCCGTAAGTGTTTTCATCACTGAGACTTTATTAGTTTTTCAGTTATAAATAAATTTTCGAATATAGCTAAAATTTCAGGAAGCGCTATTAAATGCAGATATTGCAATTGCTGTCAACCCGTGTAAATGTCTATGATCTGTGAGCTTCCTGTTCCAGTGGGGTGCAAAAGTAGCTCGCCTCCTCGTGGTGCACCCTGGATTACGCTAAAGAGCTAATACAAATACTTCATCTTAATCCAATCTCGGCCCATATCAACTTAATCGTGACATAATTTTAAAACACCTTTTCATCTTTACCTACTCTCAACACATATTTTTCACTCTGACAGCCTCAATACACACACACATACACACACCAGTACCTTGACCTATTGTCACAGCACACATCTATTTGATCCTTACGTACTCTCAACACACATACAAACATCTATTTGACTTTTACCTACTCTCAACACAAACACGCACTTCTATACTTTGACACCTATCATCGTGTTTGTAGCTCGTCTAGGCTCGCATCGAGAAAGACAGTCCTGGCGAACTCAGCTTCGTTAGGATGCTGCCGGTGATACGACTTTGACTCTTTTCTAACTACCACACACTATTTCACATTACTCTCAACGCACATACACACACACTTCTATACTTTGACACCTATCATCGTGTTTGTAGCTTGTCTAGGCTCGCATCGAGAAAGACAGTCCTGGCGAACTCAGCTTCGTTAGGATGCTGCCGGTGATACGACTTTGACTCTTTTCTAACTACAACACACTATTTCACCTTACTTACTTTCAACACACACACACACTTCTATACTTTGACACCTATCATCGTGTTTGTAGCTTGTCTAGGCTCGCATCGAGAAAGACAGTCCTGGCGAACTCAGCTTCGTTAGGATGCTGCCGGTGATACGACTTTGACTCTTTTCTAACTACAACACACTATTTCACCTTACTTACTTTCAACACACACACACACTTCTATACTTTGACACCTATCATCGGCTTTGCCTCTTTCCCAACTACAACACACTCTATTTGAACTTTACCTACTCTCAACACACACTTCTATACTTTGACACCTATCATCATGATACGACTTTGACTTTTTCCCAACTACAATACACTCTATTTGACCTTTACCTACTCTCAACACACACACTTCTATACTTTGACACCTATCATCGTGTTTGTAGCTCGTCTAGGCTCGCATCGAGAAAGACACCCCTGACGAACCCAGCTTCGTTAGGATGCTGCCGGTGGAACGACTTTGACTCTTTCCTAACTCTCAACACACACATACACCTATCATCGTGTTTGTAGCTCGTCTAGGCTCGTATCGAGAAAGACACCCCTGGCGATGCCAGCTCGTCAGGATGCTGCCGGTGATGCCACTGACTGACGACACAGACTTAGCTAAAATAAATCATGGATGTCGTCGATGTCGAGCCGCTTGTCCAGGCTCGAACCAAGAAATCGGTCCTGGTTTAGTCGCAGCTAAACTTTTGCGAAGTCACCACTGAAGATGCCGACAGTGAACAGCGGATCTGCCCCCATGGTACGGCGTAACAACCAAGAAAATTACTATATACCAAATATTCGCACCGGCTGTGAAAGCCTAAAAACCACTACAACATTATTTGATCTTTACTTACACCTTAGGTATCACCGTGTTTGTACCGCTTGTCTGGCCTCGACAGACATCGAGAAAGACAGTCCTGGCGAGACTGGCCTCGTCAGGATGCGGCCCGTGATACGACTGACTTTACACACACTCACTTTTACACTTATCATCGATGATATGACTGACTTTTTCCTAACTGCACACTCCTTCTGACCTTTACGTACTCTCTACACACAGACACACACACATACACACATACTTCTATACATTGACACCTATCATCGTGTTCCGTTTGTCTAGTACACATCAGTTTAACCTTTACCTATCTTCAACACACACACACACACTTACATTAACCTATCATTGTGTTTGTAGCTTATCTACTCGTATATCTCATCTGTCTCGTCTCATCTCGTCAATACAAACATACTTCTTTAGACCATTTTATAACTATAGCACATCCAATTTGATTTTTACCTGCCCTCATCATGTACACATTTTACAGGTGGATTAGGCCTATTGGGGATACCACTATAAAAAAAACGCGCCGTGTACTCTACCGCAAGGTGGTGTGGAAATGAGTACATAATATGGTATTTTAAATACATCAAAGTGTACAAATTTTATCAACAAATGATGTGAATGACATTGCTGATTTGCTATGGTTGAATGTATAAAGAGAGGGATGAAAGAATGTATGATGCTATGAATCTTTAGTAAAGAACGGGTCATACTGTTGATCTGCACCTTCGATAACTGAAAAAATACAGACTGGAATCATTAATAAAAGAACAGGTCATACTGCTAATCTGCCCCTTCGATAATTGATAAAAATACAAACGTGATTTTTTAATAAAAGAATGGGTCATACTGCTGATCTGCACCTTCGATACTTGAAAAAATACAGACTGGAATCATTAATAAAAGAACAGGTCATACTGCTGATCTGCCCCTTCGATAATTGATAAAAATACAAACGTGAATTTTAAATAAAAGAACGGGTCATACTGCTGATCTGCACCTTTGATAATTGAAAAAATACAGACTGAAATCATTAATAAAAGAACAGGTCATACTGTTGATCTGCCCCTTCGATAATTGATAAAAATACAAACGTGATTTTTTAATAAATGAACGGGTCATACTGCTGATCTGTACCTTCGATAATTGAAAAAATACAGACTGGAATCATTAGTAAAAGAACAGGTCATACTGCTGATCTGCATCTTCGATAATTGAAAAAATACAGACTGGATTCATTAATGAAAGAACAGGTCATACTGCTGATCTGCACCTTTGATAATTGAATTAATGCACACTGGAATCATTAATAAAAGAACAGGTCATACTGCTGATCTGCACCTTCGATAATTGATAAAAATATAAACATCAATTTTTAATAAAAGAACGGGTCATACTGCTGATCTGCACCTTCGATAATTGAAAAAATACAGACTGGAATCATTAATAAAAGAACAGGTCATACTGCTGATCTGCACCTTCGATAATTGAAAAAATACGCACTGGAATCATTAATAAAAGAACAGGTCATAATGTTGATCTGCCCCTTCGATAGAACAGGTCATACTGCTGATCTGCACCTTCGATAATTGATAAAGATACAAACATGAATCGTTAATAAAGAACAGGTCATTCTGCTGATCTGCACCTTTCATAAATAAAAAAAAATCAACATAATTCCATAATTCATTCCAAGCTTCCTACTCATCTGCCAAAAATTGAAAAATTAAATTTCCGGAAAATAAAATTTCATGCACGAAGTATTTTAAAACAAAGTGATAGTGAAAAAGTGGGAAAAAGGGCAATTTGTGTCGTTAGTACTTCAGTAATCTGTGTGTGTCGTGCAGAACTATTCTAACTTAACAAGTGTTCCTCACAGATCATTGGACGAGAAAAAAGTGTTCCTGTCAATCCAGAGTAGCGGCATTCTGCAGTCAACGTGGGATTTACACATGAAGGAGTCCTCGGAAATTGTTTTCTATTAGGAACTAATTAAGCTAATAATGTAAGTACTTTCAATTGCATATGTAGTCTTATATGAATTTGCATTTACACATCTATTTCGAATCCTCGCACATAAATAATTTCGTATTTCTATCTATATGTACTATCTTAAAATCTTAAATATCTGAACTCTAGATTTTCAAATTAAATAAATATATTCAATTTTCAAGTATCATCTACAAACAGAAAAATTGCGTTGTTTGTAATATATTGTTAGATTATTAGAATAGTTAAGAATTAAAATAGAGAGCAGTCGTGTTTTCACAATAGGAACCCTCATCCTGCTTGATAAGCATTAAGCTATTTGGACAACAGGAAAATAGTCTAATTAATACCTTCTTTTAAAATTTTCATTTTAATTCTTGATGGATGCATTACACATTATACATTTCATGCATAGTATTATTATGCCTGTCCTCATACTGCGTTTTTTACACAAATAAGCAAATCCTACAATTACAATATTGCAATATAAATTTAAAATATTTTTCATAATTTAAATACAAGTAAACATAATCTCTTGAATAACTTCTGTTGTGTTATATAAAATGTGTCTTCACCATTTGGGTTTTTTCGTTTGACATATGCAATCCTAACAAAACTAATTTATTAGTTTGCACTTAATGATCATCGGTTAATTGATTTAGTAATATGTAAAGAAAACACTTGTTCATTTGGACACATATAGGGAACATTATATCCGTAAGTGTTTAGATCACTGAGACTTTATTAGTTTTTCAGTTATAAATAAATGTTTGAATATAGGTAAAATTTCAGGAAGCGCTATTAAATGCAGATATTGCAATTGCTGTCAACTTGTATAAATGTCTATGATCTGTGAGCTTCCTGTTCCAGTGGGGTGCAAAAGTAGCTCGCCTCCTCGTGGTGCACCCTGGATTACGCTAAAGAGCTAATACAAATACTTCATCTTAATCTAATCTCGGCCCATACCAACTTAATCCTGACATAATTTCAAAACACCATTTCATCTTTACCTACTCTCAACACATAATTTTCACTTTGACAGCCTCAATACACACACACCAGTACCTTGACCTATTGTTACAGCACACATCTACTTGACCCTTGCGTACTCTCAACACTCATACAAACATCTATTTGACTTTTACCTACTCTCAACACAAACACGCACTTCTATACTTTGACACCTATCATCGTGTTTGTAGCTCGTCTAGGCTCGCATCGAGAAAGACAGTCCTGGCGAACTCAGCTTCGTTAGGATGCTGCCGGTGATACGACTTTGACTCTTTCTAACTACCACACACTATTTCACATTACTCTCAACGCACATACACACACACTGCTATACTTTGACACCTATCATCGTGTTTGTAGCTCGTCTAGGCTCGCATCGAGAAAGACAGTCCTGGCGAACTCAGCTTCGTTAGGATGCTGCCGGTGATACGACTTTGACTCTTTTCTAACTACCACACATTATTTCACATTACTCTCAACGCATATACACACACACTTCTATACTTTGACACCTATCATCGTGTTTGTAGCTCGTCTAGGCTCGCATCGAGAAAGACAGTCCTGGCGAACTCAGCTTCGTTAGGATGCTGCCGGTGATACTACTTTGACTCTTTTCTAACTACAACACACTATTTCACCTTACTTACTCTCAACACACACACACACACTTCTATACTTTGACACCTATCATCGGCTTTGCCTCTTTCCCAACTACAACACACTCTATTTGAACTTTACCTACTCTCAACACACACTTCTATACTTTGACACCTATCATCGTGATACGACTTTGACTCTTTCCCAACTACAATACACTCTATTTGACCTTTACCTACTCTCAACACACACACTTCTATACTTTGACACCTATCATCGTGTTTGTAGCTCGTCTAGGCTCGCATCGAGAAAGACACCCCTGGCGAACCCAGCTTCGTTAGGATGCTGCCGGTGGAACGACTTTGACTCTTTCCTAACTCTCAACACACACATACACCTATCATCGTGTTTGTAGCTCGTCTAGGCTCGTATCGAGAAAGACACCCCTGGCGATGCCAGCTCGTCAGGATGCTGCCGGTGATGCCACTGACTGACGACACAGACTTAGCTAAAATAAATCATGGATGTCGTCGATGTCGAGCCGCTTGTCCAGGCTCGAACCAAGAAATCGGTCCTGGTTTAGTCGCAGCTAAACTTTTGCGAAGTCACCACTGAAGATGCCGACAGTGAACAGCGGATCTGCCCCCATGGTACGGCGTAACAACCCAGAAAATTACTATATACCAAATATTCGCACCGGCTGTGAAAGCCTAAAAACCACTACAACATTATTTGATCTTTACTTACACCTTAGGTATCACCGTGTTTGTACCGCTTGTCTGGCCTCGACAGACATCGAGAAAGACAGTCCTGGCGAGACTGGCCTCGTCAGGATGCGGCCCGTGATACGACTGACTTTACACACACTCACTTTTACACTTATCATCGATGATATGACTTTGACTTTTTCCTAACTACACACTCCTTCTGACCTTTACGTACTTTCTACACACAGACACACACACATACACACATACTTCTATACATTGACACCTATCATCGTGTTCCGTTTGTCTAGTACACATCAATTTAACCTTTACCTATCTTCAACACACACACACTTACATTAACCTATCATTATGTTTGTAGCTTATCTAGTCGTATATCTCATCTGTCTCGTCTCATCTCATCAGTACATACTTCTTTAGACCATTTTATACCTATAGCACACATCAATTTGATTTTTACCTGCCCTCATCATGTACACATTTCACAGGTGGATTAGGCCTATTGGGGAGACCACTATAAAAAAAACGCGCCATGTACTCTACCGCAAGGTGGTGTGGAAATGAGTACATAATATGGTATTTTAAATACATCAAAGTGTACAAATTTTATCAACGAATGACATGAATGACATTGCTGATTCACTATGGTTGAATGTATAAAGAGAGGGATGAAAGAATGTATGATGCTACGAATCTTTAACAAAAGAACGGGTCATACTGCTGATCTGCACCTTCGATAATTGAAAAAATACAGACTGGAATCATTAATAAAAGAACAGGTCATACTATTGATCTGCCCCTTCGATAATTGATAAAAATATAAACGTGATTTTTTAATAAAAGAACGGGTCATACTGTTGATCTGCTCCTTCGATAATTGAAAAAATACAGACTGGAATCATTAATAAAAGAAAAGGTCATACTGCTGATCTGCCCCTTCGATAATTGATAAAAATACAAACGTGAATTTTAAATAAAAGAACGGGTCATACTGCTTATCTGCAACTTCGATAATTGAAAAAATACAGACTGGAATCATTAATAAAAGAACAGGTCATACTGTTGATCTGCACCTTCGATAATTGAATTAATGCACACTGGAATCATTAATAAAAGAACAGGTCATACTGCTGATCTGCACCTTCGATAATTGAAAAAATGCACACTGGAATCATTAATAAAAGAACAGGTCATACTGTTGATCTGCCCCTTCGATAATTGATAAAAATGCAAACGTCAATTTTTAATAAAAGAACGGGTCATACTGCTGATCTGCACCTTCGGTAATTGAAAAAATACACACTGTAATCATTAATAAAAGAACAGGTCATACTGTTGATCTGCCCCCTTGATAACTGATAAAAATACAAACGTCAATTTTTTTTAATAAAAGAACGGGTCATACTGCTGATGTGCACCTTCGATAATTGAAAAAATACAGACTGGAATCATTAATAAAAGAAAAGGTCATACTGCTGATCTGCCCCTTCGATAATTGATAAAAATACAAACGTGAATTTTAAATACAAGAACGGGTCATACTGCTGATCTGCACCTTCAATAATTGAAAAAATACAGACTGGAATCATTAATAAAAGAACAGGTCATACTGTTGATCTGCCCCTTCGATAATTGAAAAAATGCACACTGGAATCATTAATAAAAGAACAGGTCATACTTTTGATCTGCACCTTCGATAATAGATAAAAATACAAACGTCAATTTTTAATAAAAGAACGGGTCATACTGCTGATCTGCACCTTCGATAATTGAAAAAATACACATTGGAGTCATTAATAAAAGAACAGATCATACTGTTGATCTGCCCCTTCGATAATTGATAAAAATACAAACGTCAATTTTTAATAAATGAACGGGTCATACTGCTGATCTGCACCTTCGATAATTGAAAAAATGCACACTGTAATCATTAATAAAAGAACAGGTCATACTGTTGATCTGCCCCTTCGATAATTGAAAAAAATACAACATAATTCCATAATTCATTCCAAGCTTCCTACTCGTCTGCCAAAAATTGAAAAATTAAATTTCCGGAAAATAAAATTTCATGCACGAAGTATTTTAAAACAAAGTGATAGTGAAAATGTGGGAAAACGGACAATTTGTGTCGCTAGTACTTCAGTAATCTGTGTGTGTCGCGCAGAGCTATTCAAACTTAACAAGTGTTCCTCACAGATCATTGGACGAGAAAAAAGTGTTCCTGTCGATCCAGAGTAGCGACATTCTGCAGTCAACGTGGGATTTACACGTGAAGGAGTCCTCGGAAATTGTTTTCTATTAGGAACTAATTAAGCTAATAATGTAAGTACTTTCAATTGCATATGTAGTCTTATATGAATTTGCATTTACACATCTATTTCGAATCCTCGCACATAAATAATTTCGTATTTCTATCTATATGTACTATCTTAAAATCTTAAATATCTGAACTCTAGATTTTCAAATTAAATAAATATATTCAATTTTCAAGTATCATCTACAAACAGAAAAATTGCGTTGTTTGTAATATATTGTTAGATTATTAGAATAGTTAAGAATTAAAATAGAGAGCAGTCGTGTTTTCACAATAGGAACCCTCATCCTGCTTGATAAGCATTAAGCTATTTGGACAACAGGAAAATAGTCTAATTAATACCATCTTTTAAAATTTTCATGTTAATTCTTGATGGATGCATTACACATTATACATTTCATGCATAGTATTTGTACGCCTGTCTTCATACTGCTTTTTTTACACAAATAAGCAAATCCTACAATTACAATATAAATTTAAAATATTTTCCATAATTTAAATACAAGTATACATAACCTCTTGAATAACTTCTGTTGCATTATATAAAATGTGTCTTCACCATTTGGGTTTTTTCGTTTGGCATATGCAATCTTAACAAAACTGATTTATTAGTTTGCCCTTAATGATCATCGGTTAATTGATTTACATTTACATTATATCCGTAAGTGTTTTCATCACTGAGACTTTATTAGTTTTTCAGTTATAAATAAATTTTTGAATATAGCTAAAATTTCAAGAAGCACTATTAAATGCAGATATTGCAATTGCCGTCAACCCGTATAAATGTCTCTGATCTGGGAGCTTCCTGTTCCAGTGGGGTGCAAAAGTAGCTCGCCTCCTCGTGGTGCACCCTGGATTACGCTAAAGAGCTAATACAAATACTTCATCTTAATCTAATCTCAGCCCATACCAACTTAATCGTGACATAATTTCAAAACACCATTTCATCTTTACCTACTCTCAACACATAATTTTCACTTTGACAGCCTCAATACACACACACACACATACGCACACACCAGTACCTTGACCTATTGTCACAGCGCACATCTATTTGACCCTTACGTACTCTGAACACACATGCAAACATCTATTTGACTTTTACCAACTCTCAACACAAACACACACTTCTATACTTTGACACCTATCATCGTGTTTGTAGCTCGTCTAGGCTCGCATCGAGAAAGACAGTCCTGGCGAACTCATATTCGTTAGGATGCTGCCGGTGATACGACTTTGACTCTTTTCTAATTACAACACACTATTTCACATTACTCTCAACGCACACACACACACACACTTCTATACTCTGACACCTATCATCGTGTTTGTAGCTCGTCTAGGCTCGCATCGAGAAAGACAGTCCTGGCGAACTCAGCTTCGTTAGGATGCTGCCGGTGATACGACTTTGACTCTTTTCTAACTACAACACACTATTTCACATTACTCTCAACGCACACACACACACACACACACTTCTATACTCTGACACCTATCATCGTGTTTGTAGCTCGTCTAGGCTCGCATCGAGAAAGACAGTCCTGGCGAACTCAGCTTTGTTAGGATGCTGCCGGTGATACGACTTTGACTCTTTTCTAACTACAACACACTATTTCACCTTACTTACTCTCAACACACACACACACTTCTATACTTTGACACCTATCATTGTGATACGGCTTTGCCTCTTTCCCAACTACAACACACTCTATTTGAACTTTACCTACTCTCAACACACACTTCTATACTTTGACACCTATCATCGTGATACGACTTTGACTCTTTCCCAACTACAACACACTCTATTTGACCTTTACCTACTCTCAACACACACACTTCTATACTTTGACACCTATCATCGTGTTTGTAGCTCGTCTAGGCTCGCATCGAGAAAGACACCCCTGGCGAACCCAGCTTCGTTAGGATGCTGCCGGTGGAACGACTTTGACTCTTTGCTAACTCTCAACACACACACACCTATCATCGTGTTTGTAGCTCGTCTAGGCTCGTATCGAGAAAGACACCCCTGGCGATGCCAGCTCGTCAGGATGCTGCCGGTGATGCCACTGACTGACAACACAAGACTTAGCTAAAATAAATCATGGATGTCGTCGATGTCGAGCCGCTTGTCCAGGCTCGAACCAAGAAATCGGTCCTGGTTTAGTCGCAGCTAAACTTTTGCGAAGTCACCACTGAAGATGCCGACAGTGAACAGCGGATCTGCCCCCATGGTACGGCGTAACAACCCAGAAAATTACTATATACCAAATATTCGCACCGGCTGTGAAAGCCTAAAAACCACTACAACATTATTTGATCTTTACTTACACCTTAGGTATCACCGTGTTTGTACCGCTTGTCTGGCCTCGACAGACATCGAGAAAGACAGTCCTGGCGAGACTGGCCTCGTCAGGATGCGGCCCGTGATACGACTGACTTTACACACACTCACTTTTACACTTATCATCGATGATATGACTTTGACTTTTTCCTAACTACACACTCCTTCTGACCTTTACGTACTCTCTACACATAGACACACACACATACACACATACTTCTATACATTGACACCTATCATCGTGTTCCGTTTGTCTAGTACACATCAATTTAACCTTTACCTATCTTCAACACACACACACACACTTACATTAACCTATCATTGCGTTTGTAGCTTATCTAGTCGTATATCTCATCTGTCTCATCTCATCAATACAAACATACTTCTTTAGACCATTTTATAACTATAGCACACATCAATTTGATTTTTACCTGCCCTCATCATGTACACATTTCACAGGTGGATTAGGCCTATTGGGGATACCACTATAAAAAAAAACGCGCCCTGTACTCTACCGCAAGGTGGTGTGGAAATGAGTACATAATGTGGTATTTTAAATACAAGTGTACAAATTTTATCAACGAATGACGTGAATGACATTGCTGATTTGCTATGGTTGAATGTATAAAGAGAGGGATGAAAGAATGTATGATGCTATGAATCTTTAATAAAAGAAAGGGTCATACTGTTGATCTGCACCTTCGATAATTGAAAAAATACAGACTGTAATCATTAATAAAAGAACAGGTCATACTGTTGATCTGCCCCTTCTAATTGATAAAAATACAAACGTGAATTTTAAATAAAAGAACGGGTCATACTGCTGATCTGCACCTTCGATAATTGATAAAAATACAGACTGAAATCATTAATAAAAGAACAGGTCATACTGCTGATCTGCCCCTTCAATAATTGATAAAAATACAAACGTGATTTTTTAATAAAAGAACGGGTCATACTGCTTATCGTTACCTTCGATAATTGAAAAAATACAGACTGAAATCAATAGTAAAAGAACAGGTCATTCTACTGATCTGCACCTTTGATAAATAAAAAAAATACAACATAATTCCATAATTCATTCCAAGCTTCCTACTCTTCTGCCAAAAATTGAAAAATTAAATTTCCTGAAAATAAAATCTCATGCACGAAGTATTTTAAAACAAAGTGATAGTGAAAGTGGGAAAAAGGGCAATTTGTGTCGCTAGTACTTCAGTAATCTGTGTGTGTCGCGCAGAGCTATTCAAACTTAACAAGTGTTCCTCACAGATCATTGGACGAGAAAAAAGTGTTCCTGTCGATCCAGAGTAGCGACATTCTGCAGTCAACGTGGGATTTACACGTGAAGGAGTCCTCGGAAATTGTTTTCTATTAGGAACTAATTAAGCTAATAATGTAAGTACTTTTAATTGCATATGAATTTGCATTTACACATCTATTTCGAATCCTCGCACATAAATAATTTCGTATTTCTATCTATATGTACTATCTTAAAATCTTAAATATCTGAACTCTAGATTTTCAAATTAAATAAATATATTCAATTTTCAAGTATCATCTACAAACAGAAAAATTGCGTTGTTTGTAATATATTGTTAGATTATTAGAATAGTTAAGAATTAAAATAGAAAGCAGTCGTGTTTTCACAATAGGAACCCTCATCCTGCTTGATAACCATTAAGCTATTTGGACAACAGGAAAATAGTCTAATTAATACCATCTTATAAAATATTAATTTTAATTCTCGATGGATGCATTATACATTATACATTTCATGCATAGTATTCGTATGCCTGTCTTCATACTGCATTTTTTACACAAATAAGCAAATCCTACAATTACAATATTGCAATATAAATTTAAAATATTTTTCATAATTTAAATACAAGTATACATAATCTCTTGAATAACTTCTGTTGCGTTATATAAAATGTGTCTTCACCATTTGGGTTTTTTCATTTGACATATGCAATCCTAACAAAACTAATTTATTAGTTTACACTTAATGATCATCGGTTAATTGATTTAGTAAATTAATATGTAAAGAAAACACTTGTTCATTTGGACGCATATAGGGGACATTATATCCGTAAGTGTTTTCATCACTGAGACTTTATTAGTTTTTCAGTTATAAATAAATTTTTGAATATAGCTAAAATTTCAGGAAGCGCTATTAAATGCAGATATTGCAATTGCTGTCAACCCGTATAAATGTCTATGATCTGGGAGCTTCCTGTTCCAGTGGGGTGCAAAAGTAGCTCGCCTCCTCGTGGTGCACCCTGGATTACGCTAAAGACCTAATACAAATACTTCATCTTAATCTAATCTCGGCCCATACCAACTTAATCGTGACATAATTTCAAAACACCATTTCATCTTTACCTACTCTCAACACATAATTTTCACTTTGACAGCCTCAATACACACACACACACACACATACGCACACACCAGTACCTTGACCTATTGTTACAGCACACATCTACTTGACCCTTGCGTACTCTCAACACTCATACAAACATCTATTTGACTTTTACCTACTCTCAACACAAACACGCACTTCTATACTTTGACACCTATCATCGTGTTTGTAGCTCGTCTAGGCTCGCATCGAGAAAGACAGTCCTGGCGAACTCGGCTTCGTTAGGATGCTGCCGTTGATACGACTTTGACTCTTTTCTAACTACCACACACTATTTCACATTACTCTCAACGCACATACACACACACTTCTATACTTTGACACCTATCATCGTGTTTGTAGCTCGTCTAAGCTCGCATCGAGAAAGACAGTCCTGGCGAACTCAGCTTCGTTAGGATGCTGCCGTTGATACGACTTTGATTCTTTTCTAACTACAACACACTATTTCACTTTACTTACTCTCAACACACACACACACACACTTCTATACTTTGACACCTATCATCGGCTTTGCCTCTTTCCCAACTACAACACACTCTATTTGAACTTTACCTACTCTCAACACACACTTCTATACTTTGACACCTATCATCGTGATACGACTTTGACTCTTTCCCAACTACAATACTCTATTTGACCTTTACCTACTCTCAACACACACACTTCTATACTTTGACACCTATCATCGTGTTTGTAGCTCGTCTAGGCTCGCATCGAGAAAGACACCCCTGGCGAACCCAGCTTCGTTAGGATGCTGCCGGTGGAACGACTTTGACTCTTTCCTAACTCTCAACACACACATACACCTATCATCGTGTTTGTAGCTCGTCTAGGCTCGTATCGAGAAAGACACCCCTGGCGATGCCAGCTCGTCAGGATGCTGCCGGTGATGCCACTGACTGACGACACAGACTTAGCTAAAATAAATCATGGATGTCGTCGATGTCAAGCCGCTTGTCCAGGCTCGAACCAAGAAATCGGTCCTGGTTTAGTCGCAGCTAAACTTTTGCGAAGTCACCACTGAAGATGCCGACAGTGAACAGCGGATCTGCCCCCATGGTCACGGCGTAACAACCAGAATATTACTATATACCAAATATTCGCACCGGCTGTGAAAGCCTAAAAACCACTACAACATTATTTGATCTTTACTTACACCTTAGGTATCACCGTGTTTGTACCGCTTGTCTGGCCTCGACAAAGACGGTCCTGGCGAGACTGGCCTTGTTGACCTGCACCTTCTATAGTGTGTATCATAAAATGAAGACACCTAGTTATTTTCATCAAGATGTAAATTTCAAGGAAACCAACTTAAATTTAAGTAAC
This sequence comes from Monochamus alternatus, assembly GCA_037114965.1. Taxonomy (NCBI): domain Eukaryota; kingdom Metazoa; phylum Arthropoda; class Insecta; order Coleoptera; family Cerambycidae; genus Monochamus; species Monochamus alternatus. The sequence goes on along the minus strand of CM073431.1, from coordinate 92,686,724 downwards.
AAACCGAGACAAGGGCATTCCTCTAAATGGGGTCTATTCCCGATATTTTGTCTCACGTTAAAGATATCAAAAAAAGTTGTTCAGAATCTAATTTTGAGCCCCTGTACCAAATTCCATTAAGAAATTTGCATTTTTAGTATTTTTCCGCAGTCCACACACGGTGACAATTTTGGTTTTCAATTTAGGATGCCATGGAAACATAAACTATGTTCAAATTAAATGTCAATCTGACAAAACTTCGAGTTGTGTAAAGTTTAAATTCACTGGCTATCTTTTTTTTAATAGTGGGAGGATTTTTTTCCAATTTGACCCTCTTGCTACTTTTATAGAAATGCAGTTTTAGGTAAAATATTTCAAAGGGCATTATCTTTAATTTTGATGGCATTAATGATCAATCTAAAAATTTGATATTTTTGTTTGAAGTTGAAAAATCTAACCGTTTGCAAGGAAATCAACATTAAAATTTTGATTGAATTGAAAGATAGCTGTTGCAGTATCACTGTGACAGTAATTTCAAACATGTCACGATAAAAGCATAAACTTAACCTTTTATATGAAGAGATATGTAATTAATTTATTTTAACCTCGTTAACAGTTTCCAGACTAATCGCCACGTCATCGGTTTAGATTTCTTGATGTTTTCAGACATATAAGGTTAAAGTAAAGCTTTAAAGTTACTTCTGAGGAAGACAGTGATATGTCAAATGTCAGTGTTTAAGGAAATGCTAACAAAATTGCAATAAAGTTAGACAAAAAAGTTACGGTAATTTCTGTGCTTTCTACTCTTTTGGACGCTACAATTTCAGAAATATTTTACTTAAAACTGCATCTCTATAAAAGTAAGAAATGTGCCAATTTTGAAAAAAAATCGTTTCAATTTGAAAAGTTATAACCAAAAAACAAATTAAAAAACTGGACACTATTATGTTTAACAAATGACCGTAATTATTATGTTTTAGGTCCAGCAACTCTTATTATTGGTTAATCAGTTATCCATTGCACTAAATAAAAAGTTATTGGAAACGTTTGTTTCATAAATGAAAAGGACGTAAGAATCACCTAAAAAACAAAGGTGGGTATTTTCTTCAAGTTGGCCCATTCATATCCATGGTCTTCTTCGATTTCCACACAAAAGGAAAAAATACAGAACAATTTGGGGTTATTAACTTTATTTTTTGATGTTTTGAATGTTTTGACTCATACAAGTGTATAATTAATAAATATCTATATATTATAAAAACATAATATGTACAGACATGAAACGATTAGTGTAATGCTGTATTAAATAAAATATTACAGATGTATTAGGTAGAAAATTAAGGCTTAGGGAACTTACGACTTCAAGTATATGCGGTTCGATATATAAAGTCAAAATGTTAGGTTATAATAAAGCTACGGTCTAGCTGGAGAATACTCTGCAATGCGCATATATCGACCTTAATGTTGGTAGCACACAAAAACATTACGATAAATGTATGGAAAACGCACAAGCCGTTAGCTAGATCGTAGCTCTAGTCGCGATCGATTTCACCGATCGCCAGCACAATTCCGTATGAAACCAAATCAAGCATTCTTTTTAAGGCTAGTGCACCATATAAACAAACAAATATACAAATAGTTTAAGCAATTTTCATCTTAAGTGACTTACAAAACGGGTAAAGCGTCGGTGCCGGTCTCCGAAGCGCTGTAATTTCTTTAAAAAATAGCTAGAATTTCATATATGCGACGGCGTCGGAGGCCGGCGCCAAAACGAACTTGTACCAAAAAACAGCCCTGCATTTTTCTATTCTATATATAAGTATAATTGGAATGACACTAATAATTTTTATTGTTTCCTCCATGGACAAATTGGTGTACCCCGAAAAAACAGTAAGCGAGCGGTACACGTCTCCTGTGTTTGCAAATTTTGCGGTTCCTTATTGGCACAAATAAAAAAAAACCTCTGTTCCTCTTCTAACGAAAAGAAATATAAAAATACTACAAAGAATACTTAAACGTACTTACAAAAAAAGGCACATAATACAAAAAGGAAAATACAACGAAATCAATAGACTTTCTGGTAAAAAAAGTGATACACCTAATATCTCAGACGTTGCATCATTGGCATATAAATATTTAAATATTACGCAATACAATATTACAGTGATATTACTACAAAATAAAGAAAATAGTACATATTAATCGAAATCTCGTGGCAGACATTTTTCTACACGATTATTAAAAAAAAAAAAATAACATTTAATAAAGCATTAACAAAAAAAAATAAGTAATAAGATTAGATGACTAATTAACAACAATTATTTAAGACTCGTCAGTTTAGTTTAAATAACGAGAGCCATATCTTTTTTATTTGGCAGATTCACCTTCTTCCCTTGCCACAGCGAGTTGTGGATCGTAAATGCATCTATGGTCACAGTCAAGTGTTTGGTGTGGACTTGAGAGAAACACTTACCACCCGAATTATACCTGCGGAAGAGACCGTTAAATGTGCAACCACATAATTCTATTTTTTCTACGCTCATGCAAAAAACAAAATTTTATTGAACTCTGTTTAGTGGAAGAAGTGGTTCTTTATGCAATCAAATTTTTATCGCAACCATCTGTCATTCTACTGCAGAGTTCTGTGATCATGATAAATATAAACGTTCAAATTGACGTCATATTTTCTGTGAGATTACATATATTACGTTTTAAGCAATTGCATATTTATATTATTTTCAATCATATTTATTATATACTGGATTATGAAATTACTAGAAAATGTTATTAAAAAAAAAAAATAGTTTCCTTTGAATATCAACTGAATTACAAAATATTTTTTGGTTTTTGCATGAATGTAGAAAAAATATTGTATGCAACTCATACAAAAACTGTTTATTGTACTCGACGTGTTGTCCAACTTGGCCTCGTTAGACAATTTCACGTCGTGCGCAATGGACACTTACTTTTTACACTTGTTGCATAAATAACTATTTTCTAAGTAATTGGAATCAATAAATATGATGATCAATAGGATGATAAGGAACTAGTATTTGATTCACAAAATATTGTTGACAGCAATTTTGTTGAGGCTATTCTTCTCAGTATTTTTAAAATATTTTAATTCAAAGTGGTATTCGTCAAAGTAACAATTTTTCGTCTAACTACTTATTGCACGATGTTTACTAAAAACAAATTCATAACTTTACTGGTCGAATATTTCTGACAGTTTGAAACCAGTCCCCGGATTCCTTGCTTGAACAGACCGACTATTTAAAAACTAATTCTAACCCGAAACATTTCTCTGCCTGCAGTAACTGCAACAGTGATACATATTCTTCCCAGGCATTTTATATTAAAAAGTAAAACCAGCAAAAGCAATAAGACAATTTAGATCATCAATTGACTAATTATAATTAACTACATTAAATTTTAATCTAATACATAAAAGAATAATCAGAATGCACTGGAGGGATAACTTAACCTTCATGTTACAAGTTTTAACCTCAATAGATTTTTGTATGCAAATTTTTTTTAAGTAGCAGAGTTTTTCCAAGTGACCATAAAACGGAGCTCACACACGGGATGCCTCTCAACCTATCCTTTTAACGCGTCTGATTTATTTAGTCTTATGACATGGTCATTTAAATTCAAAGAACCTACCCTTGACAAATTAAAATAAGAAACGTTACTTACTTAAAGAACTTATCGAACATCTTGTCGTTGACTTGTCTCGGTCCAGTGCCATAAAGCTTGGTGATCTCCTCCCGTTCCGGACAGTATGAGTAGAGAGCCCTGAATTGGCAGCCGGCATCCCTGAACAGGATGAGGAAATGCTTGCTTTCCGACCGGTTGATCTCCTCCAACACCCGTTTCTTGGCCTCTCTATTGACCACGCCGGGAAACACGCAGTACTCCACGGCATTCAGCATGATGCTGCGGTTGGACTTGGTGGCGGGCTGCTTATATAATCGAGGACCTGGAATAATATAATTTACTCCAAAAAATGTTCACATACCATAGAAAAAAACCTTAAATTTATTCAATAATTTGTTACCCACAGGTGATTAAACTGCTTTTGGTGTCAACTAAATTTAATTTTGTTAAGTTGGTGTCTTGGAAATTACCAAAAAAAAAAAAATCACTAACTACGACCCTAGACCAAATGTTAATCCAGGATTATTGGTAATTTTGTTTTTATTTATCTTGAAAGTATTTACTAACATTGCATGTGGCACTTAAATTTTATATAATAAATATACAGACTGCATGTAATTTTTGTGTTGACTGCTTTAAATGATGAAGTTTATAACATGAATCACTCTCTCCTATTTTCAAACTCGACTAAGTATAAGTTAAATAGAAATTTTCATAGTAACAAATGATATGTAGTATTAACTACATACATAATGTTAATTCTCAAAGTATTTTTTTTTACAAAAAGCAACATATAGAGAACAATACCAAACAATTTTACAAGTTTGGAAATAATTCACGACGAATTCAAAAATGCAGGAGAATGGTATGGCCCGCAAGAAGTCCTGATCTTACATCGCTAGATTTTTATATATTTGACCGTATCAAAAACAATATATTTAAAAATCGAGTTCGAATCAAATTTGAACTAGAATTACCAAAACGTGTAAATTGTGTCACCTACATTCGCAATCACGTGAATTTTGGACGTTGTCAAATACATGAAATAACATCTTACCATTATAGTCCATCATGCTGCTCGGGGTGGAGCTAATATCACTGGATCCGTCGTCAAACATCCTCCTGCCCTTCGACATAAGCCCAGGCAAGCTGCCCGGTCCCGAAGGTGACGGGAGGTGTCTCATGCTCATACCCGGTGAAGGCGCCCTCCTAGGTGGCGTAGCCCGTCCCAGGCCTGAATCCGTGTCTCCAAAACGATACGCCAGACTGTCTTGATCTGTGCTGGAGCCTGCAGAAGACACAAGTATTATATCTAGCCGCGTACAGTCGTTTACGAGGCTGTTATAAAATTTGTTATCCCTCTGAAACCGTGAACCATTAGAAAGGTGTTTGTTATTCACTTTATTCTTATTAATTTGACGGTTAAAGATTAATATAGAACTGTCGTTCTGGCAAATTAGTGATTGAAGTACTATAAACTATTAATATAAAAAAGACTTTCAAGCAGAAAATATGGATATGATGACTATGTTTCCTCGCAAAAATTTGTCCAACTTACCCCAGAATTACTGACGGTGGAATAAAACCTCTTATTAGATTAAAATTTATCTTTGATAACGAAGCAAACGTGACTACGACACGATTTAAAATTTATTAAATTTTAGAGTAATTCTGGGGCAAATATAAAATTTAATGTAAGAAATTCCAAGCTCCAAAACTGACAAAAACAGAACAATAAAATTTAGCAAACCAATAAGTGGCTTATGAAGCAAATTCAACGTGAGCGATCATTTTTGCAAAGAAAATCTATTATTTGCATTGTTTAATGATTATGAATGAACTGAATAGACTGTCTAATAATGCCTAAATCTGTTCTATAATTATAAAAGTTTAATAATAGATTTCGACAGTATGTTTCTAAGCGCGAAACTATTCTATAAAATCTGCTTAGAAAAACGAATTTGCGTAAAAAAATATCAACGGTTGTTTTACAGGCAACATTGACAAAAAAATATATAGTCATCTGTTTCCTTATATACAAGAAATACCTCTGTTTTCTATGAAACCAATATCGAACAAATTTTCTTTAGCTATCACAAAAAATGTGCTTAATGTTGTTCTAAAGGAAAACAGATGACTATAGCAGACCAATTTTTATTTAGATTTTAATCATATTAAATTTTTTTTAGGATTGAGTTTATAATTTGACCTATACTTGTAATAAACACAAGGAAATACAATTAAAATCTACAAATGGTCTCATAATATAAATGGAATCAAAACAATGAAAACTGTTTCTACCCCATTTCTCCAAAAATTTTTATGAAAAGTATACACAAATAAATATCACTTGACACGGGTAAAAACAGGCGGGATCGTGTAAAAAAAAGGAACTAGCGTTCATGTATATATGTACAGTAAATGAACCATCACCAACTAAGTTAAAAATAAAAACCTAACGACAAGGTGTGTAAAATGTAAACAGGGGAGCCAGGGAATACCAACAAAGTAAAAAAAGTAGGGAGTAAATCAAGGTAAGACCGTCATGCCCCACAGCTCAAGACATCTAGCAATATGAACGAGAATACCTGCAACCAGGCGAAAGATCTGTCTTACCGTACAAATTCATCATAGAGCTAGACTTGCGCCCTTTAAAGTTTTGATAAGCCGAATACTTAGGTCTGCCTCGAACCTGGGCAGGTGAGGGGTCTGTAAAAATATCGTTAACATACATACACTACTCGCCAATCAAAGTGGTATTTGTTTTTTTTTATTTGTTGTTGTCGTTCGTCACACAAACTTTTACCCCATTGTGACAAAACAGATTTTGAAGCAACTAGTGTGGTTTTCAAAGGGTGTTCTGGACAACTTAGGCAGAAAAACAGTGTTCTACATTTCAAAAGATATGTTTACGGTGAATAGTAAAAATTTTTTACTTAGCATTTCACATTCTTTTTATTTATTTAAAAAATTTATTATAAAATGAACCAAAATTGAATTAATTATGATTCTAAAAAATGTAAACAAAAGTTCTACAAGTTATAGAAGAGATTTACGAAATCAAAAGAAAGGCGGGTATCTACTACAAGAAAAGCAAATGCCGTCCAGGAGAGTCGTTTCTCTACCTAAACGTCCTTAAAGTAACGGTGAAGAGGGTAACCAGCATCTAAATAAGTAAAGCTATCGACTCACCTTTCTTGCACCAAAATCTGTGTTGTACCAGTTTAGCCCATCTACCCTGCTCAACAGCTTAAAATACTAAATCATAAAAAAATGTATAACCATCCACAACATAAACAGTGTCAACAATATATAGAAATAGATGCAAAACCAAATTTCAAATGGTATAAATACAATGAGAGTAGCGTGCGGTTCTACTTCAGTTCACATGTACAACACCCTAAAAGCCGCCCCTGTATAAAGGGGCCCTTACCTCTGCTGGTTTTGTAGGAACTGCGACGGCCCAGGGTCTGGTTGGCGCTGTGGCACGGGGACATGCCCCTGCTGTCGTCGGGTGAATCTGAAAGCCACCAACACCAAACGTTTATTTACAATAGCCCAAGCGATGCGCTGTGCTCTCCTAACTTCTGCTCGTCTGCATCGTAGCACGTCTCTCAGTATACAGAAAATAACTTCAAATGGGGGTCAGTTCATTTTAAGGGTAATATATGTGCTCTAGAACACTAATTTGTTTTTTTTTTTTTTTTTAATAAATAGTGAAGTTACGAATATTTGACAGGGTGGTTAGATGGACAAAAACAAACGGCTAACATTAACTCAGCAAAAAAAGAATGTTCGTATATGTTATTGCTTCATTTCATTACATTTACTTTTCAATTTAGTGACCTATGTACAAAGCTTATTTTTATAGAAAAATTTAAAGTGATATTGTGAAGTGTTTTATGCAGTGTAAGCATATGTTGTGTTTACGTGCAGCAGTACCAGATATTTGTTTTCTAATGCAAAAGTAACTTCTGTATAATTATGACCCCCATTCAAAAATACATCCAGTATACTGTGCAAGACAACTAATTAATTTTTTTTTTTTTGAAAACCCGTCATTTGACCGGTTTTGTTACCACAAAAATAATAATGCCTTAAACGATGTTGCATATTAGTAAATTCACAAATTTGACATGTATTACACAAATAAAAAAAATAAATAAATAAAAAACTGAAACGGTAAATTGAACAAATGCAGAGCACAAACCGTATCATTCCAAACAGAAACAATATACCCAAGTATTATTTTAACGCACAGAAATAAAAGTGGGAAAAAATAAAAACACACCTTTGTAAAGCATGCCACTGCTCATGCTTCTGTCCAAGGCCAGGCTGTCTTGAGAGCCTCTGTAATAGTCTCGTTTCATGGTGGACGGGGCATAAGCTAAATAACAATAAGAACCATGCAAAATTATAAACCGTTCATGTCACCGAGGCGTAAAAAACAAAATCGAGGCCAGCGGCACCCAATTACAATACTACTAATGCGGTGCCAGAACTATTGTGTGCAAAAAAAAAAAAAAATGTTGGAACTGTACAAAAATTTTATTATTGCTAAATCCTTCTAACAGTTACGTTATTTTTGAATGCCTCTGGTTGGTTTTTAAAATTGAAATCTAACACATGATGAGATTAATAGAAATATTTACGTGAATTGCTTCGAATATTTGGCACACTGAGAAAAATCTGCAGGCCGAAAAGTGAAAACAGACTTACCGGTCAGGTTGGACGTGGAGCCCTTCTTGTCTCTACTACTCGACATCCCTTCCGCCATTTGCACCGATCCACTGTCGATGTGAATCGTTTTGGGTCGAGGCCGAGTCTGCCCTTTGGGCCGCATCTTCGGGGCTGGCTTCAGAGAAGACAGTTCGCTCCTGTCTATCGTCTTCCCCTGCAACAAGCACTCAAATTGTAGGAAAACCTGGCAAATAAATGAGCCAAGGGCACATTCATTCGATCCTTATTATCGTAAGAAGGCCTTTTTTGGCAGATGAAGAACCAAAGTGGTTGAAAAAATGTATTTATATATTTAAATAATCCAAAATTCTTCATTATTCTATAACTGTAATAGTACACTATATTCAAATAATTTGTAATAATTAGGAAATTAATGTTTTTTATATGTTTAATTTTTATTGTACGGGGTATAACTGTTTTTTTGTACATATCTCTTTAAAACTTCTTTTTTCATTATAAAGAATGTTCAACTTTTGAGGAATAATATTAATATTTTATTAATTCAAAAATTTGGGAATAAACACGTCAGGTATGTCAAACTATTTTATTAATTAAAATCCCATATTAATTCTATTAATAATTAATAACAATAGCAGCAAAAGCACTAGAATTTGCTATACAAAAATAGTTGCTGTAAAATGTTATTTCTTTCCATTTTTTGTCCGGTCGCCGATAGCATGCTTTGCCGCCTTAACAGGTTTTGCAGTGGACCAGTTTCCAGTGCAGTGTAGAAGTTTATTTTAAAATCATTATCGAACAGCACTTTCTGATACTTTTAAGAAATTTTACCAAAAGTAACTTCTTAAGACAAGTTGAAATTTTATTACCTGCATATGAAAAATACTTTTCACGATTGGTGTGCAAGTTTAAAAGTGAAAAAAAGCCCATAATTACGCCACTGTCTTTAACTGTAAATAATTTTTCAGAACGAAATATTTTTTCTTTCGGTAAATAATACTCAAAATAATGTTTTATGTTAGATAAAAATATTATTGGAATGTGCTATAATATTTTTCATAATCTAACCTTCACCAAAGTTGCAAAAGAATAAAATGGAAACACCCTGTACAGTTAACATAAAACACCGTGCCTCTAAAATTATGCATTTCTGACATAACTCTTATTTTGTTTTTCACATTGTAGCATCTACTTCAAAAGTCATGCAACTTTTATAAGGTATTACTTCACTAATCATCCCAAGAAACTCCTGAAACCCCTCAAAAAAAACCTTCGCGAGAAGTTCAAGATAATTAAGATATGAATTACCATTGACCAATAGATGAACGACATAGTTTTGTGCGCGACAAACTGGCGGCGGGTTATCGATAGAGATGCGCGAAAACCGGCCGCCGTCGGGGAGCGTAAATATTGACTAAGAACCGGGAGCCAACGGCCCCGTGTATGTGCACTTGAGAAACTGCCCAAAATACACCTACTAAACAGGAAAAACAAAGATCTTGTGCGGCAATTTCTCCGGCTGTACATCATAAGCGTAAAAATAGACGCCATATGCGCGGAGCGCACTTTATGTTTTCACAAGGGTACATCCTGTGTGTAATGGCCAACAAGTTTTATTTTATCCCTTGCCCCAACCAAGTTTTAGTGCGTGTGTTCTTGTACACCTGATTAGGCCATGCTATTAAAATAATTTTTTAATTAATTTAGAAAAAAAACATGTTTCAGCATAAAAATATATACAGGGTGGTCACTTTTACGACGCCCAGTACAAGGATATGGATATAGGGTGGCTTAAGTTGGGAAAAACTTGCGCAATTTTATTCCTTTCAATTTTCTGAAAATAAATTTGAGATACTTTTTATAGTTCCTGTAGTAACGGCTGAAACCTGGAAGTGATTTTTTTTTTTTTTCTTTTCATAACTTTTTTATAGTAAATGTTATGAAATTTGGTATCCTTATTTTGTTCGACATAAGCTTTTCAGTGGAGGAGGAAGTTCATCTCCTTTTCGTTATCTTCGATGGTAGCAAAGCAGCCATAAGAAAATGAAGTTCACTATAAAAATTTGAGAATCTAGTACGCGTAGAATTTTGTTCCCACAAGTTAGGAAAACTTATAGCGAATAATAAGAGTACCAAATTTCATAACATTTAATTTAAAAATAAAATAGTTATGAAAGGAAAAAGAAGATGTACTTTTTCAGTTTCCAGCCGGTATTTCAGGAACCACACAAAGTATCTCAATTGAATAGCACAAAAAAGCGGAACTTTTACAAATTTTAAGTCACTCTAATACCAATTCAAAGATTCCTGTGCTGGACACAGTAAAAGCGACTACCCTGTACTTGTTGTTCCAGTTTTATTGAATAAGTTTTTGATCTTTGCCATTTTATAGACCATCTTATTGTTCATCTACATACGCATAGGTGCTAAAGCTATAAAATTTTATAAAAAAGTTTATATTTATTTTTTCTAAACTGTCACAGGTATTCAAACTAAATTTGCAAAATATGAAACTTTAATGCCTATCTTCATATGAACCTTTCACAATAAAATAAGACTTTATAAAATGCTAAAGTTCTGATCAATAAAAATGGGATATACTGTACAGGGTGGATCAAACTGGTATGTTTTTGAGGACTGCAGATGGTTATGTCATAAATAGAGCAAATCTAAAGGACAAGTCCTGGGCTGATTTTTTGAGAAAATAACAATGACAAGAACTGCATCTCTTTATTTCTTACTGTTTTAAGGCTCCAAATGTTTTTTTGTATTGCTTGGTTTTGCAAATGCCCTGTAACTCGAAAACGATAAGAAATAGAGACGCGGTTTTCACCATTGTTATTTTTAGAAAAAAGAGCCCAGAACTCGTTCGTCATATATGCTCTTTCTATGACAGAACCATCCGTAACTCCCCTCAAAAACATATCATTTGAACCAGCCTGCACATTTTAGTGATGGGTCGTATTCGTATGAGCCCTATGTCAAGTACGATTCATCGTGTTGATACGAATGGTACGACTCTTTAGAGTTGGGTAGTATTCATATGTTTCGCATCGCTGGTACGAATTAAATGGTTGAGAATCCAGCAAAAATTAAAGATTCATATCACTTCGTACCGCATGATCGTGCGTACAATTTGTGTATTATACGTGCCGGTACGGATGCGGGTACCGATTGTGCGGTGTAATACATCTACTTTGGTACTGATTTAATTAAGATTTTTAAACAAAAATATACAACAACAAAGAATTAAACGCCATATGACAAGACAAGATATATTATAACATGCATAACATTTTGATAGGTTTTTGTATGAAATTATAATTCATTCCGTTTGTTTTTGTTGAATGTTGAATTTAATGAATTTGTATTGCATGGAATATGGATGCATGCATTTATAAACACTAAAACAGTACACACGTGTATCTAATCTAGCCTAGCATCGCGCGAACTGTGTGCGCACGAAATACGATATATGGATACACAGATATTAGTATCTCCACATACTGTGGTCACGTTCGCATTGCGGTACGAAAACAGCTTATCATATGGCGCATACGAAGTACGAGCCGACGACTCTTAAATGCTAGTATTCCTAGCACGATATAAAAGGAGCTACAGCTAGAGCTAGATGTTATGATATATGAACCGCGTATGCGCTGATACAGATACGGATGCTAGTATTGCGATACGGCTCTTTGTGTATAATACGTTTGTACCGAACGGCTCTTTAAAAATGGCCGTATTGCCCTTCTCTAGTACATTTACAGAACGGCTATTTAAAGGTCAACAACTGAAAATTTGTTATCATCTACAGAAACAGAAATCTACATACTTCTGCAGCAATAGGTGTTTCTATGGCAAAGTACATTTCTAGCTTGCTGTTGATAGAACCATCATAATAATATATTTCTAAGCGTCAGTGTATTGGTGACACAGGTTTCTCAAAGGAAACTGAACTGCAGTATTTTCTTATAATAAATACAGTTCAAATGGATTCAAATCTGCACGATCATGTCACTTTTGATAGTGACACTAACTTCAGATAAAAACGTATTGAAAAATAATAAATATACAGTGGCAAATACTTTGGACAAAAAATATTGTTTATATTTCGTGCAGAAAATCAGTTTTATGACACTTTTGAGTAATATTTTGTCTCGACCTCTCGATCAAAAAATTCACAATGCCACGCACCATTAAAAAAACACTGATTTTACACACTTAACATAACTATTATTAGGTTAATATTTTAAAACAATTTAGTAAATGCTATAATCACAAAAAAAATATATTTAACGGAAAAGATCAATTTCAAATATAAAAAATACATTATTTTCTTATTTATGAGATTCTTGGATTCTGGACAAATAACAAATAAAAATAGTAATTTCTATTTTTTTTTTTCTTCTATTTATATAAGCTATTCAGTTTAATTTGAGAAATTTGTGATGAGTATGAAAAAAATCTTTAAACAAACAAAACGTGTTAAGCCGTGAACATGGTGTTTTGCAACTGTGTAATTTTACTTCTAAAACAAAACTGTCATTTTTTTGTCACATATCCAAGAGGCTTTTAGAAACTATGATCAGTCAGGTTAGAAACAGTTTATAATAATTCTATTGACAATTCCTTTACAAACATTTTTTTAACATAAACTAGTTCGTTTTCTGAATGACAGAATCCAATACCCTTACAAATTGGATTATTACAATTATACTTTCTGAAAAGAAAATGAATAAAAGAGCATCTAATTTTGTGAAAATCTTTTTTTAGTTTGTAGAAAAATGTTATATTTGTAGATACAAAAATAAGTATATTTTTTCCATATCCGCCAGATAGTTCTGTTTTAGGTGCTGATTGCACTAATTGCTGAAATGAAGTAACAAGTTCTAAAATACACTCGCAAGACTCTGATATTCTATTACTATAAAACAAAGTGCCTTAAAAAAATTGTATAATCACTAGTGTTCGTTAATACCTGCAACGTACTCACCACTGCCTCATCGATTGTCTGTCTTACAAGCCCTCGGGCCTGGACATGAATCGAAAATCCGACTCGATGCTGCTTAGTAAAGTGACTGTATTAACTTTATAATAATCTTTTTATGCGCAATGGTCTACTAGCATCGTATTTGCTTAATATTTAAACAGTATTATTTTTTTTAGTAAACTACAAAGTTTTATCAGCGACTTAGTAAACAGGGTGTAATTTTAAGCGGAGATCAGTTTACTAAGGGTAATATTACGTGTTCAGCAGAATGCTAATCTATAATTATTGATATTTTTTATGCAAAGAAATAGTCGAGATATAATCGTTTTTAGAACTACACTTAAAGTCTAGTATACGCTGCTAGAGGGCTCTATCCAAACTCAATTGTATAAGCACATTTACCGCTTTGCCTGTTGTTTTTCTTTTTAAATCAATTGTATGAAACTTATGGAGTAGCAGAGAGCAATGGAGAAAAATTTTATAAAAACAATTTGCTTTTTTTATGACTTTACCATGGTATTTTAAAGTCTTCATGTGTTTGACATTGGCCGAGTTAAGGTAAACATCTGCTGTGGACCCGTGGGTGATAAACGGATCAAATAGCAGACAACCACCTAAACTTCGATTAAAACTGGAAATGGTAAAATTCTCAATTCATCTGTTGATGAGAAGGAGACTGTAATGTGGTACATAATTTTCTTAATATTTTCATATTTAACAATACAAGTCGCCAAGGGTGTGCATTTGCCACACATTTTTTTGACGTCACTAGCCTGCCCTCTAGTAAAGGGAGATAGTTTTGCACAAAAAAAGTAATAAAAACAATCAGTTTCACAGCAGATTTTGAGAAAACAAACTTGTGATATGCATTTTTAAAGATCAATGGTAATATCCGTATAAATAATAGACTCCCATTCAAAATTACACCCTGTATTGTTTAGTAAATTTCCTACAATGTCACAAAATTTGAAAAATATATCTGATTTTTTAAATGAATTGAAAGTGACATTCAAAACTGTTTATTTTTCAATTATAAGGCACTTTGATGAAAATTTATTTTTTACAAACCACTGAGGAAAAAAGAGCAAATATCAGACTTACCTCTCTTTCGGCTTCTTCTATGGCCTTCTTCAGCTTATATCGTTCCAGGATGGCCTGCCGCCTAGCGGCTTGTTCCTCCTTTTTCCTGGCCTTCTCTTCTTCCTTCGCCTTTTCCATCTCTTTCCTAGCTTGCGCCTCAGCCTCCTTTCTTGCTTTCAACTCTTCCTGCTGCTGTCTCCTCTGCAGCGACAGCATCATTATTTTCTCTTTCTTTCGTTCTCTCTCGTAGTCCAAGTCCTGTGGCCGAAATAAATCCAGTGAAGAACATAAATCACAAAATCTTTTTCTTTAAAACTTACCGGGTCCGGATTACTGAGCTCGTTCCCGATAATAATGGTACTGGCGGCAGCGACTTTCTGCCTCTCCTGACTAGCCTCTCGTTTCGCTCTCAACTTCTCCCTCTCCTGTTCTATCAACGCCTGCCTTCTCCTCTCGTCTTCTTCCTTCTTTATCCTCTCCTCTTCCAGTTCTCTCTCTAGCTGCCTCTTCTTTTCCAGCCTCTCCTGTTCCTCCTTTCTCTCCGCCGCCTCTTCGGGAGATTCCACGTAACTTCTCTCTTTTTTGGGCGACATCCGTTTCGTCCTTAGGGTCGGCTTGGGTCTCTTGGGTTGGTCGTTATCGAAACTGATGTAGAACCCTTTCTGACTGGTGGGGTCGTTGTCTAAGCTGCTGATCTCCGCAATGGGCGCGGTCTCCACGGGGGGCGGCGAGGGGGTCGGTTGGAATGAGTTACGAGTGATGAGGGGGCGAGTGGGGGACGGTATCCTGTAGGTTCTGCTGCCCGATGTGATGTTCAACCTACTGAGACCTGAACAAAGGTTTAATAAAAATTCATGGAGTCCCCGTATAAAGTTTTAAAAATAGTATAGAGTAGGACTGAAAATATGATGGATTATTGTTTTTATTAGATTAGGGTAGAAAAGTATAAAAAATAAATTTGTGTGCTGTCACAACCTTTTACTCGCCAAACAGCATCTTCGCAAACTCATAATTTTTTCTACCCTTTTGATGGAAATATTGTCAAATGAGTCACTGCAATGAATAAATGTTAAGTGTTGGGGTTTACTATGAATGTTTAAGTTAAATATTTAAAAAATGTTTAGCAATAATCTAAAACTTGGGACTACTAAAAATGGGCGTGTTATGATTAGTAAAATTCGAAACTTTGAGAAACGTTAAGTAAGCTTGCAATCTTACCTTCGCTAAGTTTGTCGTCTGCGCTATTTCCGATAAACGATATATTCTGCGGTTCCATGTCATCAGCCGGTGGAGCAGGAATCGGCGCATGAGTAACGCTAGTTTTCCTTTCTCTGCCGTCGATCTGTTGAAGACTGACGGGAGCCCTCTTCCCCTCGTCCATGAGCTGGGAAATCTGTCGATGTATGTTTCTGTGTTGGGGTGAGGCGGAGGGGGTACTATGCGACGTGCCGTAGTGCGAGTGTTGCTGTTGGTGGTGTTGTTGACTCAACGTGAAACTGTTCGAGTGGTGCAAAGTGGGCTCCTCGCCGTTCTGATATTTGTTCTCGGAATAACGGGGACTCTCTGAATACCGGGTACCCTCCTGGTATCTCGGTTGCTCCGGGTATCTAATATTTTCAAATCTAAAAGAATACATGGAATCTATAACAAAAAAAACGTTTTTGGGATTAATATGTATACCTTTCCGAAGTGTCGTGCAACATAAACCCTCCCCCTCCAACGCTTTGAGGTTTACCCCAAGTCCTCAGTTCGGGCTGATAAGGTTCGGGAACTGGAGGAGGCTGAGGCTGTTGGGCCCAAGTTCTCCGCTGAGGGGCCACTGGAGGCGAAGGCATAGCCGTCGACTGATCGTGCAGGAAGAACTGTGTCTGCTCTTGGGTTCTGGACTGATTGAAGATGGCCTGTGGTATATGAGGTGCGCTAGCTGACGATTGCAACGGTGGAGCATAAACTGAAATGAGTGCTGGAATCGGTTTTTATCCCCCACAAACGCATTTTTTTGAATTTTCAATAAAGTACAATTTGGAGTAATAGCAGAATCATTAAAATGAGAAATAAAATACAAAAAAACAGGACAACATATAATAATTAAAAATCAATATACAAAAAAATAAAAAAATTCAAAAATTTCACAAAATACATTTCTCGAAAATATGTTTGTATTAAATTTGTAGTAATTGGTTTTTCTGAAAGAACAGTGAGTTACCTTGCTGTGGCGGCTGGTACAACGGCTGCTGATACTGCTGCTGAGTGCTGAGCGGAGTGTACTGCGGCACGGGCTGTGGCTGCTGGCGCGACTGCATGCTCTGGTACTGCAGCTGTTGGAGGGCTTGAATTTCTCGTTGTTGCTGGGCAATTAGGTTCTGCTGGTGCTGCTGTTGGATCTGATTTTGCTGCGACGCAAGCCGCTGCATGTCTGACTGTATATCGTGAAGACTAGAATTCATTCTGAAAACGTCACATCTAGTTTACGGTGCGAATACAGTCGAAATTCGTACCTCTAAGTAAAAACAATTCGAGAATCAATCACCTGTTAAAGTGAATCTTATTATAACATACAAAAGGTGACTTTAAATTTCAGTATTTTGTCAAGGGTAAAATATGTAGTACCATATGTTTACATTTTGTGTATTCCTATTCATAAGCACATAGCAAAAGCAAGTTCAGAGTGAAACTTTTGGTTTTATCGAGTAGGAATTTGAGATGCTCCCACTACAAAATGGCAGTTTTATTTATATCGTACAAGATTGTTACATCTAACCGTCACTGTTCAGATGTATCCTTATATAAAGCTCTATAAGCTTTAAAGGAAAAGACAAACGTTGGTACCTATTAACAAAAGTATGCAACAACGGGGCTGATTATTAACTACTGAAGACTCCGTAAGTACCACTGGGATTTGTTCATGTGGACCCATAATTAATATGTACTTTATAAGTCAGGTTCACTGTATACAATACAATTATTTTGGATAGAACACAATTTTACTTACTGAGCAATAGACTGTTGGTACTGTTCCAGATCCATATTCTCCAGGTCCGGCGTCCTTCTCGTTTCGACAAAAGGCTGGTTCTCGTCCGACCACTTCCTCTCCAGCGTGGTGGCGTCCTCTTCAATCTCCTTCAAAATACAAACCGAATGATAGCCATTCCCACAAATGAAAAGACACGGAAGCCCCGAATATTACTAACTCCAAAAAGCCAAAAACAAACTATCTACACAAAAATGTTACCAAAGCCAAAAAAACAAAATAAAAAAAAACAGAACAAAAAATACCTGTAAGGTAAACGGCCTCTGGGGTTTTGGTGTAGGGGCGGAATCGGACGAGGGGCTCTGCGTTTCCGAGCCCTCGGCCGAGTTATTAGACTCGGCGTCTGCCGTCGGTTTTAGTAAATTACCTCTTCCCTGAAAGTTAGTTAAGTAAATGAGAGACCACTACCATCACCAGTATACATTCCGGAGAAGTGTGGAAAATGTGGATTTGTGCGATTAATGGTTGATTCGTGGTTACATGTGATAATTTTTAAATTTACGCTCCTAGTTTTTTGGAAGTTTAACGTTCCCCTCACATGGAGCTTTAATTACCGTATCAGGTAATTCCTTTATGAAAATAGAATTACATCACCATCTTGTGAAATGTCAAATGTCAATTTTTTTATAAAAAATGAATGTATGAACAAGACAAGTAGTAAAAAGAAATGATCTATTGATTACAATGCTAAACAAAATCATAAAGTAGCATCCAAAGCAATACTTTTGGATAAAAAAAACATGAAGATGTTTGACACAGTAATATTTTTAGAAGTACTAATAACTAGACCCCCAGATATTTTAAGGAAATTGCAAATAGACTTTAAAATTAATCTATTTTGCAAAATGTGGCAAGAATATCTGACAATAATAGCCATAAACATTTTTTTTTAAACCAAAATTTATTTCTTCAGTCTAATTGTGAGGACCATAAATTAATATTAAAAGTGATATATTTGTAATTTATGATTTTAAAATTATCTTAACGCTCTAAATATGCAGGGTAATATTGAGTGTTAACCGATGACAGAAGGCATTAAAATAAATCAATTTACAAAATATTGCCCTAATAAATGTATTTTAATAACCAATATAACCGAGTTTAGTTATTACAAATTTTGAAACCAACTGTAATAAAACCCTAACCGAATGGTCGTTTCATGAATGTTGGCCAATATGTCACTGATATCTCGCTCGTTTGGCTAACCTTACTAACCTTAAAGTTCCATTCCAACCGAACCAATGTATTATTCGTATTAGAAAAGATGTTTTGTAGTGTGCGCTGTATCATAAGTAATCGTATACTAAAATTACTACCCCATTTTCAAAATCACCTTATATTGCATTGCCTTAATTCGAAGTCGAAAATTTTCCAGTCAACGCCTCGGCTCCACTATAATACTGGATAACGCATAATATTGTCACTGTGTTCAACTAGATTTTTAAGCTCGTCACGCCATCTTTTCTTATTTAAAAAGAAAAACTAGTTTAGAAGGACAGTTTTTATTAAAATATAATTCTGTATTTAATATATGTGCCATAAATGTGTATATAGCACAATATACCGTGATGTTTAAAATTAAGTTTCACTGTGTCTTGCTATTTCTTAGAAATCTAGTTTCTACAATGCCCTAAATCATATTTTTTATATGAATAATAAATTAGGATTTAGGCAAATAATTTTATTAATTTATATACACCCTATTTCTGAAAATTGGAATAAAGAAAGTATATTTTAAGTTAAAGCCTGTTAAAGTAACCGATTGTGTTCAAATAGAATCAGGCGATGAGAGACATGATATAGGCAAAGATGGAAGAAATAAGGGAAGTCATATGATCATAGTGTGTAGCAGAATGGTCGAGTTGACGTACATCAGTGTGGTGGGCCTTTATTACTTTAATTTCTACTAAATTAACCCATATCTTCAGAAACTAGTAAAGTAGCATTTTGAGGCAGTATATGTTCTGCTTTATTACCTTGTTAAGTACGTACAAGATTTTCCAATTTTCAAAATCTAAGTAAATGTCAGGATATAGCGTATAATTTGGTATCAGTTGAGCAATAATAAAACTTTTTGAATTTTTTTGAAATAAAAATAATATCTGTTTATGTTAGTAGACAATATTGAACTGTTTATAGTAACTTAACTATTTCTATATATAGCACAAAAGATTTTACAAGTACGCTTACATTTAATGATTACACTTGCGCATTACATTCTGAAATTTTGAGCCCACTCCTAGTCTTTATGCATGTCCTTAAAATATTTGAGGTTTACATTTAAATGAAATGGGATTTACTGATGATATTCTATTCTAAATTAATACCAATAAAACATGCCGTTTCTTCTGAAAGGGAAGACATTTTGCAAGATCGCAGCGACAGATAACCTTTTATTCTCCTATGGAGTCCCATTAGCGTTAGTGAACTAACACAAATGTAATGTACAACATTACTATTTACATTTTCCGTTGTGATATGGCAAAACTAATCTAATACCACCGCTACTGCTTTTTTTTTAACGATTGCTTCTCTCAAATATCCCCACCCAGTTTCACTATTTTCAAAAAACAATTTATAAATCACACTACGTTAAAAAACATGTTTTCAACGCCGCCTAATTACCGAAACACTGCAAGAACAAGCATGCACATAAAATAAAAACAGTCCGTAGAGAACATAACAAATAAAACGCTAGTACCTATAAAAATGGAATCAGGCAAATAGAAACGTAACGATTCTCATAAAACTGTCAAAGCTACAGCGGCACCCTTACCAATTCAGTTAGCTAAAAGGAACATCCAGTTATTACAAAAGTTGAACGGAAATGAAATGGAGGTAACAACAAATGAAATTAACACACATTAAAAGCCTCAGATGCATGATACACCCATGTGGGATGACTTTGTACAGAACGGGGAAGCGTGTGGTGCGGCTTACCTTGGCCACGGCCTGGAGAAACGCCGCCTGCCCGACCTTCTGCCTCTGCTTGTTCATCGCCATTTCCATCCTTCGCTTCTCGCTCTCTATATGCCTCCGTTTCTCCTCCAGCTTCATCCTGATATCGTTGAGTTGCACGTTCATAACGTTTCCACTCGTGTTGTTAGTATCTCCGTTGTTTTCGGTGTGCTGTTGATTACTGCTCTGCTGCTGCCAAGTCGTGGTGTTCGGAAGGGTGGCAAACGTGGTTTTCTTCTCCGTACTGCCGTTCGTGCTGCCCAGTTTGTTCAAAAAACTACTCTTCGAGGGATACTCCTCTTTGTCGTTCATGTACACCAGGTGGATGCCCTTGCTCTCCCCCAACACCTTCTGTTTGCCCAGATCGGCAAAACTCATCCTTTTGGTTACTTCACCATCGACCAGATCCTTCATGATATTCTCTTTGTTCATATTCGAGCCTCGGTTCCTTAAAGAGATGTCGTCGCTGCTCAGCTGACGTTTCAGCTTCAGTTTTTCGGACCCATCGTCTTGTTTTTCACAGCCGTTGTCGTACCCTAATTGGAAGGAGCCCCTAGCGTCTTGCAGGGTCGAACGTACCGGGGCGTTCTCTATGGGGATGGGAAAAGAGGGCGCTGAGATTTTCCTGCCTACGTGTATTGCGACCTGCAACAGAAAACCATCATAAAACCTTATTATTAACAAAAAAAAAGTCGCTTGCCTCTTTATCGGGGTTCCTCCCTATAAAATTCAGATTGTCTTGACTGCCGCCAAAGTTTTCGATCGTCAGCTGGGAATCGTCCGACGTGGAATTCCTCCTACTTCTTCTGCCGGCGAAACTAGGCTTTCTGAGATCCTCCCAGTTACTAGGCCTGCCCGCTGCTATTTCTCCTCTCTCGTCCGCTTTGCTGTCGTTGTTCTGTTTCTCTTTGCTGACTTTCAGGCGAGCCGGTATGAGAGGTTCCACTACTGACCTCAGGGTGGGGATATTTTTACCGCGGTGGACCACAAAAGAATCCTCGGAACCCCTGCGTAAGCTGTCTTCGCTCATTTCCGACATGCTCTGTTGCAGTGAGTTTGTCTTGCGGAGTGGCACATGGGTCGGAGTAGATCTTGGAACTACCGTTGGGAAAAATAAAGAATATAATTCTGACAAACCAGTTCGTAGAAAGTATATGAAGGTAAAACCTTGTTTAAGAAGATATTAAAATTGAACAAAACATTAATTATGCAATACAATTTTATATTTTGTTAGTTTATACCTTCATAGACTTACAAATGAACGATATCCACACTACCTATGGATGAATTTGTGCGATTTAATGGTAGATGCATGACTAACATCACTTAAACACAAATAAAAAAAAACACATTTTAAAAGCATTTTCGGACACTTCAAAACAATGATATGATTTATATCTTTGAACTATATTTTTAGAATCAGAATTCACAAGACTTAAGAGGAAATCTGTGCAAACTAAAGAAAAATTGCACCCTGGATATCTAAAGCACATTCACTATTACAAAAACAATGCGTATAGAATTTCCAAATAAAAATATTGTAGTACCCTACGTGATTTTATAGAATCCACAAATTTTACTTACGATGGTTCCATTTCAACAATATACGCGAAAAAAAATTTTTTTAGAGGTACACATTGTAATAATTATTAAATGAACTTTATAAACCATCACTCAACTTTAAATGTTCTAACAGCCAAAAATAATTGCAAAAGATAGTATAAGTATTCCGAATAAAAAGATAAATTTTCAATAATTGAAAAAAGCAGCGCCATCAAGTGGTCGGGTTAGTAAGCCAAGAACCGACAGAAAGAAATTATATAAAAAAACACGAGGCATTTTTAGTAGAAAAAGCATTCATGCAGGAGGCACAAATGAAAAAAAAAACAAGCCTGTTTGTTCCATTCACAGTCTAATGTTGTACAGAGAACTGGAAATAGCTTAAGATTATTGAACTATAACCACTATAGTAAATAAATTAATTTGTATTCAATCTGGCATTGGTTTAATACAAATTACATTTCGTTTGCATAAATATTTTAATTGCATTCATTTTAATTAACCGTGTAAATCCAATTATTATATAAGAGCTGGTGTTTAGTACCTAAACTGACGTTATCAAAACAGAATGAAATGAATCTACTTGTATTTTTTAGAAATCAAAAATAAATATGCTCAGAAACAATGGATTATGTTAAAAAAGTGTTGTAAAACATTCAAAATGGAACTTTTATATTATTTTTGACCAGTGATCAATTTTGTTACCAAATCTGTTATGAATGAATTAATATATGCAGTAGTTACAAAAAGTTGAGCTATATTTATAATGAAGTTAATATTGCTTTAGAATTTAAAGGCATTTTAAATTTGCATTCTACACTATTATTAAAATTACTGCAAGCAACATTTAAATTCAATTAATTCTGTACTACAGCATACACACTTAAAATTTGTGTCTACACTGAGAAAAAGGTGGTTCTCTCATTTACACAGAGAGAAGTGTTTAAGCTTCTGTACAACATTAACCCTACACATCCTCCATGAACAGTGTGATTCCCGTGTTAATTAATGACTCGCTTCGCTACTATCTACTACATTCTAAATGATTGGAGAATTAAGAGATACAGAACGTGTGACACAGAGAGAGAGAAAGAGAGATTACCTTGGAAAGCGGTAGGGTTCGTGGGGTCGTCGAGGCCGCTTCTCAGATCCGGGATGGGAGCCATCACGGTCTGGAGCAGGTTGCGCTTGTGCATCACCCCGTGCGCGTTACTCGGGGGCATGCCGTCTGAGGCGCCACCATTTCAAAGCAAGTTTTGTTAACTCATTGTTTAGATCTGTTTTTAGGCCTACTGCTACTTAAGAACTACTCTTGTGTGGATATTGTGCAGCAACAATGCGTGTATCGACGGGAGGGGCGGTGTTTCACTCAGTTATTGTCCTTTTTTTAATATCAGACATGATACGGTACCGGAGCTTACCCAAATTAAATTATTAATACTCATATACATAGATCTTTTCTTAGTTACTAGGCCAAGTATCTATTGCCTAACATAGGCATGCACAAGCACATTCACATAGTGTATTAATTTGTGCATAAAAAATAATCTGGTTTTGCTAGCTTTCTTTTTAAATGATATACATTTTCATTTTAAAATAGATGGTTAATTGATTGATTAATGTATACAGGGTACCTCTAAAATGGGGCACCGTATTCATGTACCTGTCTATAAATTGTCAAACTTCTGTTAAAATATCCTATATACTCCTGTATATCTTGTGTTAAAATTTTCTACAGCAAAATATGTACCTTTATTTTTTATTTTTGTGAAAAACTTTAAGTGTTGGTCTAATATTGAAGGAAGAAATAGAGTTTCATTATAAAAAACCACAAAAAAAAACCATTTTCACTGTCAAACGCATGGCATTCTTTTAACCTTTGTATTTTGCATATCATTAAAGAAATAAAATCAAATAAAAGGTACACACAATTTTTTTTGTTTTTTAATTAAACCTCGGATTTAAATATCACTTTGGCTTTCCAATAACTTTATAAGCAAAAACAAAACAAATATAAGGGCTTGGCAAATTTGACATTTCCAAATTTTGTCAGGATCCTATATATTTTCGTTATAACACTGATAAAATTCCAAAATAAACACAATATTTTCTGAAAAATGACTGAAAAAATCAGCAATAAGGAAATTTGCACATATCCGACAGTAAATCTAAAAAACACTTATTTTTTATCAAGAAATTAAAATGTCACGATTAAAAAATATATAAAATTCTCAATATCAACGGTTTTAGAGTAATTAAGATGAATAATAATAATTATAAAAAAATTACTTTTTAATTAATTTCCAACGTTTCAACGTTGTCATACACTATCCTCAGACAAACATTTTTTTTCAAATTTGTTTAATTCACATTTTATGAGATAAAGGGTGTGATACATTTCAAAATTTTTAATATATTTTTCATTTGCTTGGAAACTGTTCGTGATAAAACAACTATAATTCTAGGTTGAACGGGATATTTCAGGTCTAATTATTCAGCATGTTTAAATATTTCTATTGTTATCAGTGGCGTGTGCCACTCTTCTTTTATTTAGTAGTAAATAGTACCCTATAGTCTTAATCTTATGAAAAAAAACTAAAACGTAAGACACTTTATATATTGATTATTTTGAACAAATAATTATTCTTTGAATTTCTGTTTCAAATGCATCGTAATTCATTTAAAATATAGCTGCATTTTGTAGTTTGTGCATATTCAGGCATATTTGTATTAAAAGTTGAAGAAATCTTGAAAATTCAATCTAACAAGGACACAACAGTGCTAAAGAAAATTTCAAAGAATAATTGTTCAAAATAATCAAAATTTAAAGCATCTTACGTTTTCTTATAATTCAGACAGTGGTGTTTTCTTATTCAAGAAATAGTGTCACAGGGTTTCTACGTCACTGGTGAAAATGGGAATATTTACACATACTGAATAATTAGACAGAACATATTCTATTACAACCTAGAACTATTGTTTCATCACGAAAGTATTCCAAGTAAATAAAAAGTACAATAAAAATTTCGAAATCTTTGACATATTTCGGTAAATTTAATTTATTTTGACTGTCAATCACCCCCTCTTAGGATGCCAATAATATGATTGTTGATTATATGACAATATCCTTAAAAAAAATTAAAATAACCAAATATATGATTAAAATTATAACTCACCAACATTTGAAGTTTTTTTTTGCCAAAATTACAAATTAAAACATTTGGAAGATAACATTTTGGGAAAATCCTTACATGGGAAATAAACTATTTTCTCAATGTAAAATCCTTTTTATCAAATTCTGAATTGCAACAATTACCAGATCTTGCACTTTTTATTAAGAATATGTTAAATAATTTATTTTTCAGGGTGATGTCTATGATTTTACGCACAGTACAACATAAAAACATCAGTAACTGAGAAACACTCGCACTTCCCACAAACAAAATCGCACAAAAATTTGAATTTTCCATTCAGACAATACCGCGAAGGTGCGACAGCGCCTTGGTTGTTGCTCCTCCACAATCGGATGTTACATTACAAACTCGGGGTGTATAGTTTCTGGGTCGGGACAGAACATGCTAAATCTAAGTGTGTCCTTACCAAAATAAAACCACCACCACATTGTGTCGTGTTGCCACTCACCAACAAGCAAAAGAAAAATATTAACAAGCCAGTCAACTAAATAGAACGAAAGGGGAAACAAAGCGGGACGCGATGGATAGGCGCGCGCGGGGGGTGCGAAAAGTCCGGCGGAGGCCGTAAAGTTTTCTGTACAACACCGCAACACTTATGCAAATCGGAAGGTGTTCAATATTGACCAGGCCAAGAAATTAGTATATGGAGGTCAGCCGAGGTTGTTTCGGATCGATAATTTTTTATTTCGCCCGAAACCGCGGATATTGTTGAAGCGGTTTCTCATTTCAATTTGCACGGACGGCGACGGCTGCGGACGCTCAAGTAAAAATACATTCGGTTCGGTGTCATCGGGATGTTTCCTGAGAGGAGAGCATTAAGAGATCAAGGTAGTGTAAATATTTTTGGAAACGGCGGGGCGGCTCAAGACGCGGCATTCCTCGAATCGCGGTTATGGTTTTGGCACTCGCGCTTCTGTAACGAGTAGTTCAAATGTCCCTCGTCAGGTACAGAGCGACTGCTTTCTGAATTCCTTATAACCACCACAGTTAAGGTCGTCGTATTTCTCACCGTAAAATGATCAAATTTGTGGTGTTTTCTAGGTACAGAAATCTGGAAAAATTAAACACATAGGGCAAAACTAACATCGAAAATAAAATTATTGATGTTTTGTTTATCCACTTTTACTATTTAAATTCTCCTCAAAAACCACTACGAATATGATTATTTTACGGCTAGAAATACGACGAACTTATTATGTACCTACCTACTGAAAAATTTTAGTAAAAAAAGTTAATAAATTTCTATATTTTTATAAATCAGATTAATAAGTACATCTCAAAATAGTTATAAATGATTTATATTTACATTTTCATGTTTATAAAACCGCATTGATGGTGAAAATTAAAGTGGTTGTTTATTTGTGACTTCTACCTTTTTTAGGACTTATACAGACTGGCTCGTAAGTATTAGCCCATGGACGCATATCAGATTTTTCACTTTAAAATATCACGATTTAAGCCAACTTGCTTCAATAAAATGTTGATAAAAAAAAGGTATCGAGTGTCAAAGTTGGAATTTAAAAATTGATTTTTTCTAATAATTACACTGTCTTTGAATGTATCAAATTTTGGAAATAGATGAATGAGAAATAATCTGTTGTCAATTTAGACGTATTTCCTAGAGGGCACCACATCCGCCATATTGGCGACGTAAATGTGAACGAAACTTTTTTAACTATAACGTTATCAAGTTTTTTATTAAAAAATCTTAAACCTACATTGTTTTTGAGGAAAAAAGACATACTTCTCCATTATTCTCAGAAATTGGCCATTTCCGAAAAAATAGATTTTCAACAATCACCTGCATAGTTCATTGTTAAGTTCAATAAACACTTACTTTTTGTTCTTGTTGCATAAATAACTATGATAGGGCATATTAACCCATAATTTTCGGACAACCTATATACCTAAATGGATTGCACATTTTTGTAATATTTTTTTTTGCAAGATCTACAAATAGGAAATGTTTTGCAACCCGGTTGTTCTCATTATCAAAACATGACCACTTTAACTTTCACCTGCCACCATTGCCAATATATACAGAGTGGCCTCAAAAGTGCACATCACAGAATTTCCAAAATTATAAAACACACAAAGTTGATTAAATTACTTTTGAAATTGTCATGCAAAAGCTGAAAATTTCAAACCAAAATCTTGATTCGTCTATGGTTAAATCAAATAAATGATGATATTCAAGTTTTTTTACCTTTAACAGAATCAGCTGATTCAAGTACGAGCTACATTGCATTCCATACAATGGTGAAAAAATTTAATATGCCACTCACAAAAAAAAGTTTTGAAACATCAAGAAATAATTTGAATAATAAAAAAGTATATGGCAAATCAAAAAAAAATAAAATTCTCAGTTCTTCGAGATTAATTTACTAGATTTGCCAGCATCCCGCTTAAAAAATCACAAGGTATAAAAAAATTAAAATTTCCAAAAGTATGCCGCACCAAAGATAAATGGAATTAAAATTTAACAATAAAAAAATTACGACGTATTCAAAAATACATTCATTCGAACTCAAGTATTACAATTATTAAATTTACATCTTAAATAGTTTTATTCCCTTCACTTATCGAATCTATAATCGATACCAACTTATCTCGAAACAAAAACCGACGGCAAAACATTCAGAAGTATTTATATCGTTATCTGTAATTAGAACCACTTTACAACTTATTTCTGTGACCGCAATCAACTGGGAACCGGGATAGTCGCACATATACAAAAAAAAAAACAGTCCCGTAACGTATTTTTTACGGCCCAATGTTTCCGTAAAATCGCAGCACGCAGCAAAATAAACAGACAAAGCGGGGATAAAAATAAAAATTCATAAGCTGAAAATAAAGGTAAATATCCAAACAGATCGAAAAGTAAAATTAATAATGAATAAAACTCACCGGGACCGAACCTCTCCATCCCTGGATTCCTGACGCATTTCGCGGGGTTGATTTCCATCACGTTGAACAGGTCGGCGAGGAACACCACGAGATTCTGCTTCATGAAACTGCAAAAAGATAGCGACTGATGCTATTTCCTACGGATCGCCATATCGCAATTATCTACAGATATGGAATAGGAAACGCACGTTGTTTACACCGATATTAGAGATAAAAGTGATTAACTCCTTGAATTACCTCGAAATCTACTC
Source organism: Monochamus alternatus (assembly GCA_037114965.1). Lineage (NCBI taxonomy): Eukaryota > Metazoa > Arthropoda > Insecta > Coleoptera > Cerambycidae > Monochamus > Monochamus alternatus. The sequence continues at coordinate 92,658,416 of CM073431.1, read as the reverse complement.
GAAGTTGAATGTGCACTAATTAATTACTATTCGAAATACAGTGCGGCCCATTAAGGATTACGATACCGTTCTAAAAAAATGTTGGGACGAGTTTTTTTATACAAGGTGTCCCAAAATTAGCCTGCCAAAAATTAACAGTGGATTTTACAATCAAAAATAATAATAAAAAAAGTTATATAATCATAGGTCCGTAAAAGCCCCCTAACGGAGCTATTGCTCTTTAAAGAGGGACCCCAAAATTTGTTTTTCTCCAAATATTTTCAGAACGGATCGAGATAAAGTAGTCAAATTTAAAATTCAGAATCTAATGTTCTAATTACCCATAATAATTAATCATAGGCGTGCCAAACTGGGGGGATTATTGGATAAATATTGCTCTAATTTTTTCATGTTTCGAGGTTTTTGCTTGAGATCAAAAAATTAAAAATGTTGAACAATTTTACAAAAAAAAGGTACTCTTGTTTTACTTCGATAAATTATTCCGTTTACGTGTAATATTAATTTAAAAATTTTGTGACATACCACAAAAATATTAAATATGATATGCAAATGGTCAAATTGTCTCTAGTAGGCTTTGAAAAGTTATTTGTCAGTTTATTTGACACATATTACAAGTTTTTAAAAATTTTTGAAGTATTAATAGGCTAAACTAAAATTTAAAAATTTACAAATAAATTACATTACTGATGCATTTTAAAAGTATTTTAATATGTTAAAACGCTTGAATAACACCTTTAATATGTGTTAAATAAGTCGACAGTATTTTCTCAGACTACTGGGGGTAGTTTGCCTATTTATAATTCCCATCTTGAACTTTTGTGGTATGTCCCAAAATTTTTAAATTAAGATTACTCGATATTCCTCCAAACAAATTGATGAAATTTGGGCCACAGTTTTTAGTACCTAATGCTGAAGAACGTCGCGTTGTCAGATTGTCAATAAAAAAATTCCTAATGAATTTTTCGAAAAAAATCGGAATAAGCTTCTGAATCATCTTAATAGGTTCAACAAGTACATCTAGAAGGCTATATATAAAAAAAATCATTAAAAATAGTTGAGCCATACTGTATTTCTATTTACGTTATTTCACGCAAATAAAATTGCGGCTTCTGCAAAATTAACAGCAAAAGATTTTGATTACAAAAAAAAATCAGTATTTATTTCGACGGTATAACATAAATTGAAATTAAATAAACACCCACTGAATTATACAGGGTGTCCCCGTTTTTCGTTCTTAAACTGGTAAAAGATAGAGTGTGACTAAAATTACATATGCGTATAACATCATTTCACGTGTTTCATTTAAACTTGGCACAATAATCATAAAAAAAACAATGCAATTTTATCACAAGCACCTGTTTTCGGAAAAAAATACAATTTTAATATTTGTGCTAAAAAATTCTTTTCATCAATAGCGTAAAAGTTTCAAGGGTATAAATTTAAATAAGAATGAAACCCCATAATCCCACAGGCTTTAGCTGAAAAAACTCATTCATGTCAAAATATTAATAGTTTCTTACGATTACAGTGTACGTAAATTCGAACAAAAAATACCTATTTCATTAGTAGATAATACAGAAATATTTTTTTAAAAGTTGAATGTTTCTGTCTGTATCACAAAAACAAAGCATCATAGGAAAAATGTCAGAGAAAGACCCTTATTATAATTTCATGCTAATATCCTTGATCAACCTTAAGGCATCAAAAACGAAATACTCTGTATAATAATCAAATTATTTCTTTTACGAACGTGGGACTATTCGGCGTCATTCCAGTAGCGGACGCTAAAAGCTTCAATCGCCTATTTTATGTACCAAATGTAATTTTAAATTATTTGTATTTATATATTGATTGTGGTTTGTATAAACTTTGCGATTACCTGTGATTGCATGGGAACTCGCCTATCAGTTGTAAAAATATTATCAAAAAATCGAGTGAGACACGTTTTCTTAGAAAGTCATAAAATTGGCGTGAGTAATATATAGAGTTATTTAACAGAATCGGACTTAATTTATTAATGTAAATATCACCGTAGACAAAGAATTGCTGATAGAAAAGTTATAAACATTTTTTCTGAATTTTTAATGCTGTTTACAAAAAAAAAAAGTCGAATATCATGTTACACAATATGAGCCCAACTTATGTCTCCATCCAGTGAAAGTAAAACAAAAAAAAACTAGTCCTGATGGGTATGAAAAATAAAATCATATTCGCATTATGAAAATGTAAGGAAACATTTTAGTCACGCTAAAAGATGTCATTTTGGAACATTCACTAGTATTAATAGTAGACATAAACCTCTAACTATGGTACATTGAAAATGATTCTAAAAAAAATGCAGTCGAACAAATACTTGAGATCAGAAATGTTTACAAATAAAAACAATAAATAAATTGAATCACTTTCAACTTATACTCAAACCACTAACCACAAACATTGACCGCATGTGCAGTGGCACTGACTTTTTGTTTCCCTAAATCTGCAACCCCAACGGTCGTCGTCTGCTCGCCAGTCACAGCATAGCAGAGGCGTGCCTCCATAAGTGGTTTCTAAATCTGTGAAATGCCCTTATGATGACAGATCGATTGAATACAATAAAAAAATGTATTGTTTCCTTTTCTTGTATAATTTTCCATGATTAATAATGCAATAGAAAGGCATTATAGTAATTTTCATCTTAGTGGAGTAATCTGAGATCTATACTCGCGTCAAGAATTCAGACGTCTTACGTCACGACTGACGTTATACATTTGTTTTTATTGTCAACGTAATTTTCGATATTTGGTCGCGTTAAAAACAACCATTTTTTGCAATTTTGTGCAATATATAATGCAAACTTTTAGTGTAGTATATAGTTTTATTACTATCAGTTGCAGTTTCTTAAATATTTTGATGAAAATATAGTGAATTATTCATTTGTTCGTATGACGTAAGTCGTCTGAATTCTTGTCGCGAGTATAACATAATATTCACCATTCATTCAAGTGAACAAAAATAATCTTCCCTAATCTAAAATATTGCAATATTCGCCCAGATCAAGATACTATTGACATACAGGATGAACTCATAAGTACAAATATTTAACGAGGGGATAGAGACACATATGAATTAAAGAAATCACCCTTCAAGTATTCAAAAACTTATTTATAAAGCGAAAAATATAGTTATTTATGTAAAAGGTTTCGAAAAGAGTGCATTGTCCACAATTTTAAGATTTTTTGTGAAAGCGGAGAATTTGATATTTTTATGCTTTTATTTTTACGTTTTGAATAGTGGGCAGGCAATCTACTTCTAATGTATTGTTTATGCATTGTTTAATGTCAAGGTTCTGCCAAGTTCAAACATCGCGCGTCGCCGTATTTATAATATAATAATAATATCTCTACCCCTCATTCTAATCACGAGGAATAGCCCAGAAGTCAAAGACTTGTGCGGGAGAGGGGGCGGCATATTATTATTAAGCAAGCCGCATTTGCGCCCAGGAACGACTTACGTTGGTAGGCCACAACCACCATTCAGTGCAGGAATGAAGGAAACCTGGAAAACCTCATTAATTAGGGGGGGTAGTCAAATGTCAACCGGTATCAATCTCTCACATTGACCCAAGCCAACATTCTTCCACCCTACCATACCCGCTGAGAGAGTGCCAATCTGTCCACGAATATTATATACGGTCTTTGGATAATGAATAAGCTGCTGAAGCTGCGCTATCCACGTTAGTGCCCAAAAAATGTATACGAATTCTCCTACAACTTTGAACTTGGGCCAAAGAAAAACATAATATGGCGCATTTTACAGAAAAGGTCTAGCCTATTTCCTGAAGATATCAAGTACGTTAAGGCAGTCAACTTTGTGGAGTCGATGATGCGGATGCACCATAATTTACCTAAACAAAAACCTAGATATTAGCAAATTTACACACCTAATTGCATTTTTAAAAAGGAAAGCTCCCGGATATCAACCACAGAAATCAAATATATTTACGAAGCTGGAAATAGAACGCTTTATGAAACAAGCCGGGGATAAAGAATTCCTGTTAGCCAAAGTTGTTTTAATCGTTGGACTATTTGGAGTATACAGAAAGGAAGAAATCACATTTTTGACAGTAGATTCAATAAAAGATTGTCAGTCATTTATTAATGTCAAAATTCCAAAAACTCATGTTCCAAGAATATTTACGATTACTGAGGAATCAACAGATGGTATCAATTTTTTAGATACATTTCGTAAGTACGTAAAACTTCGTCCACACAATACGACACATCAGCGACTTTTCCTGACATATCGAAGTAATAAAACTGTCAGTTGGAATCACTACAATTTGAGGTATGCCAAAAAAGATAGGGGAATTCCTTGGACTCTCCGACACCAATGAATACACTGGCCATTGCTTACGGCGCAGCTCTGCAACAATATTGGCAGATTCTGGAGCGGATATAGATTTTGGCTATCAAGTTCCAATTCCGAGAGTTATATCGAAAATTCCATTGGACAGAAAAACGTAATAGCAAAGAGAATCATAGGTCAGAAAGAAACACCAAATAAGAAATTAAAAGTTCACGCAGAAGCAAAAGCTAGCAGTATTGGCAGCACTGGCAATTTGTTCATTCCAACTATACTCTATTTTTAAACTAAGAGGAGTAAATGAAGAAGTCATATATATACAAGGAAAAGTAACTAGAAAATATAACAATACAATTTTTTGCTGAGTTATGAAAAGAACTATTTCATTTGCTTTAAGATTATGGAGGAGGGAGAATAAACACAAAATAATAAATGAAGTGGCAACGTTAATCTTCGCCGACTATAACTGACATTTTAAATGTTAGTAACTAACAGTATTGACATTGACAATAAACGTGAATTCATGTAGCGGACGTTTGATGTTTAGAGAGTTAAGCCTGGTCCTTATGACGCGAAATTCGCAAAAATTCTCGCGAATTTCGCGGATTTTGATTCAAATTATTAATGGCGGAAAAGTGTCAATTTTTAAAGAATTTCGCAAAACAGGAATAATATCGATATTTTCATCATTGTGTGGGGTTAGTATGTTTAACTTTCGCTTCTGATAATCTACCATAACAGTTTTATTATGAAACTGTTAAAAAATATTCCCGCCAATAAATAATTTGCGAGAATTTTCGTGAATTTCGTGCCTATGAGAACAAGGCTTTAGGCAACCAGCAACAATTTTTTGTCATAATTGATACCCCATGTGTTTACGTTTGTGATTTAGTTTTTCTTCAGTTTTTAGTGCCTTATTTAAATTTTAAATTTTTTATAGTAATGAAATAGAGAAATTTGTGTCAGTTACAGATATTTTTTATCATATAGTTCGCCGGTCTGCTTTTCTAGATTATCATAAGACAAGATTTTATAATTAAAGACTGCCGTGGGTTTATTAAAAGTTTGGGGCATAAACGGGCAATTTATTTAAGTGCATGCCAAGTTTGTGCTTTAGTGGGTAATCTTGACGAACCTGTAATGAGTAAAAATGCAGTTTTGACAAGTTTGAACGAAAAACGAATGTAAAATGCTGCAGCTAACCGGATTAACTGTTACCTAACAGGCATTATCATCACGAAGAATGCTTATCATAGGTGCATAATTTTCGGAGAAATAGATTTTGTCCCCATTTTTAAACGATTCCGATAATTTTTTTGTCTTTTAGGCCTATGGTTGAAATGTTTGTACTTCGTGGTCAACACTGTATAAAAAAACATTTTTGTACTCACTCTCGCATGTAGGTGATATCCTCCGGCATGAGGTGGAAGATGGAAGCGGGCAGGCACCTGTAGCAGAAGTCGTGCACCAGCCTGAGGTTGTACAGGCTGTCCTGCAGGGAGGGCATGCTCGAGATCCGGATCTCCGTCCAGTGGAGTTCGTCGGGGCAGTAGTAGGAGATCAGGGCGGCCAGGCCCACCCCGTCGCACAAGTCTTTTAGCTCTCTCAGTGGGGGGAAGTCGGGCACCCTCAGCTTATCCCCCTAAGAACGCCAAAAAAAAAAACGTTTTCTGACGGTCACGTTAACGAAGCCACTACGTGTCGGTCGTTTACCTCTCCGCCGTTGGTGACGGCGCCGTTGCCCTCAGTCTCCTGCTCTATCTTCTTCCGCAGCGCGTCGCAGGCGTGCGACACCCACAGCAGCACGCCCTGATCCGGACTCTCCGGGGAAGGCGGCGAGGGGCTCCTGCCGTGGCTGAAGCGCTGCACGGCCCCCAACACCCTGTCGGCGGTCACGACCTCCCTGGTGTACAGCTGCATGATCATCTCGATGACGGCCATGTGGGCAGCCTTTAAAAGAAAAAGAACGAACCCATTCAGTTAACCTTAAATTAGGAAGATGGCAATCTACTGCAGCGGAAGGGTACGTCGACAGATTCTCAGGTTAATATTGCCACATAAATATCCAGCAATAAAAATAAAAACGTTACTATAATATAAAAAATAAAATATATTTTTTAGTAAGTTGAACGCTCTATATCAGAAAAACGTTATGTTATACAAAAACAATGTTATAGGAAAACCCCTATGCCCGAAGACGCGTTAGTAAAAGCAGCGGCGTGGAATAGCCAGCGGTGGTGTAAAATAATGGGACCGTTTAAAATCATAGCTTGTTAATGTTTATATTAAATATTAAATTTACGATTATTCGTAAATTTCTTTTAAATATAACTTGTAGAATATCTGGAAAATGGTTAGACCTACCGAAATGAGTAAGGAGTAACAAGAGTCCCTTTCTGCTTTTTTTCGTTGTACCGAAAAAATAATATATATTTTTTTATGACATATAACCATCTATTCATCAGTCCCCCCCTTTGTTGCAAACAATAAACTTCAACATTTTGCCACCAAATGACAATTTAAACTACTAGTTAGTTAAATAGTAATGATTTCATACGAAAAAAAAAAATAATACGTCAAGTTTTAAAAAAGACTGATTCATTATTTCACACTACTATACGAACATACAAGACCACAGTTGGTTAAACAAAACGATAAGTGAATTTCTAGTTTCCGAACTGAAAGCGAACAAGCATATTACTTGAATGAAACTGAACCGAATTATTTTTTCCTGATTTTCGTCCACTTTCTGGTAGCCGGTGGTTATATACAGTGCTCATTTCGTTAATATATGTCAAATTATCACCGAAAAATAAGTCAAAAATATTTGTAATTTCTTACCGTTCGCAGGGGATTGGTCTGGATCAGCGTGGTCTCGGTGAGCTGGGCGTCCGAGGCGTCGTTGGAGTACACCCCCTTCCTGGCGAGGGTCTGCAAGATGGCCCAGTGGTTGAGGTTGTGGTAGTTGGGGTCTGAGTAGATGTTGCCGAGAGCCATGCAGTATATTTCAGCGTTGGCTAGGCCCCCAGCTATCTGCGGTTTCAGGTGCTCCTGGTTCTGAGACAAAAATGGAAGCGATTTTTTTTTTAAGGAGACGAAGAATAAGCTCCAAAAAACTCCAATCTTAATAAAAAAATTCCTACCTCCCTATTTTCGAGGTTGCTGAACACGATTATGATCTAAAATTAGTTGTGTGCGGTCTTATCGTTTTCGAAAAAAAAAATTCAAAAATCTAATCTTTATGTATACATTACATTAAGTTTTTTTTTTTTTTCGAAAACTAGACAAGACCGCACAAAACCAATTTTAGATTCGTGTTCAGCGCTCTTGAAAATAGGGATTGGAGTTTTTTACGGGAATCTAAGTAATTATTATCGAATAAACACGCGATTAGATCGCGTTACAATTTATAAAATTAATTTAACAAAGCGTTGGAATAGGTATGTATGTACATTCATTCTATTAAATAATTTTTATTTGAATTTGCAAACAGCAAAGGCGATAAAGAAAATCAAATCCAGATTATACAGGGTGAATCTTAAATAAGTACAAATATTTTAACTGCTGGTGTAGTTCGTCATTTAAATCAGTCTAGTGAAAGCCATTTTTAAAAATTTCTAATATTTACGGAGATATTAATTTTTTTTAAAAATACCCACATTTTGAGGACCGCTGGCTGATTTTTCATCCAACAAAGTAATGAAACATATGATTTGTTGCGAGGTTGCCATATCTCCTCCAATATAAATATTACGTTTCCTTTAACGTAATAGTTCTATTTTAAAAATACTTGTTTTAAGCATAAGTACAGTAAAATTGGGTATGTAGTATGATACGCAGCAATATTAACATAAATTTTAACATCTGAACTAACCTTACTATACTTCAACGATTAAAAATGAATTTCTGCAAGTTCAATACTACCGTAAAATATTTAGGAAGATATTACGTGATATTACTATGTCCAATGTTCAAAAATTATACATAAACGTGCACACAAGCTTACCTGTTTGTTAAAAAATTAACTATTTAATCAGTAATCCACATTTCACAAGTTAAATGTCATTGTACACTGTTAGAAAGGGACACAAAACACAATTTCCTTAAGTTATTTTATGAAGAATAACGAAAAACTATGCACGCGTTTTTTATTTAAAATGGAAAAAATGTCAACTTTTAGCAAATTTTATTGCTATTTTCATGCATTATGTGGGGTTAACAAGTTTGACTTGGGCTTCCGATAATCTGTCATGACAGTCAATGACAGTTTGATAATAAAAAATAATATAAAATGTTGCACTTGACAAAATTCGCTAAAAGTTGAGATTTTTTCTTCCTTAAAGCAAAGACATTTGTATAATACTGGCAACACTGTGAACCACACGTTCAGTCTGCAGCACTATGACTCATAAAAGTATGAAGGGTCGGTCTAGGCCAGCGGTCCTCAACAAGTTTTCTACTGAAAAATTACGAAATTTATTTAAAATTTCACTTTTTTATTTCTGATTTTTTTGTAAAAAAACTATTAATTATGTGTTCTACACACAAAACTATACTGCTGGTTAAAATATTTGTACTTATTTAAGATTCACCCTGTATAGGATCCATATGTGCTGCTAGCCGTCATTCTATTTTAAATCCAAGAGATAATTGTCATTAAATTAGACCTTTCTCTCGAGTGTAGCCTAATCAGGCGTCGTTTCTGTCAAAAAAATATTAAATTTACACTGTCTACTACCAAATATACAGAATGCTTCGTATACTTCATTACTCTATAGTGTATAATGTAGTCTCCTAAGTGTCGGTAAAACCACTTCATTACTGGTATAGTCTATATACGTATAGTCTCTTAAGTGTCGGTAAACCATTTTTAACAAAATATATGATACAATATCTTCATTAACAATGTAGGTAGCACACCATTCTTACTTCGGCATATCAGAATCGATGGGTATTGACTGTTTAACATTCTACCGGTATCTAAAAGAGTTATATTCTATTACTACCCTCCTGTCGCATGTCGAGCCCCTTTCAAAAGCAAATTTATCCGATTTAAATCGACTAAAGATAAACACGTCACAATTTGTATGCGAATAAATCAACTGCGTTGCAAATCGTTTTATTCTCAATAACAGTGGCGTGAACGCGGGTAGTTTCAGGGGTATAATTGATATGTTAAGTCAACATTTTTGAAAAAATAATGATTGATTGGACGTACATTTTTGAAAAAAGATGAAGGAAGGTCCTTGTCCTGTATATAAAAAAAACTGTTCCTACTCACCTCGTGATCTCTGTAGAACGGCTCCTTTAGGTTCTCCGGGACCTTGTTGTTGAACGCTTTCGACAGGAGCCATTTCATGGATGCCCGCTGTTTGGCCTACAATAAAAAATATGGGTTATTCATTTATAGACAGACGCCAGACGTATCTGGTTTGGCATTTTTATTTCGATAGATTTTAATGGAGATTGACGGTTGATTACAGCCACCATACAAAACATAGAGATGAATACATTGATCTTATTTATAGAGAATTATTTTCATTTCGGATTTCTTTATCTATACGTTTAATAAATAGTCAACTGTAACAATTGATTATAAAATAAAATTCGTTATCTAATGCTGTAACTGAAAAAAGCTAACTTCATTTACAATTAATTACTTATAGGGCATTGGCTTAAACAATTAAAAGTAGATAGTTATATGAAGCTACCGACATTTTATGTTGAACTTTAGTCTGTTTTAAAAAAATATTACCTAAAGTTGGGTACAATTTTCTAAACTCTATGCCAACTAATAGTTATTTGTTTAACTAGGCAGTAAAGAAGATTTAATGCCGTTAATTCTATTAAAGCAGCCAAGGCATCAGATCTACTTTACTGCCAACACATAATTTTTCGTCGATCGATTTTAATTTTATCACATCAATTTAATATTATTAAAATTGTATGATACTTCCTTCATGAATAATAATAATGTAGTTGCTATGCGACGAGCGTTATTAAATAAATAACTTAGGTATACAGTAATTGCCATATTGTTCCAATTTAAATCCATAAACTATTTATTATTTTGGATGGAAGAATTCACACTAACTCCGTCAGAAATTATTGAATCAACAAAGCAAATAGAGTAATTTATTACCAGAAAAATCGAAGAAGATATATCAGCAAACATATAAAAAAAATTGATTACCGGGCTGAGAATAGAATGTCTTATTCAGAAAATGTGCCATTGGTGTATTTTTCTGAATTAAGTAAAAGTATGAAATCTTCACTATGATCAATATATGCGGTGCTCAGAGCTTTGAATGACGACACAACCTCGATATTGGAAAATATCTAAAATTAAAAGCATTCTTGAAACGACAATCGGATGTATATCGTTCTAAAAAATCAAGCTTTTTAAAAAAATGAACAAATTAAAAAAATTCTAATGAAAGCCCCTGATGATACGTATTTAGGGGCAAAGGTAAATATAAATAAAATATGCTTGTAAACGAAGAATACTGGCTGTTACTGTTTTAGGTGGCATTTTTGCCGTATCTGGGGCGTGTCGATATGAAGAATTACTTCAAATAAAAATTGGAGATATTGAAGATATGGGAAAGAAATTGCTGATCACTCTGCCAACTACAAAAAAAAAAGAATTACATAGGTACTTTATTGTAAGGAAATATTTAGACATATATGGGAAATATAGTACAAGATCTACACAAAAAATAAATAGTAATAGATTTTGGTTAAATATTCAAATGGCAAAGCATATGAGCAATTAATAGGAATTCATATATTTGAGAAAATGCCAAAACAAATTGCTGCGTTTCTCAAATTGAATGGCGAATATACTGGACATTGTATACGTAAAACTTCAGCTACACTATTAATAAATTCAGGAGCTGGTATCACAACTTAAAAATGCATGGTGGATGGAGATCTTCAACGGTAGCTTAAGGCTACATCGAGAAATCCATAAATGTAAATCAATTGTTAGTAAAAAAAATTGTACCACTGCAAGTAACAGCTGTCACTAAAATTACGCCTTTAATTTTGATCGGCAAAAAAAAATTACATCGCTGATGACGCAAAATTTTACAAATTACTTCAAACAGCTACCAGCAAGGACGATACCTTCATCTCGACCAAGCGTGTAAATATTTCCTCTCATATATGATTCACAAGATGACAATATCGAATAAAAAACGCGAGGCCGCCTACTAGATATGTTTGCCAAACTCTTGACCAACTTTTGTTTCCTTGAAGAAGAAAATGTCGCTTAAATCAGCTTAAATGCAGTTCAAAAAGCTGAGAAAACTAGTTTCGAAATAACGCAATTAAATTAAGTGATACATTAGGGGCAAATCTTCCTTTAATAGCTTCTACATTGAATTTTAACAAGAATAAAACCGTAAATATTTCAATGACAAATAAATTACTGTAATAACAACATTACTAATTTGCTTACACGTGATGTCACTGTTATTTATACCAATTCGAAACGAATTAATGTTTATAAGCGTTCCTCCGCAAACAAATTGAATCGGAACATACGAGATGCCATCGATAAATTATCTAACTTGATAATAATACATATTTTACGGAAATTACCGCGATTTATATTGCCATAAAAAAACTAACGCAAAACATAGTTGACATTTTCAATTTCAACAGCTTTGGGAATAAAAACGATCTTACATTGAGATCTAGTTTACATTCCGCATATTCTGTCGCAAACTAATCAAAGTTAGATCAAGTAAGGATACCGAAATTGGATTCGTCTAAGCCCGGTCACATAAAAGCTGGAAGGACAGTGACAGAACCTTGTCGATGGATTTTCAGCATACGCAATAACTGTTGGTATATTTTCTATATTTGTTAAAACCTTCCAAATGAAAGCTCACCATGATTATTATAAAATATCTATAACAAAGGCAATCAATTTGATGGATTGAATACCATCGTCAGAAAGACAGAAAGCTAATGATTAGGACCTGCTACATTGCCATTTATGTACCGGTCATTGTTTTCGTCGTTCATCGACTTCTTTATTAGTTAATAGCGAAGGTCGTACTATTCGCGAAATTCACAAACCACTAGATGGTGCTACAAAATTCAAAATAGAGGTGATCAGCAATTCGTTTGCAAATGCCGCCAAATATTATAAATTTGTAACTGCCAGGGATGTTTTGATTTATGGTGTAAATTCTTTAACTTATTTGTAATTTTTAGGAAAAAGTGTATTTAAGAACTTATCAAAATGTTTATTTTAATGTATGACAAATTCCTAGGGTGCATATACAGGGTGTTTTTAAATGAAGTAGCAAAAATGAGACCACAGATTTCTTAGGTGATAATAAACCTACATCCCAAGCCGCATAATACAGATACAGGGCGTCAAAGTTGATTTTATTTTCAATATTTGTAAATAACTTCTTAAGAAATCCAAATATTTACATACAATTTATAAATCGAAGGTTTTTGCAGGCGAGAAATTCAAATGTTTCTTTTAAATAGTACAACTTTTTTGCAGCTTAGTGTATCCATCGAAACAATCGATTACAGTTTTCAATCGGTGCACTAAATATTTCAAATAGGATTATTGCGAAAACTGTTACTCATAACGACTTCAACAAGGTATACCTTTTTCAGATATAACAGGTAGAAGAATCGATTGTTTCAATAGTCAGATGGATACACCAAGCAGCAAAAAGTTCTGTCATTTAAAAGAAACATGCTGTGCCAGAAGTGCCGCCCTCTACTAGTGACGTCAAAATTAGAAACAAATGCGAGTTTCTCGCCCGCAAAAACCCGATTTACAAATTTTATGTAAATATTTGGATTTCTTAAGAAGTTATCTACAAATACCGAAAATAAAATTTAAATTTTGACATCCTGCATCTTAGGTTAAATCGATTCATTTTCACCTAAGTAATCTGTGGTCTCATTTTTGCTACTTCATTTAAAAACACCCTGTATGCTTTAGTGATTTTCGTCAATACAGTCTAATCGCCTTGAGTGGCATACTGGAGATGGCTTAACAGTAAATTAATACTTGCCATTTACAGATAGAAAGCGTATTAAAAAATGCGGTTAAAGTAAAAAGTGCCATTAGAACAAATGGAGATGGAAATCTATTAATTAATACTTGTGTGAACTGAAAATCAAGTCTCATTCGACACCTTAAATGGATAATATGAATGTCAAAGTTAAGGTCATTCCGTAGGCAACTGCAACATGAGCCATATTTTGTAGAATAGAACCGTAACAAATTATTACCCGCTATATATATCTAACAATAGAGATTGCATAATGTTTGCATTGCAATTTACACAACAGCTGATAAGATTTCGCGACGCCTGAAGTTAATCCGAAGTTATTTGTCACTTTAATAATACCTTCAAATCTGCCTGAACATCGAACAAGGTTGAAGGATGTATTAGGGGCGCCCTATTCATGAAATAGTATTTTTTATAAATACAAATAATTTTAAACATTTAAGAACTGAATAAATATATATATATATATATATATATATATATATATATATATATATATATATATATATATATATATATATATATATATGTTAATTCGTAGGTATATATATATATATATATATATATATATATATATATGTTAATTCGTAGGTATATATATATATATATATATATATATATGTTAATTCGTAGGTATATATATATATATATATATATATATATATATATATAATGAATGTTTGTCTGTATGTCCTTTATAGAATCGTAAACTATGCATTTGATCATGTGATGATCTTTAGCAAAGTTGTTGTGTATGAACCCACGAGGGTTTCTAAGTTTCTAAGTTGGTACGACCAATTTTCGACAGATGGCGCCACTGTCATTCCAATGAATTTCATATTTTTTTCGAAATGAACACAATCAATAAAATGATTCAAAATGAATTGAATATTTGTGTGATGTCTTTCTTTCAAATTTATTTTAGTTGGTGGCGTAGCAACGCGCGCAGGGTACAGCTAGTTTGTTTATATGTGAAATTAATTCCTAAAATGTGGGGTTAGAATAGCAAAATAACGTACGTCTTACAAATGCATTTTAAAAGTTATTATATTATTTGAGGAGAATTTAAATAGTAAAAGTGGATGAACAAAACATCAATAACTTTATTTTTGATATTACTTTTGCTCTACGTGTTTTATTTTTCGACATTTCTGTACCTAAAAGGATACCATAAATTTGATTAGTTTACGGCGAGAAATATGGCAACTTTAAAAGCAATTATAAAAAATCTCCTGTATCGCTAAAATTATTTTACGAACATTTCGTTTGGTATTTAGGTCGCAAAACGGGTAAATGATAAGGAAAATTGCATTGTTTTAGCCCACAGATCCATCGACACGAGCTCGGAAACGAGTCGAGCAAGTATCGGGTTTTTGCGAGGCACGAAAAAAATTGATGAAACGTTGTGCCTGTTACAGAACAACTCTATTTTAAGCAATCATTATTAATACTACATCTTGGCACGGAAGGCACGAGTAATTTGTCAGTACTGGTAGGATATCTCTTATCAACAAAAAAATAACAGGGCGTTACAAAAAAAAAATTATAACCTGTTCCCTATAGCTACAATGGAGCATGTGTGTATGGCAAATAAAAGTCTGTGTATGCAAACGGAAATGCATTTTAACTCTACAGATCTGAATGAACAGTTAAATCGCACGTTTCCAACTGAGCGTGTGTAGCCGCCTTAAGACTGGAAAATATTCAGACGAGAAGCAGTAATCAATAATAAAAAGATCAGGCTTTAAGAAACTGAAACCCTTCTTTTTATACAGGGTGTTTAAAAAAGACATGGTAATATTGCTAGGGCTGATAGAAAATTGAAAAATAAATGGCATCTGCTTAATAAACGTATGTCATGTTTCAGATACAGAGCGTGCAAGATTTAAGAAAATTAATTTTACATGTATTTTTTTTAAAGAACAACGTTTGATTAAAATTTGACAGATTTTTTAACCATTTTTGAAATAATTCTATTTGAAATGCTCAGTGCACCGAGTAAAAACTGTTTTGGTTTCAGGTACAGTGCCTTTTCTGCTGAAAATACTGCAAAATGTTACTTGAAAAAGTTGTTCAGAATCGTAAATTATGGAGACGTGCAATTTCGGCGACTTTTGATGAAACCATTTCAACCATCAACCATCAACAAAGCACAAAGATTTTATCAAAGCTGGCCGATCTATTTGATATTTTGCACGTCTCCATAATTTACTGTTCTGGGCAACTTTCTCAAGTAACATTTTGCTGTATTTTCAGTAGAAAAGGCACTTTATCCGAAACTATAACAGTTTTCAATCGGTGCACAGAATATTTCAAATAGGATTATTTCGAAAACTGTTACTCCTAAGGACTTCAACAAGGTTTCAGATATAATATGTAGGAGAATCGATTGTTTCAAAAGTCAGATGGATACACTAAACAGCAAAACAGTTCTGCCATTTAAAAGAAACATGATGTGCCATAAGTGGCGCCCTCTACTAGTCACGTCAAAATTAGAAACAAATTTGAATTTCTCGCCCGTAAAAACCCGATTTACAAATTTTATGTCAATATTTGGATTTTTTAAGAATTTATCTACAAATATCGGAAATAAAATTTTAACTTTGGCACCCTGTATCTTTTTTATTATGCGACTTGGGTTATAGGTATGTTAGGTTAAATCGATTTATTTTCACCTAAGGAATCTGTGGTCTCATTTTTGCTACTTCATTTCAAAACACTCTGTATAAGTTTATGTTGTAACAATATTTACATTTACAGTAAAATGTTACAAAATACGTATTTTGATAGATTTCTGTACCTAAAAATTTGTTGGTTAGACCCCTTTCTGTCGTTATATATTCGTTTTACTGCAGTACTTTCAGAATATTGGCAGGTGGTATGATATAACATTCCTATTATTTGCTAAGCTCTATGTTATTCAGTTCTTAAACGTCTAAAATTATTTGAATTTGTAGAAAACACTATTTCGAGAATACGGCGCCTTTAAGCAAACTCCACTCATTTTTCAATATTCTAGTCAATCAGCTCTAGTAATATTGCCATGTATTGCTGAAACACCCTGTATATGAAAGTGCATTTATATTATTTATCACAGTTCTCAAATGTTACATATTTTTATTCTAACTAAAATTCTTTTGTCATCAAGTCATCGTAACGTAACAAAACAACGGACGCCGCGAAGGTTACGGAATGAATTTAAAGCATTTTTAACGCTGCATGTATTCCACAATTTGCCGGCTGGGTTATCGCAGAATATGAAACGGTTTCCTCGACCCCATCTTTCACTGTGACTATCAAACTATTTCCGCAAAGGTCGTAGTTCATCCCGCGAAATGGATTGCTGGGGATTACAGTCACGCGATCCCGCAATAAAGCTTCGTTTCCGAACTGGACTAGGGCTTTCAACTGGGCCTACGAAAAAATGCACAAAGTGATCTTCTGCAACGCATTTTACTAGGACTATTATATGCACATAGTCCAACTAAAAATTGTTGAGAGTTGAACGTCCTAGTAGAACATTCTTGTGAATCCCTCCAATTAGCTCTGTGTAAAATAAAAAAATATCTTGAGAATAATAAATAAATGAAATAAATAAATAAATATACCAATATATTTTTTTTATATACCAAACATTTTACCCATCGTTCAATTAATTTCACTTATCTTTCGACTGTATAAAAAATTTCGATTACATTTCACTTTAGGGTCAAAATTGCAAACATTTCTGTTCAATGATGAATATGTGGCTCTCAAAGCTCCATTCTATTCTTAATCATCTTTCAATAAACTATACGGTAATAGTAATATTATACTTAAGTTACTCTGTCGGGGCGTACTTGTGAATGATGATGAAAAATGCAAGCAATTTCTTTAAAGTGTTTATTTATTTTGGTAATTGTCAGGCTTACGCAAGTGTAACGCTACACAAATTACATAAACTGTTACCGATAGCAGCAAATTTTCTAGGTTCTATAATAAATCGCCCAAAAACGCTAATCGATTTGAACTTAACCTCGGTCACGAATCCGTTGTATTATTAAATTCGTGCCATGACTAATATAATCAATTAAGAACGAGGAATTTGACGTAGAGGGGCGCGAGTCGACTCAAGATTATGAGCAGCTTTCACAAGTCGAGAAATCATCTCTCTTACCTCAGGTCAGGATCAACGCGAAGATTTATCACTGGCTTGTTAAAGTACTTATAAACCGTTTAGAACAGGGTGAATTTTATTAGATGCAAATATTTTTAATTCGTTCATTATAATTGTATAAAATAAATGTCGTTAATTGTCTGTTTTTAATGTAGGGTCAATGTGCAAGGAGGCCTTGTTGCCTTGTTCATATCATTTCAAGTACTATGTACCTAAATCTAAAGTATAAATATCGATTACGGCTGTCAATTCCGGAACAAAATTTCGATCCCGGGATTTTGGGATTAGCAATTTATAATCCCGCATCCCGGAATTGATTGCTGTCGACAATGTCGATATATTATGAAAAATTAATATTATTTCAAGTTTTATTTATTTAAAGAGAACAGAATGGTAATTGCAAATAATGTTACAATATAATTAATATGAACAATCACATCTATGAAATTTATTTTTTGATCATATTTTGGAAAAAATTAAAAAATATATAAAAAGAACTAACTCATCCAGCACATTCAGATTCAAACTCGAATGAATTTTGGTGAACTACGTTCTAACCGTCGAGAAGGCCCTCTCCAACATTTGTAGATAAAATTGATAATAAAAAATCGTAGGATACAACATTTTTATATAATTCCGTTTCTTTGCTTAAATTAGAAAATCACGTAACTTTCTTATTTGTACTTGAACCTGGCCGAAATGGCTACATAGACTTTCAGACCTTGCTTTTATGAACTGAACAAAACCGTATTAAAAATATCTATTAGACTGTAAAGCAGAGTTATTACTTTGTAAAAATGTGTTGTCACTGAATTAAATAATATATCTGTGTATTAATATTAATTATTCTGTGGCCTCGTTACACCGCAATGTATCTATAAAATTGACTAGGTGAAACCGAAAATCCCGGGAATCAAGCTGGCAGCATCCCAGGATTTTTGGACCTGAAAATTAGCAGAATCCCGGGATACCAAATTTTCGGGATCTCGAGATTGACAGCCCTAATTATTATAACTGTGTAAATGAATTGTCTCTGTTTTTCATTTATGTAAAGTCAATGTGCAAGGAGACCTTGGTCATGTCATTTCAAATACTATGTATCTAGACAAAAAAGTTACCTATTAAAATGGTTGCTTCCAATTTTTCATTTTTTAAAGCACATTTTTGCAGGACTATGTGATACTATTAATGTTTTTAACTGAATTACCGAAAATATTGACAATTTCTACTATCTTTTTTGATTGCAAGTTTCCACTTCTTAATTTTATGCGGGAGCCCAAATAGTAGTGTTTACAAATTTGAAGCGATATTTTTTAATGCTAAGTAAAAAACATTAATAGTAAGTAATTTCAAAAATCAAAACAATCAAGTTGCAAAATTGTGCTTAGAATTAATAATATTTTTTTACTGTATTGTAAAGCTAATATAAGTCAATTTTCCTATAATTATTTTAAAATAATTCAATATAGAAATAAATAAATAAAAATTATGTTTTTTTCCAGAACCGTACTATACAGGGTGATCTGAAATTAATGCAACATAGAGCAGGAGAGATTCTTAAAAAAACAAAATAATGCGATGTAGCCAAACTTACCTTAGTAAAGATACAGATTGTCAAAGTTAAAATTTTATTTTCGATATTTGCGAATAACTTAAAAAAAAAAAACAATATATATACATACATTTCGGAGATCAGGGTTTTTTTTGGGGCAAAAAATTCAAATTTGTATATAATTCTGACGTAACTAGTAGAGGGCGCCACTATGGCTTCTTTTAAATGACAGAACTTTTTTGCGGCTTAGTGAACTTTTTCAAGTAACATTTTGCTGTGTTTTCAGCAGAAAAAGGCACGTTATCTGAAAACAAAACAGTCTTTACTGGGTGTATTGAATATTTCAAATAAGATTATTTCGAAAACGGTTAGAACGACTTCAACAAGGTATAGCTTTTTCACATAAAAAAAGTAAGATAATCGATTGTTTCAATAGTCAGATGTGTACACTAAGTCGCAAAAAAGTTCTGTCATCATAATGTGCCATTAGTGTCGCCCTCTACTAGTGACGTTAAAATTAGAAACAAATTAGAATTTCTCGCTCCCAAAACCCCGATTACCAAAACGTAAGCAAATATTTGAATTTTTGAAAAGTTATTATTTTGTCGTCAGGAATCTACTTTTGCTCTATGTTGCATTAATTCTATAGACAATTATTCGTCCTAAAAATTGAAATTTAATTTACATGAAAATACGTTAAAGATCGAACTTCTTCATATAAGAGCTTTTTATTCCCCATATTGTCAAGAAGCTGTCACATAATTTTTATACATTATAACCCCCTGATGTGAAACTTGCAAGACACTCTAAGCGGCATCGAACGCTACAAATTCGTGAATACGGCCCTGCGCGCCTGCTTTCCACCTCGGCATTCCGGAGATTGCCCGAGGCCTGGAAAGCCGCTTCCACAAAAATGACAAAAGTCGACAATATCGGCGCGCACGTGTACGTGCGTAAAAGTAAACAAATTATTTATGTGGACGGCGTGCGACGGCTGGGAATGGTTTGCCGAACAGCCATTAAATTAAAACAGGATGTGGATTCCTGTTTGTTTTCCCTTCTTGTACAGGGGACTAAAAATAGCGACAAATTATTTGCCTGAGAAATGAAACGCCTTAGCGAAACAACATGAAAAAAATGTTATTTCTACAAGATTGGAACACGTAAATCTAAGTGATGAAAATATCAAGAGTGCCATAAACCTATCAAATTCATTATGGGCGCCGAAAATCTAGAGAGTGACTAATCGCTAGCTTGTAGACAAGCGCGACGGGCGAAGCGTGCGAGGAGCAACCTTTCATAGGTGATTGAAGACGATCAGATATAAGAAAAATTACAAAAATAATTGCATTACATATAACATCCATTATTTTTGGTAGAAACAGTAATATAACAGTTTTTTCCAATTTCGAGGCGTTAGATAATAAAAATGATAAGAATTATTTCCAAATTTAAAGGTTTTATCTTGTATTATCAATTACCCAAGGCCGAAAATAATAGAGAGTGGCTAATTCACAACACAGAGATGAGTACGGAAGTTGGGAGTGGCATGATTACCTAAGCGTGCTACTTGAGAAGGGTTCAAAGCACACAAAATTATCAAAAATAAGTTGACGCTGACTGAACCTAGCACATTAACAATTTATTTTAAATGTGCCCCCTGGGAAATTTGGGAAATCTACCCAAATAGATATAATATGTAGGTATAATCAGTTGTAAAAAAATATCATTTGCCTCATCACAACTGCAATACAAATGTGAGCAAAAATTTTTAAAGCAGAATGTTACACCCAAACTTTTAAGTCCAAAAAAAATTAACACATAAACCTAAAAATTTAATCATTTTGTAGTTTCACCCAAAAGAAGCATGCAAAAAATGATCAAAATACAATGATATTTCTTTGTCATGTAGTGTACATTCCGAATCTGTCATGAAAATTGATTTCTTCCTAAGAATAATGGTTACGTTCGATTACGTAGGACAAATTAAGATTCATAAAGTGGGATGATATTACTCAACAAGCTCCATAACCATGTATCTGCCCCAAATAAAAAAGGAGTCGTGTCAGTGTATTAAATCGGAGTTGAAATTTAATCTTTTACGATTTCCTTTGTCTCAACATATGACTAAATAATCCATTAAGTAATCAATTTAGGTAAGCTTACATTGATACAAATAACAAAGATATGATTTAATAAGTACAATTGAATATTATATTTTTATCATTTCATATACAGACAAATTAACACCTATTTCCTACGTCTAATATAAAATGCTCCCAAATTCCCAGTGAGAGTTTCAGTATTTGTGTTTATTTAGCCATCGAAAATGCTTAACAAACTCAAGAAACCGGGACTAATCGTTAGATTGGCGCTTTTAAAAAAATTGATTTTCCAACGAGCTCGTGGCAGCCCGGACAAAGCCATTTAAAACTCTGAGGTAATTGTACTTATTTACATGATTACTTTTTCAAATTAACTTAATTGCCTCCGTAATTATCGTTTATTACTTTCGTAGCAGTAAGAGGCAGCCTTTCTATTTTTTTCTCTAAATAAACAAATTACGAAATCTACTGTTAGTATTAAAGCATACTTCAATTAAACACTAGAAATTAATATTTTGAATTATACGATAACATAATACAGGATGATTAAGAACTTATCTAAAAGAATTAGGGAATAGATGCGTCATGAAAAATGGAATTATCGTAAATTTTTTTTCTAAAATCCTTATAGTATAGTCGAATAAAAAATTATTGTTGTAGTATTTTCAACCTTTACATCGCTATACTGTAGTGTCTAATCAGGCGATTCCGAATATTGAAATCCGATTACTTTTTGTAGGTATTAAAGTTTCTGTGATGCCAGTCTTTATATTAGTTTTTCCAGTGTCAAAAATGACATGGATATGTTGATGGATATCGTTTTAATTTATGACGATGTGAAAATGCTTATGCAGAACATATGGCAAATTTTTACCGCGGTGTGCAATGAGTGCAAGTGTAGTACAATGCGAGGATAATTTGAAACTAACTCGTGGAAGAGATAGAGGTCCAGGGCATCCACGGCGTATTGCAGCAGTGTGTCGTACCATACACGAGGCTCAATTATATCCGTACCATGTACAGCAAGTCCAGGCATTAATACCAAGGGATTGGACGAGGGGGGCCGGTACCATGGCCACCACGATCTCCTGACTTTACACCATTCGGACTTCCTTTTGTGGGGATATTTAAAAAATGAAGTGTATGGCACCAAAGTGGACACTATTGATAATTTACGCAAACGTATCATAGCTGTTGAAATTACGAGTTCAAAACGGAGAAGAAGCAGAAACATTCGTGTTATTTTGTAGGCAAGATAGGCTCAAAATTTTGTTGTTTTAACATCAGGTATGTCAAACTATTTGTTTTTCTTTAGTTTTATTGGGTTTTTGCCACACTTCTGAAAAATAATAAAAATTAATTAAATAAGCCCTTGCGCCAAACGGAACAGTCAAGGGTTAATTAATTTTTATTATTTTTCAGAAGTGTGGCAAAAACCCAATAAAACTAAAGAAAAGCTAAAATTATGCCACAAATCAATAGCTTCAGACAATATCAAACTATTTGGTTAATTAAAACCTCAAATTAATTCTATTAATAATTAATAACCCAATCGGCAGTTGCTGTATAAAATAGATGTTATAAAATGCTATTTATTTCTTCATACATTTTATGATGCTGTTACATGTGGAAAAAAATGTTTAGATTTAAACAAATTTGCTTGCAGTCATTTTTCAAGTTATGGCACATTGTCTCTTGAGTATGTAAATCTTATCTAGGAGAAAGTGAGATGCACGGAGCTATATTAACACGCGATTCAAATAACTTGGAAGGCTGCAGGTATGCGGAAACCTTCTGAAACTGACCACATCGATTTACAACCCAAATAACGCAAGGATAACTAGATTTAACGCGTGTCATGTTACATTGCCAGATAATTTGAAATTCTGTACTGTACGCGTCTTTTCTTTTGCAGTCAATTATCCTTTCAACGTTTATTTACGTATTCTTAAGAAAAAATCTTTGTACAAATGTAAGGCACTTAAAACTACATTTCTCTTCTGTTTTTTTATGTGTAAGATGTCAGTTTTCATTCAACAAAATAAATGAATGAATACGCTTAACATTGACATTAAGAAGTGCTACATCATCGACAAGCGTACTCCTCTCCCATCCCAACCCTCTCAATTAAATTTTAACACCATAAGCGTCATTCAAACGCGTTTTCACTTGTGCATAACCATTAAGCCTACTCAGAGATTCTAGGAATGTACCGGACAAAGCTTTTTCTCTACTTTTATGGCGATGATTAATATTGACAGAGTCGATTCTGGTACATTCAAGGCGATGGTTTGTTCAGAGAGATAATGAATGTCTACGTTTATTAATAAGTTATCAAATGATTCAATTACTTTCCAAACACAAGTGAGGCAACTACCCTATAAACATATGATGATGTAGTGCCTGTGGAATAAGTCTCATCTTCAAATATCTGTTAAGGTGTACGTTTCTGTTTACGTCTCACTTTTAAATTTATAAATTGATTTAAAGATAAGCTACGAGGTGTGGCAATTAAGTTCCGGGAATTTGTCAATGAAAAAACAAACAAATTAAATTTCGCCAAAATCAAAATTTTATTATCGACCTTCACAATAGTCTCCCTCTAACTCTACACAACGATTCCAACGTTGCTTCCACGATTGGAAGCACCCTTGGTAATCATCCGCAGTTAACCCTTTCAGCACCACGGTTACAGCTTCTTTGACCTCCGGCACGCCACCATGATGAGTTCCCTTGAGGTGCGACAACGTCGGAATGCCTTTTTTTTGCCAAAAACTCTTGTACAATGAACGAGGAATGGGCTGGAACATTGTCGTGGTGCAAGATCTAGCCGTTCTCGGCGAGTTCGGGTCGCACACGGTAAACGCGGGCTCGTAGCCGTTCCAGGACGCCAACATAGAACTATCCAGTCACTGTCTGGTCGGCAGGAACATATTCACGATGAATGATGCCGTGAATATCGAAAAAAACGATCAACATTGCCTTCAGTCGTGACTTGGACATGCACACTTTCGTTGGCCGGTCTCCACCCTTTTCCACCCACTGCTGACTTTGTTTACGGATCTCGGGGTCACACTCAAATATCCAGTGACTACCCGACTCATCCAGTCTCTACCGTCGCTCCGAATGCAGGACAACAGATCTAGCAGATCGATTTTCGCATGTCTTTCTGTTTACGGGTGAGAACTTTTGGCATCATCTTTGCGCAAATCTTTCGCATATTCAAATTTTCGTGTAACATCTTGCGAACGATGTCTTTGTTAACGTTTAACTCGTCAGACAACGCACAAATGCTTAGGCGCCGGTCAGACGTGATCAGTGCACGTAAACCATCAACATACGCGTCATTACGAGAGGTGACGAGAGCTCCTTCACGTGGATCGTCTTCTACCGATTCGACATGCACTCGTCTCCATACACCACCAGCAATTTTCGAAGGATTTCCGAGGGTTTTTCACCAGATTTCACTAAAAATTGAGTCACAACACGTTGTTTGTAATTTGAGTCACTCATTTTCACAACGCCACTAAAAAAGTTACTTAACGTGCTATCGACTTCAACCTTGGACTGAAACTAAAAGGAAGATCCCCCCTCTCTAGAAAAACGATGACGAACGATGCAGTGTTGCCAGTTTCCGAGTTATACCTAAATTTTCGAAACTTAATTGCCACACCTCGTTGTGTCTTAAATTAATAATTCCACCTCAAGACCGTTAGTTGCCGTTTAAATATTTACAATAGCTTATGCAAGAGGTGCTTGCTTGGCTTTTGGACGATCCATCAGCGTTCGAACCAAGTGGAAATCCATCAATCTTTGCTTATACGCTGTACTTCACCGCTAACCATTTAGAGGTAATAGAATGGAAGTTAGACAGCAGAATGCAGACGTCTGGGGCCGGCGAACCGTAAAATAACATGAAACATTGACTCATTACTCGAAATACGCTATCATTACAGAAACATTAAGTCATCTCTGTGGAATGTTCCTCGAATTAGCCCTATGAAATGAGATATTCTCGGCTTTTGTCTCCAGAGCGCTGCATCTCGATTTTTTTGGGAAGAATGAATGCTCGTCATAGGCGTTCTAAAAGAAAATCCAGTGTTACTAAAGTATATTTTTGTTAGGACTATCAATCCCGACATCTCGAAAATTCGGGATAAGTCACAAAAATCCCGGGATGCCGCCAACTTGGTTCCCGAAATCCCGGGTTTGATCTTGTCAATTTTATAGATACGTTGCGGTCTAATGTGACATACGAGACAGAATAATTAATTCATACACAGATATTATATTTAATTTTGCGACCAGGTCTAAAAGATTGAACATTGATCACATTTTTACAAAGTAATATCTCTGCTATACAGTCTAATAAATATTTTAATATGATTTTGTTCAGTTCATAAAAGCAAGGACTGAAAGTCTATGGTCATTTCAGCCAGGTTCGAGTACAAATAAGGAAGTTACGTGATTTTCTACTTTAACCTAAGAAACGTAATTATATAAAAATGGTGTATCCTATGATTTTTTATCATCAATTTCACCTACAAGTGTAAAATCGGAGAGGGCCTTCTCGACGGTTGGAACATAGTCCACCAAAATTCGCTAGAGCTTGAATCCGAATATGTTGGATGAATCAGTTTTTCTTATATTTTTTCTGTATTTTTTCCAAAATATGATTTTTTTATATTTACTATTATGTTTTTTTT